>LS595758.1:155843-167546 GCA_900490775.1 Pristionchus maxplancki | reverse complement strand
GGAGGAATCACGGACTAAAGTGAGTACACAAAATAATTCAAACTTTATATTTATATGATAATGGAAAACGAAAGGGCCTGAAAATTTGTTGGATGGTACTATAGTTCTGACAAAAAGTAAATAAACCTTCTGCCACTGTTTGATAGTCATAAGTGAATCTTGACCATCTTTCGCCCATATCATAACTATTTTCATTCAGAAGTCGATTACGAGCCGTAAATGCCTATTGAAGTTCAACGAATTCTGAACTACATGTTGAAGAACTGGATCTGGAAAAGAATCGCCCTCCATTCATTCATTGAATTGAAATTCTTGGGCGAGTACACCAGTGACGAGTTTTGACAACTAAACGAAGTGGATATAGAGTTCAGTTATATCCTTCTCCATGACTAACACAAAGATATTGACATTCATATCACTCTCTCGAATGTATTAACCAATGTGCATGCACTTCATCATTGCATTGTAGCGATAAACTTATTGCCTATTTTTTATTGTCAAGTTTCATCTCTATCACAGCTTACTTTCCAGCTCGCTAAATTGATGATTGAAAATCTTGTTAATCAAATTCAATGCGTCGGATAGAAGCTTTGATGCCAAACATCTATTGGCATTCATTCTAAGAAGGAATCAGTCAACAACAGGACGAAGAGTAGAGACGTGTCATCTCCATTCCCATCGAAGCATCTTCAGAAATCCTCTCAGAATTAAGACAGTAATAAGAAGGCTCAGATGAATTATTCGGACAACAAAAGTGTTGAGCCAATTACAGTACCCCTTTGCATCACCCACTGCCTCCAGCCAGATCCCAGCGTAAACACAAACACCACATTATAATTGTTCCATTTATCGATCCCTTCAAGGGTTGTACTCAATGGGGAGGTTCTTTCTGCGGACCATGCCGTCTCCCTGGAACCACTCGCGGCGGAACTGCTTGGCGGCTCCGTCGGGGGTGTTGGTCCACTCGATGGTGATGCGGTCGTTGTTCGTGTCCTGAATATTTCATCATCAATGCGGTAAGAAGACGATTACAGTATGATGAGTGATACCGTACCTCCTGTCCGTAGGCGAAGGCATCGCAAGAGACGGCGATGAGGGCGTTCTCCTTGGGGTCGAGGACTCCAGCAGCGGGATCGACTCCCAGTCTCTTCATGTTGGTGGTCTTGAAGGCCCATCCAATGCGGCGAGCGGACGAGTTGGTCACCTGAAGAGGGGAAGATTGCGATAGGGAGGGTGATGAATACGGTCGGAGAATCGTACCTTGATGTGGTAGGTGTGCTTATCATCGTAGGGGGCGTTGAAGACGATCTTGGTGCCGGGCTGGGTGGCGATATCTCCGGGAGGAACGGACTGGGCCATGTCGACGACTTGGATGTGAAGCTTGCACTGATTGGAGCTGTTTTTATAGGGAGAAATGAGATGGAAATGAGATATTTTACATCACAACTTGTATGAAAATGGAAGGATTGGGTGAGAATAATGGAATGAGAGAAGAGTGGAGTATGAAAATTAGTTTTTTTGAAGAAGAAAAATTGTTAAACTTGTACAATAAAAGACGTTTATGACCACAATACTCGTTGAACGAATTTTCATGAGTGTGTTCTAAACCTGTTTAGAACCAGCCAATTGATTTGCATAATGTGTTATCTAAGATAAATAGTATACAATAGAAGCATCGCACATGAATTATTAAATTATTAGTTACAAATTAGGATGAAGAATATCAATCTCTTCATCATGTCATCGCTTATTCAATAGTGACTAGATCATGCTTCTCTTCAAGGTGCTTATTCAGCCATCTCGTCGTCTTATATTTCTTCTCACAAAACTGACACTGCATCTCGTCTTTGGGAGGGGGCGCAGCTGAAAATAAGAATTAGTCTTTCGAAACGAATAAATGAATAATTGGAAGAATAAAAAAATCTGATTATCTTACCGATTGCAAGTCTGGCAGTTTTTATTGGATGGGCAACAGTCTCCTCATCAGGACAGTAGATCTGTTTCCTGGAAGAAGTTGTCAATGTTACTGTTGCTTGATGATTGATTATTCGATTATTCCTCTATATCAGTAGTATAAACGTACCTCTTCCTGTCATTTCGTGTCTTCACTGCATCAACGACCGAAGGGCCCTCGACTGAAAATAATCGATTATCTCTGGACTCATAAATTAAATTCTCACTCGAATGCATTTTGCGATGCTGCAGAAGATCGGCTCTCTGTCTGAAGATATCCGGGCAGTCACCACATCTGAGGAGTTTGAGAGGTTGGACGGGTCGGGCTTCCTGGAAAAAGAGAATTGAGTTATGAATTTCAATTTCAGTATCAGAAACTTACATTTTCCGTGGTGGTTCTCTGCAGAATCACTTGCTTCTTCTTCGATGATCGTGTTTCATGAGTGGACGTGGATGGCAGCGAATGCGGCACTGATCGACACGACTCTTTCTGAAATTATCATTTTTCTAACTGATAGAAAATTAGAAAAATAAGACACACTTCATCCTTGGATTTGGCCTTTTTCGAAAGATCGGTGAAGACCATGGAAAGTGCCTCACAGAATGCGTAACCCGCGTCTTTGAGAGGGCTGAAATGATAAATGTGAATAAGCTAATCAAAACTTTCATAGTAATTTCCTGTTTCACTATTGCTTACTTGGAATCTTCGCGAGCCTTGTTCTGGCGAACAGATTTGGCGAAGCTCTTCACGGCTTTCTTGAAGTCCTGAAATATTGTAGATTAATTTCTTCGTAAGAAACACCAAACTCTTACCACAGAAGAAGCTCCTTTATTTGTCAATTCCATAAGCATTTCCATTCCATTGAGCCAGACACTTCCAAGGTGGTCAACTGAGGCGAAATCAGTAATTTCGTCTTGGATGTTCATCAGGCTATTGGAGATGGCAGAAGAATCAGAAGACATTTGAATCGTTTCTGCAAGCTAAACAATTGAGATAAGTGAACAAAATCGATTGATGTAGAACGACATGGCACAAATAATTGTTCACTTATGAATGAGAGAGGAGATCAGAAACATAGCAATTATGGAAAACGTGATACTGTTGAATCATTAAACATAGAGACCGAAGATAGACTATTCAACTTTAGAACGTAGGTATCGGACATAATTAGAGAGACATCTCTTGGTTAGTGACTACAGATGGAATGATGTGAAGGGAATGGAGCGAGTCATAATTTGTCTGGCCCCGCCCCTTTCCGATCTTTTATGACCCTTCCTTTTCTTATGGTCTATCCTCTGGCTCCTTTGCGACCAATCCAGAGAAGTGTGATCCAAAAGAATCCCGAGGAAAAAGGCGTGAGTTGATTATTTTGCATTGATCATGAGAGTCAGATAGATAGAACAATTACATTTTGACCAGGATATTGATCTCTATTGAAGTAGAAATCGTTCACACATTGATTTTTGAAGAATGAGTGAGGGAATCAGACATAAAAGAATAATTCAAACTTAGGATCAAGAAACAATTGAAACTCAGGATGAATCTATGTAGCGGACCTAATGAGGGAGACGAACTACAGCACTGTGCAACAGTATGGCCCCAAATTTCAAATCATCATATCTCCCTCCAAATTGAGATAGAGATCCTCGGTATGGAGTGGTCGGTGGACAAAGAATAGGGTAACAACCCCGTGTGGTGTGTGGAATTGCAGCCCACAGTCCATTTCCCAGGAATGGTCGCTAGCATTTGTTTGAAACATACTGAATATACTGAAAGGGCGATAGGATATCGTACGAGTACTGAAATACTGTGAGATTTATATACTGATTCGGCTTTCCGATGTAGGGGGTTTAGAGACCGCAAGATGGATTGTCGTTTTAATCAACTGGGGTGGTATTCTTCTTTCATTTTCGACCGGGCCGACAAAAAAAAATGCGGCTTTCCAAAAATATTTTCGGCTCACTGATTTTTGTCGAAAGGCCGAAAATTGTCGGCCAAAAATTTTTCGGCCGAGCCGAAATCCAAAACGACCCGACTCTCGGCCCAATTTCCCTTTGTCACTTTTCGGCGTTCGATTTAGATCGCCCAAAAGTATTCGGCGAGAACAATGAAATTCCGAAAATAATCGGAATGGATTTCGGCCTGAGATTTTGGAAAGAGTTTGGCCAAAGATCGTGAAATAACTTTTTTTATTCTTAATTACGGTAACTACTCTAATCATACTCATCATGCAATGTTACTAAGATTACAATGGTAAATCGTTTTGGTTTACTCTACTGAGTTGCGCATCTACACCTTATTCAATCCCAGAAAGTGTTAGGAAACATCTCCAAGCAATGAGCACTCAATGTATAGAAGCTCTTTAAATTGAATGAAATCATAACTAATGGGTGTAAGGACATAACTGAGATATGTTTCAGCTTTAGATTATTTTGATTTCATTCTCCCCATACCTCTACCTGCGCAACTCACCGGCAGAGAGTTGATGATAGATGAGAAATGAAGTGGAAAACAATGGAGACTAGCCGAATTTTTTCGGCTGAGCCGAAAATTTTTCGGCCGCCATATTTTTTCGGCCAGGCCGAAAATCAAAGAAGAATACCACCCCTGATGTCAAAACAGTAGCCGAACTGCAACATAACTGCAAAAAAACCGAACTGCAACGAACTGCAACATTTTAAAAATATAAGCAACATATTGCGAGTGGAGCACGATGATACGATAAGTCGAAAGCCTCTAATTCCATACTCTGCTCCTCTTATTATCGATTTTGACCTACTTAATGTTGTCCGATCAGTTTGCTCCACGGGCCGTTTATAGAGGCTCTGGATAGATACAAAACGCGCACTTGATCACTCGAAACGGATTTGAATTCGAATTGTGCTCCCTCGGCGCAGGTTTGCTTGCGGTCTGCGGTTGCGGTGCTTGTTGTGCTTGCGGTAAAAGGAGATGTGCGTGTGCCGTGTCGAGTGGTTCGCTCTCCTGACAGAGGACACACGTCACCGTGCGGGGATGCACCTGAACAATACATAGAGTAATTGAAACGTAATGGACCGAGATTTAAAACAGTAAAATTCGATAAATTCGTTAAAGTTCCCAATTTGATTAAACGAAGTGGTCATTGAAGATAATCAGTAGCTACATTTGAGTTGGACAGAATTCGAATCTATTCAAGAGATCAGTTGGTCTGGCGGTTAACGTGCCACTGGGTATGATTAGACTTGCTCTTCCAATCCGATCTACAGCTTTCCGTCAGATTCAGCCTACTTCTATGCCAGAGGGCATGGATTGTCTACCTATCCGCTCAAGACGAAGATCGGCTGAGGGACCGTGTTGAGCGAAGAGTTGAGATCTGCAATGTAAGAAGGTATTTTTAGAGTGAAATGTAGTTGATTGTGGCCTGGCACACAATTTGGCAATGATTCTACAGAATATTAAAAATACATGAGAAAAAATACGACTTTTAGGACAAACTAAGCTCCAATGTTCCTTTTTATCAAATAGAAAGACTATAAATCAATATTTTCTACAGAATCACCAGGCCATCAACTACTCGTGAAACCCAGGCATACATGGCTCGTTAATCCTCTCGCTCACCTCTGGACGTAGGCTGCGCACACGAATCGAGCGTGTGCCGTGTCGAGTGGTTCCCTCTCCTGACAGAGGACACACGTCACCGTGCGGGGATGCACCTGAACAATAGAGTGAAACGTAATTACTGAAATTAAAAATAGTAAAAATCGATAAATACGTTACATTTTCCAATTTGACAAAGAGGTCATAAGAGGCTTTTAGAATCAGTAACTAGATTTGAGTTGGTCGGAATTCGAATCTATCCAAGAGATCATTTGGTCTGGCTTGGTTGAAGTGCCACCGGGTATGATTAAACTTGGTCTCACTATTCCGATCTACAGCTTTCCGTCAGATTCAGCCTACTTCTATGCCAGAGGGCATGGACTGTCTACCTATCCGCTCAAGTGTCTAGCCACATGCCGTAAACCCCCTACATCGGAAGGCCGAATCAGTATATATACCTCAATATCTCACACTATCTCAGTACTCGTACTATATCCTCTCACCCTCGCTCTCTCATCTCATCCGCTCGCTCTACAATGGCTGCCAACTTTCTCTCCGTCCAGATGAACGAATACCTGGCGAAGCTTCAGAAGCCATCCAAGGTTAGTTTACTTGTGATTTTGATTGAGTTGATATATTATCTAGGAAGTTGTTTCCTCTTTCTTCTCGTGAGTAATCGTGCACTTTCTGTTTGATTACTATTTCGAGTCTTCAACTTAAATTTCTTGATGCGAAAAATTCTCATTTCATTAAATCTCATCAATTTCCTTCCAGCCCGATCGCTACCTTCGTAAATTGTCGCAGATGGGAGTCACAGTAAATCTGTTGACTCAAACCAATGCCATCGAGGTAGGTCACACTACAAACTAATTTTCCATTTATCGATTTTCTTCAGATCGTCAAGTCCTTCGCTTCCCACCCTCAGCATGGACAACTCGCAAGAAAGATCATCGAAGAGTGGAAGCAAGAAGTCTCACCCACTTCTTCTCCCTCTTCGATCGCATCCTATTCTGACGAGTATGTTGCATCATCAATAGGCAATAATCATAATTATCTCTAATGTCAGGTCCTGCGATTCAATCGACGTTTTTCCTTCTGGAAAGAGACGTATCTCTCACTACAATGCCCCCGCGAAGAGAGCGAAAGTCGAAGTTGAATCTAACAATTGGGAGTTCAAGGATGAAAAGGACAAGAAGCAATTCATGTCATTCTCTGATCGAGTTGATGAAGCAATTAGAAGAAATCTCCTTCCCGATCCCTCCCACCCCTCTTATGCTGGTGCACTGGCTGACTTTACCTACGGAGAAGAAGAGAAGACTCCTATTTCCATCCCCAAGAAGAACCAACCCAAACCCAATGTTCGTGCCCCCAAGAAGAATCTGACCAAAGTAGTCAAGAAGCCTACCCCTCTTATGGCCAAATCTATGAAGATGGCAAGGGCCGGAAGGAAATGAATAACTTCCGTGTAATATTTAATCCATGTAATATGCAATGTCCCTCATAATCTCCCCTATTGATTATTGATGTTCTTAATATCGTATAACTTGTACTAGATAATAATCATGTAAGTAGATAAAAGTATACCCAATCATATCCGATGGACTTTATCAACACGTGATTATTGGGATGGAGCAAATAAATAATCACGGAGAAGGCGCCTCGATTTGATCTCTGACACTTGGCGGATTCCTGGAAGGGTTTAATTAGGGAATGAAACTCACTGAATCTCGAAAAAGAAGAGAAAAGTGTGATGAAATCTCACGTAGTCCCTCGATGAACTTCGGAAATTTGAGTGGTGTTCGAATTATTATTCAGATTTGTGATCTTTGCTTGATTTCTCGATACAATGTGATGGTTGCTATGGACGATGACATTGTTTCTCGAAGAAGTCTTGACTTGATTCCTTCTTACGGTGAAACTCGATCTCACATTCGTTTGTTTCGAGGAGGAAACATGGATGTTGTTGTTGGACACAATGTTGTTCGAGCTTGTTTTGCGGGTGTTTGTCTTAGCCGAAGTGGCAAAGTTCGTATTGCTCACTAGAATATTGTTGTTTGAAGATGCGAGATTGCTTGACTGGAAGATGTTTATTCTATTGCTCGATTGGGCGCGATTGCTCGATGCGAAGTTGATATTGTTGACTGATCTCAAGGAATGGAAAGCAGCGGGAGTGAGAGGAGTGGAGCAGCCGATTCCATAGAGTCGACAGAACATCGAGGTTCCGAGACTGGGAGGAGGAGGAGGGGAAGGTGGACAGTAGAACATAGAGACGATTCCACTGCAGGACTCGCCGAGTTGTGAGACATAGAGAACGAGAAGGAAGAAGAATCGCATCTTGAACACTTGTGATTCCACGATGATTACACGGTCAAAGATACACAAATTATAGATGCAATGAAGAAGGAGAGAAGGCGAGAATGTAGCTCCTCAAAGGTTGAAATCTATCCTTTATACCCAAGGGTGAAGAATGCGGAGAATTCTCATTTCCACGACATTATCACGCAATTTGTTTTGGAACGTTAATGGTGTGGAAAGGAATCTAGAGATAAGGCCAGCTTGAAGTCAATATTACTTTATTCTTCACAAAACATCCGACAAGGACAACAAAATGAAGGTGAGCTGAAACTAGTACGAGAGTGAACAATAACATATCAAAATTTCGATGATAACAAATAGTTGAAAAACAAATGAAGTATGCAATAGGATGAGCAACACAACCAACAAAGTTATGAATCGATGTTATCCAGTTGATCTTTGATCTCTTCGTAAATCCACTCAAGCGAGATGCTTCATGTGCACATTCACGACAATCGAGATCAGATCGTTGCCAACCATATCCTGCGGGGAAAGGCATTATATAGGGAGGCACGATAGATAGATACGCAATTGAAAAAGTGCAGATCTGGAGACGAGCTACGAGCATTTGTCTTTTTGTCATTGAGATTATATAAGGCTAAAAACGAGTTCAAAATGTAAGAATGAGTCATCCTAAAAGAGAGAAAAACAAACATACAGGATTAGTAGTTTCTCCTCGTCTTAATTTATTGATCGTCCGAATATGATGGAAGCTGATATTATGAGCGTAGAATCCCTCTCGATCGCCCGTGTGATAGTAACAGAACAGACAGAACGTCTAAAAAATATAAAATTATCTAAAATTTGAAAACACTCAATTCCTGCTCGGATAAGTATTGAGCGTATATTTTAAGAGGTTCAGTTGTACCAGGCATCTCAGTTAGGGAGGTGCCAAAAATGAACTAAAATAAGCAAAATAATCGGGAATAAGAAGAACCGATTTTTTAAATTTCAAATTTTCGCATTTTTTAACAAGCGAAAATTGAATAATCTTCTTCGTGATCCGTAGCCTCAACAGTGAACAAGTTCGGAAGATTTTAAACAAAAAAACTAGCCTTTCCCTTTCGGATATGCTCGTGAAACTCAGCCATAGCCATACGACCCAAATCGCTCTAAAGATAATATAAATATAAAACATAATACCATTTCCATTATCACAGCTCTTCTGAGAGATCGCATGTGGCCATTTACACAATGTTCAAAGTGCTCCAATCAGCCCCAAATTTTGAGGGTTCATGCACCTATGGTCTAGTAACAAATTCCTGACTTGGATAGGCCGAGGTACCAAAAACACCCAAAACCCGAAATGACCGCCTCGAAAAACTGAACAACTTTGCTGTTGAACAGAAAACTGAGCAAAAAATACGAAAAAAAATATTTTTGAAAAATCATTTTTTGGACCAGAAAATCACTTTTCCCCGAAATTTTTTTCACATGTTCCGATGAGATCTTTCCAGATTCGAAATCTACGTACTTTTTTAGTCCGTATCGTATTTCTTGCATGGCAAGTCAGCGTATACATGCCAAGTTATATCGCCTTAAAGACCATATTTTGAGCACATTTTGTCAATTCATCGACGAAATCTTCACTGTGTGAACCAAATAATAGCGGTTCTGAGTGGTTTATGACGTTTTGAGTATCGGAGATTCATAAAATGAAGTTTCCTCCCATTTAAAACTCGTTTCTGAAAAGTCGATTTTTTGACCTTCGAAAAATATCGATTTTTTAAAATCTCATAATTATCTGATTTTTCTTCTAAAAATCATTCAGTAAGCATTTCTGAATACACTGTAAAGCATTTTCAACCGTAATATGGCCACATAGGATTTTTTATCGGAATTAACATCACTTTCGGCGTTTTTGAGTAAAAACGATCATAAAGACATCGAAATGATTCCAATTTTACTTAAAATCACTTTTATTATCATAAGTATTCTCGCTGCTACAAATCGACATAAAAAATATAAAATTTGACAGTCAGGAATTTGTTACTAGACCATAGGTGCATGAACCCTCAAAATTTGGGGCTGATTGGAGCACTTTGAACATTTTGTAAAGGGAGGGTCTCGATTTCATGCAATCTCTCAGAAGACCTGTGTTATGAAAATATTAAAAACAGCTGGATTGTAAAGTAACTAGCCTTTACATGTCTTACTGACTGCTCTGCAAAATGGAGCACGTCAATCCGGTTCGGATCTACAAAACTATAAATTTAATTAATTAACAAATCCCGATTTCGAGAAGACTCGTGGGACACTGTCGTGGGACTATGTCAGTTTCGCATTGGACTTGCTCTGTCTGGATTATTTTTTTGGATACCCATTTACAAATATTTAATTAATATTTAATTTTTTTCTTACACAAGACATGTTAGAAGACAAATGCGCTCGTGACATAATTCCAGGGACGACACACCCACCCACCGTTACTGTCGATTTTGAAGCTGTATTTTTCACACCAACGGGTGAAGAAGTTTGAGTGAAGAAAACGCTCCTTGCCACTCAGATACACCAATTGACCGTACCTGAAAGTGTATTACGGAAAGTTTTTCATTAATTTAATTTTTCTCTATATTCTAAACAGATATGAGGCCGTTTGCGTAAGCTTCAACAAGGATCAACGGGGGTCGGGAACAGGTAAAAAATCGAAATGCCTGAAAAGTTGCCCCTGGGGGTTATTTTTGACCCTCTACACGCTGGTGAGGTCGATATCGCAATATGTCCCCTCCGCGCTCCAGGGGGCACCCCCCATTTTGGCCAAAACGCGTTTTTCGATGTTTTTTCGTCGGGGAGTGGTCAAAATGGTCCGAAATTTTGTACACTTAATCAGAATTTTGCGCTCTTTCAAATAATGATATCTACAAGTGATGAAAAAAATGTCGTTTTCGAGAAATGGCGAATTTTTGAACCAAAAGATATCCCCGGAAATCCCGTCACCAGTAGATAGAGCATGTCCCGTCGAGCATTTTGGTATATTGGACGAAAAAATTCCGTTGACATTTGAGGTTTTCTATCGATTTTTCCGAAAAGTCGAAAAATAAAATTTTCAGATTACCCTCGTTATGGTGCTCATTTTATAGAGCTCGTCAAACTGATCATTCCTTATGTTGAACAGTTTTCCTGAAAACCTCTCTATCAAAAGTTATGATCGATCAAAGTGGCCATTTTCACTAAATCGCCACGGAGCGTTTTTTCGAAACCTGTAACTTTTGATAGAGAGGTTTTCAGAAAAAATGTTTCCGGCGAAAGAAGGGAACATGGTCGACTAATCGACTAACTTTATCATTCGATTCATCTCCGTCTGCTTGTCGATGTTGAGCAATCTATAATAATAACCAAGTACATCAACATGCAGATTTCCTTTTAAAAAAGAATGCCATTTTACGAAAAAAAAGAGAAAATTTACAAAAAAAATTCTCACGTTCTCGGTAGATTAGTGATCGATTCGAGCACGCGAAGAGCTACAGTAATATCCTTCAGCTTGAGCATATCAAGCTCCTGAATATAAGCTCAAAGCTTGGTGGAACTCAATTGGAAATAAGAATTTCATAAATATTTTTTTAAAGCACAAAGAAAATCAACCTTCGAGCGATGTTCATCGCTTGCGAAATGGCAAAATGCATACGTGTCCAAGCCGCAGGCGACCCCATGAACCCCGGGTCATGGTCATAGGTCAAAATATTTTTTGGTCGATCGATAATTGGTACCGTACCCAATCACACCTACAGTAACCAAAAATACCGTATTTGGCTACCGTACCCCCAGATATCGCAAACTGACTTTTTTTTCAAAATGCATTTTAAAAATTCGTTCCTTGG
>LS595758.1:64551-89797 GCA_900490775.1 Pristionchus maxplancki | reverse complement strand
CCCTCTCCCTCGCTTCCCTCGGAATGAGAGAGAATTACTCGATTCGCAAGTTGCGGATCGAGTAATCGAGGGAGGGGAATGGGGGAGCGTCGAGTGAAACGTATTCGAACGCTCTCTCTCAGCGCGCCACAACTCCCTCTCCCTCGCTTCCCTCGGAATGAGAGAGAATTACTCGATTCGCAAGTTGCGGATCGAGTAATCGAGGGAGGGGAATGGGGGAGCGTCGAGTGAAACGTACCACCACTCCCTATCTTTTGAACCGTTTTATGTGATTGATCGTGAAGTGCTTCATTCTCTCGATTTCACATGTTCTCTCGACTTCTCTGGCCATAGGGAGAGCACTCAGAATGAAGAGACCTGACCTGTCCCAACAGCAAGGCGAACACGAATACTCCCATCATCCACGAGAACGTCATGTAGATGTACTCGATCACGTTTGTGGGGGCAGGGTTATTGCCTGCAATTATTGCATGTTACATGCAGACGTATGAAAAAACTCAAGAAGTTCTCATGCAAGCAATGCTCTTCGTACCTATTCCGGGCCCTAACTCTATTATAGTAAATCTCCAATCGATTCTCACCCGTAGAAGTGGCGACTGCTGCAGTGAAATAGAAGCATCGGACGTATGAATTGCCTGAATTTTCAGAGTTATTTTAAAGAAGCCATCCCACGAGTTTTTTCGTTGACAATCTGAAAGCGTAGCCATGTTTATCCCTTGAATCATATTGCTAATCCAAAATTTGAAGTCTCTAGCTCAACTTTGAATCGAGATACGCGCGCGCAAAGTTTTCCGATAACGCAGGGAAAATCAAGATGCGCGGTGCAAAGGGAAGGGGGGAAGAGGGAGAAGGGAAGGGAGAGGGGAGGAGGGAGCGCTCTGTTTGTCTGACTCTCTCGCTCTCTCACCCTCTTCCCTACAGTATTTTCACTCGCGGCGCAATCCAGTCGTGGTGGGAGCCTATCAATCCACCTCGTGGGACTCCTTCTTTAAATTCTCCGAAATAAGTTTGGATGTGTTTCACAGTGTGCTCTAATCCATTTCGCTTAACAGAAGAACTGGTTTGAAACACTTTCTATTTTCGAAATAAAATGAAATGTAATTCTTACCCTGATTGTTGTAGACCCATTTGTTCAGATAGTACTTCCCGTTGTGCTTGTAGGCGATTTGACCGAACGCCTGGAATGGATTGATTTTCGGAGAGCATTTTCAAATAGGTTTCACAAGTTCTTTAATTTGCTCAGTGTTTGCGAACCATCAATTCTTGTAGTCTTTGTACGATCAACAAAAATTGAAAAGTTTCCGTTCGAGATGTAGCCTCCTGTAGCTAGTTCTGTCTAGCATTCATCGCCCTATCCTATTTGAAACTCTTTGAGCTCGCCTAACTGGTAACGCCTCTAACTCCATGGATCTACTTCAGTAGACTGTTAGAAGTAAGTAACTGGTAAAATGCACTTCTTTTCCTCACCTGCAGTGCACTGAGCACGTAGTAGACACAGCTATTGACGTGGATGATGTAGATCATGTACGAGAGTGTCCTGAGATGATTATCGATTCAAATCAGTTATTACACATTAATCCATTGTGCATTGAGACACAATATAAGTCATACAGAGGTTCTGCTTGATTGTGGCAATCGGGAAAGCAAGGAAAAATTAAATTGACCTCGCAACTCGAATGGCGTATGGATTGGAGAAGGAGTTGTCGAGCATGTCGAAGAGCTGACCGAACGCCTGCGAAGATCATTCTTTCTTCACATCGAATTGTATTTTTGAAGTACCTTCCCATTAATGTTTCACAGAAAGCCTATAATTCAGTGAGAAAGAAGTTTCACAATCCTCCAAAGCAATACAATAATTATCTTTCAACAATCCCACCTTGAAGTGCAGCAGTCGATTCAGGCGGAAGATGGGATACGGGCCGAGCCAGATGTAGAAGAGATCTGAATGAACATGATACTGCATTTGGGGGGGGGGGGGATATTTCTGGAAAAGATAGAGAGGGAACAAGCTGTTGTGATCGTTTCTATCATAGAAATGAGACTGACCAGTGGGAAGAATGGAGACGACATCGACCTTGAACTCGTGACTCTTCAAGTACTTGTAGGAGGTCTCGCGGATCGAATTCTGCAAGGAATTCTTGATCTCCCTACTCCCTACTCAGTCAATGCGCTGGAAAGAATAGTGCAAAGCTGATTTTGATCAACTGGCTTAAGAAGGACACTTTAAAACTCACAATGGGCATTCCTCCTTTCATGAATTGTTTCCTTGGCTTCCATATTAGCATATCGGCCAGATAGACCAGATCGAAGAAGTAGTCGAGACACAACCAGTAGATGAGGTTTTGCTGAAGGGAAAGCAGTGTTAGGACACGAGAGAGGCCTTACTCTACGAACTCTTATAAATACATACGATCTTGCAAGTTATTGTCAGTGTCTTCACGTATAACCCTATGAAGAGTATGTGAAACTCAAACCAAACTACTTCAGTTGCAACCCACATATACGTACAATAATTTCTTTACAGTGGGTTCGTACGAATGAATTAAATATCGACTTCATAGAATAGAAGAATCACTAACCTTGGTCTGATAAGGGTAGCTGCTCCTGAGTGGGATGACGATTGCATTGTAGAGGAAGGCGAAGGTCTGCAGGGAGAGCCATGCCATGTGCAGACGGGCTGAGAAATAAAATTTATTGAGCTTCTCCTTTATTTCGCCAGACAGAATTGGTGAGAATTAGATATCAGAGTTTATTGATTGTTAAGATTTATCGATAGGTCAGAGTAAGAGAAACAGTAGATGGTTTGACATGCGATAGGTTGTTTAGCCTTTTTTTTATATGTCTCAAGCACAACGACTTGGTAACGAAGGACTTCGAGAATGCACATTATCTCTTAGGTAGATTTGAAACGTAACTGGCTCACTGTCTCCCGAGTAATAATTTTCAACATTTTCGGTTATCTTTCACTGTGTCGAGATAAAGGCGCGTTTGCGAAGCTTCGTAATAATTGGCTGGTCAGCAGGCAAAAAAAGAACTTCATCTGTTTTTTGAACTGCTAGAAGTCAATTCCTAGATAAAAACTCTGAATTCTCACAATTTGGATCGACAGTCCTCTTGAATATGATGGGCGGTTTCCTTCCTTCTCCCTTCTCATCGAGATCTTCCAATTCGTGCTGAGAAAGAGCTTGTTTATTGATTTTCACCGTCTCTCAAGTTAAGAATGGCGTGCCTGCGATCGAAAAAGAGAAACTCACATCGATTCCAATGAGTGAATTGAGTGAGGATTGTCTCTCCAACGGCTTCGCATTCACTGAGGATATTTCCTCTTCTTCGGCCTCTTGCAGGAGAGTCTAAGATAGGGTTATGTTCAAATCGATTTTCACTGTTGATGCACAAACTGTCCGGATTATTAGTACTCGAATAAAGAAAGTGCTGACCTCTCTGACGTCACTCGTTCTCCTCTTCACTTCACTCACGAGAAGATGCAATCGATCTTGCACGAGGAACGATAGACGGGAACTAAAATTTAATTTTTAAACCACTGACAATCATTCTAAGCGATTCACTGTAAATTCATGTAAGTTTCAGAGGTCGGAAATGAATAGTGTTGAGGAGTTGATGATGGTTCCCCGGAGCAAATGTCTATAACAAATATTTCTATGATCGCCTTACGAAGAGTGCTATGTCGCTTTCCTCTGCACTTTACCACCCCTCCCCTTCATTCCTTTCTTGCGTCACACCACATGTGTGGACAACCCCGTACTTCGCTTTCCTGGGAGTGAGACAAAGGAGGAGAGCATCCCTAGCATGTGCAGCTCTGCCTTCAGTTCGTCACAACGTGTCTATTCCAGATGGCTAGTGAATTATCTACTTCCTTATTATTCTCGTTTCTACGACAGTTGAGTCATCAGAAGTATTCGAAATGAAGCGAGTCTTCTCTCGTATCCAATTATTTCCCAGTATGAAATAATAAGGGCGGACATAACCCTATTCGTGGAGATATTCCCTCATTCTCTGACCAGTGAATACACTAAAATTATAGAATTTCAGAAAGGCAGAGAACCCCCTTCCTGTCGCATGTGCTATGCACTTTCTGTCTGGCGACTGGTATTTCTCCCATCGTTTCCCAGACTAATTCAAGTGAATGGGAGTGCAAGGACCTAGACCAACTAAGAAGAAGTGCCGACATTTCATGCCGTCACATTTGATAAAGGGCGGAGAGAGGACCATTACATGAAGTCAGACGAAGGGTCAACTGCGCGGTCTCTTTAATCTTGCACCTCCAACTCGCTAGAGGGCAGGAAAAGGGGAGAGCCTCTGGGCAGTAAAAGCCAATGCAGTGTGCTCCGTCCTTGTTTTACATGGTCGCTAGCTCTGTCTAATTTGTGAGATAGTATTCGTGCCGTGGAGAATCTAGGCGGAGAGAGCGAATGTGGTTCCCTTGTTTCTCTACCCGTCAGAGAGCACTGAAAAGCGGAGTATCCGAATAGTTGTAGCGCGCTCTCATTCGGCATCCCTTTTCTCGTTGTCTAACACGCAAGGTATAGTGTGTAGAATGAAGAGAGGACAAGAGTAGTAAACATCTCGGATGTCGCTACATTATGAAAGGGAGGGGAAGAGTCAAAGGGCAGTGGGGGTGGAAAGTTCACAGTGCCACGCCAGATTTTCGTCACTTCTTCTTTTTTTAGTGTCGCGGCATGTGGTTGTTTCCTCTTTCTCTTCCGCGATTTTTCTGTTGTTGACCCTTCCTGATTAGCTCGGACGGAGCGTCGATTGGCTCTCTTGAGTTCGCATGTTCCTTCCCAGAGTAGAAATACAGAGTAGAAAAACGATTTTTCTGTTTAGAATCGTACCTGATCTCGCCAGATCGTCGAGCTTTCCGTCACATTTAGTCTAGTTTCTCTTGTTGTCTTCTGCGAATCTTTGCCCACTCGCACCGACAAAGCGGCCGCCCATCTGATCTCTGTTGAAAACTCGACGGCGCACGCCACTTTCTCGTCTGTCTCTCTCCTCTTCGCGTGCTCTCTCATCGTTCACTGATCTGATCTTCTTCTTATCGTTTCCACAGTGTCGTCACTGGTTCCTGGGCAGTTCAATCGCGTGGAATTGTAAGCATAAAAGAGGATCAGCGTGCATTCCGATCTTCGAAGGTGTCTATCTTTAGCATCGACTGACAGGTGTCCATTTGACGTCTCACAAGGGAAAATAGCCTCCAAATAGTGCACCTCTGCGCTTATTCGTACTCGTAGCAGTCTAATAGTCCGCGAATATGCTTCACAAATGTCTGAAAAGAGCGCTCACAATTTTTTCATTGATTTTCGCTACTCTTTCTGTGTCCCAAATTTTTTTTTCTTGAACACGGAGCAAAATCACAAAAAAAGATTGCAACTCTTGCCCTCACTGCGTCAGAACTCTTTGTTGGCGATAATTGCCCCGTCCTCTCTTCCAGATTCTTTGTGTTTCCACCGGAACTAGAAACTTGCTATAGATGTTCTTTGAAATCACTCTAGGAAACTCTTGGCATCATCCTCACTGCGTCTCTCTCTGTCCCACCCTGTCCAGAAAGCCCTCAAGAAGAATCGCCCGTAATTTGTCCCCATCCTTCCCTCTCTCCGCTCATTTTTCATCGCAGTCCCGCAATCTCGTGCGGTCTTTCTCAGTGTAAGAAGTGATTTGGCCCGCTTGAGATCTTTGATTGGCCGCCGCGTATTGTGATCCCCCCCTTTACAATATTCCTTCTCGATTACAGTTTGATTGCGTCGTTTCGCGATTGTTGCTTGCACCATGACGGCTTTTGTATCTTCTATCTCGCATCTCGTCGTTGCGTCCACTAATATTTGTGCGGCACGGTACGAAAACCTGGCCTATCTGATGTGTTAAAAGGTCGTGAAGTTTTACATAGATTGTACACGTGTGGTGTGTTAGGTTTTGAGTGCAGCCTCTGCCTCTATCAAGTGACGCGATGCAAGTGATTCGATCCCATTGTGCTTCCACCAGCAATGAAATGACTTATCAGTGATTAGTTCCTGATCATCCTTATCACTGGAGAGAGAGAGACTAACGATGCATATGCGCAGTCTCATAGTAGTCAATTCACGACGTGCGGCCAAGAACCGAAAACGTGGATTCGCATGGAAGAGAAAATCACTTTGAGTTTCAAATATGTTTCACGCGCCATTGAAGAGTAACTGTGCCGCTCAAGTTCTAGTGAATCCTGTGGTATCATTAAATATATATACCAAACAAACCAAAAATCGGATGAAAAGTTGTCCTGATCAACCTTATCTGAAGACTAGCGGTCAGATTCTTTACTATCCCATTCGGGCGGTCAAGGATCGAAAATTCACGTCGCCGTCTAGAGATCAGGAATGATTCCAGTCAAGATTCTGACGCAAACATAACACATCAGAAAGAAAGAAATGGCTTCATAGCTGTTCCGGAAAGGGTGGCACTCTAATGAGTAATCGGGGCGTTTTCTACAGCCTTTTGTGAGCATTCGCATCTAATCAAGGTGGGGCGAGAACTAATCTCCTGATTTCCTTTCGTAGTGACACCCGATTTCTCCAAATGATGAAACGGAAGTTCTAGAATCGCTCGAACAGAGTTCAGAATCTCTGTACGTCACGAGAACGGCAGAAGCAGTATTGGCATTCAACAAACAATGATGTTTCGTACCCTCCTTCTTCTTCTTTTGAAAGTGAACGGGCAAAGTCGGAAAGACAAACAAAAAGGCTACATGAGAGTTCGCAACTTTCGGCTTCTGAATTCGTGGCATTTCGGATTCTTCTACTCTTTCAACCCCGCAGTTCATAGAACTATGAGCTACTCTAGCATTAGCTGTCTATTTCCTGTCTAGTTGCTTGGCGGTAGGGGAACAACTAGCCAGGGGATCTGGCCTGGGTAACAATGCAGAGAATCCGATTTGCGCGCTCTTTCACGTGTCTGATATGAGAAACATCGCATGCCGTCGCAGATTGTTCGAATTCGTGACTATCGTGATAGTATGCAACGGCAGAGGGTTGGTATCTATTTGATCACCGGGTGTATCGTTGGGTGCATTTCTCTGATCAGCGTCACGGTTAGTTTCAGAACAAAACAGAAGCTACGAAGATCCCTCCCCCTCGACTGATCCTCATTTCCTTGTCAGTCTCTCCTCTTATCATGATCATCCGATCACTGATTTATATTTGGTTGTACCTGTCACCATCGTTATCAGCCATCCACTATCATCGTTATCACTAGCCCCCTCAAGCAGATTCGATTGAGTGCGGCGGTTGTTATGCTCCGTTTCTTGACTATCTATATTGTAAAAGCTCTTCATTCCCCCCATAAAATCGCAATGGCATCAGAATCTTTTCTATCAGAGGCTACTCTATCCCCTTTCACTACATCACAAGCGAATATTTCTCCAAATGTGGCTGATGTTTGGTGCGATTCTCGGTATTGTACCTACTGACGCTGCTGGCGTGGTTCCACTTCTTTCCAATCTGGAACCGCTCGTTTCTACACACGTTTCATCGTGAATTCTCCCTTCGCGATCCCTCTATCGCAGTTCACAGCATTCTCGATCCTTTCCGATCCTCACTAAGAATCGTTCGTTCTTGATCATCCCACTTCGGATCAAAGTCCTTTGATTGCTCTTTTAATCTGACAGTTTCCTCTTCGAGTGATTCTGAGAGACCACTCAAAATCGGTCGTTATCAATTCGATTGTAGCTTATCAGCCCCAATTTGACCATTGAGAGCTCGAGTAGAAGTCGTTGATCACTTTCTTGTGACGAAATGGAGCCTTTAGAGATCTGAAGTTAGATCCCGTGTTTGGATCTCTCAAGATGTGAGTAGAGATGAGTGTAAGCAGGCTGAGGAAAAGCATCTGATGAGGGATGCTCAGCCCCAGTTTGGAAGCAGCTGGGCTTATCAGGGAGGAATCAGGTAGATGAGAAGTCGTTGATCACTGTGTGTGACGTCGCGAAATCAACGCAGTGCGAGAGAACCAACAATGGGAAGAAAGATGACGGGTTGTGATTAGATCAGAGACCCTTTGTGCTTCCATGAATGCGGGTGGAGATTTCCTCTTTCAATCTTTCAATCTATCTTTGAATTATTCGCTGTTTTCTTTGGTGCTGCGTGTACATTCCGAGAAGTTAGTGTTGTTTTTGCAATTAGTAAAACTCACCGTGCATCGTCCGCTGCAGCTTCGCTCTTCACTAGTCGATGTGTGAGTCCGCCACTCTGAAATGTACGGCGATGCTATCGATTTAACGATCAATTTTCCTTGATTTTATTGTAAATTTTCGAACAATTCATTCTCATTAGTGCCGTGCAAAATTTTTCTCATTTTTGGTTTGCTTGAAACGTATTCCATCCTGTTTCTTGAACCACAGACCTAGGCCTACAGTAACCTTTCAAATATCGATGGCTACCGTACCAGGGAGTCCTCGTCTTCATCCTCATCATCAGGCATCGTTTCGATGACGATGGGAATCAGTGTTTGACGTCGAGAGCCATCTAGATTACGGTAGTTGTTAATCGATAACTGAGTTTTCACTCACCCGGATGATCTTCCGGCTCTTCTATTTGGGGATCGACCTGTTGCACCGAGCGCTGACTTTCTCTGAAATTAGTGATAAATCGACACTTTGCATCTACAGTACCTCGCTTCGGCATCGTAGTCGCGCGCCACTGGGTCGTTGTACTGTATCTCCTCGATCTGGAAAATCAATCGATTAACTGACTAACGTAATTCGATCTCACCAGACTCATTCGCTTTGGCTGGCCCGCCATGTCGCGTGGAGTGCGCGCCGAGAGATCGTCTGGCGAAAGTATGCTGGAATGGGTTATGGCAGATTACAGTGCGTATATCTAGTGTTTTTGTTTTCAGTAGATCTCAATCTACCTTCGGGCGGTTGAGCTTCCATCATCGTCTGAGCTGTAGAGACGACGTGACTGACTTTGTTTCTGCAAATTATATTCGCATTTAATAAAATAAATATACAATTATAGAATATATACGGTAAATCAAGATTACTGTACACAATCGCGAACTGACTCGTTTGATTACGGTATATGGTAATTGATCGGCAGCCATCCATGCTTGTTGAGTTGTTGACCTTTCCTCAGTTTTTTTTCGCGTTTCTATCGCATTTTATACCGCGTTTTCGTGTTTATCTGTCGAGTAAATGATAGGAACTCACGAATTTGTCGATGAACTGGAACTTGCGCTGCTGTACACGGTCCGGTAGCTTGGACATGGCGCCTCCTTTGATTATCGCCGCGTTTCCACGCGAATTACGTCGTTTTGCCGTTCATGTCGACGACTAGGGTCACAAGTTTCGTGAAATTACTGCCAGAAGATTCCTCGCTCGGTTGTCTAGGCGACAAGTCGCATCCTTTTCCCTCGCTATCTCTCGTTCTCGTCTCTCTCGCATTAGAATCACTAATGGCCTCCATAAGGGCTTCCCTCGACTGCTTTGAGAGAGGATGAAGGAAAGGATCAATCAAAGAGAGTGGGTAGATCGGAGATCTTCCAATCAGAAACTGACTCACGCTTGGGGGTTGTCTCACTTGTTAGATGAATCACGAATTCCGGTGGCAAAGACGTCGAAAAGTGACTAAAGTGTAACAGCGTCCTCTCTTGTCACAATTAGTTAGGCTCGAGCACGTATTCTCCATGGCAAACTGCGAATTTATAAATACTAGCGCTTTTATTTTGATAATATTGCAGTTGCTGAATTTTTGGTTCGTTATTATTCTTTTGCACTTGTTAGTGCACTTCGCACTCACTTTCATTTCATCAACCTGATAGCTCCGTGTTGCTTCTGCTCGTCAGGTGTCACCACCACTCCCTCGACATGGAGAGATGGATGGGGACATCGAGGAGGAGGAAGAGAGAGTGTGGGGATCGGAGAGAGACGGACAGGCGTCTAGGCAGAGAAAGAGAGGAATATTGAGGAAGTCGCGATGCACCTTTTTCATTTCTGTCCTCTTTGGAATTGCAACTTGCACGTCGTTCTTTGTAAGTTCTCATTGTAAATAATTGCGCACATTTCATTGAATCGCTCACGATTCGTTGAATTCCCCTCATAATCCCCAGTTTCCACCTTTGATCTTCCCCTTGATTGCACGTCTTCTTATCACTGAAGTTGTGCTCCCTCCTCCCACTGTCTACTGGCGCCAGTCATTAGCGAGGGCGATTGGATCATTGCTCCCAGAAGGTTAAGGGCAGACGGCTAAAACATCACTTTTGCATTTGCTGAGAATTCCTTTTACGAATTAGCAGTAAGGATTGGTTGTTTGCTCGTTACAAGATTTATCAAATACATTCTGATACGTGCTCCTTGAGACTTGAGTTTACAGTACAATTTCCAGCGTTTGTTCTCTGCTGCTGCCTTTTGTATCGTTCATGTTGATTTCGCGTCTCGTGAGCTGCATACAATTACAGGCGTTGCGAATTTGTGATAGGATCTGTATAATTTTTTTAACAATGATTGTTTCTTCTCGACGTGCTGTATTTGCAGTCGAGCCTGTACTTGTTGATAGTCTCTGTAGCTATTGGCTACATTATTTATCCAATCAGTGGTTTATTGCTCTCTGAAACATCTGCTTGTTTTTCTTTGTTGATGCGTTGCGTCTGCTCTCCTGGACTGTTTTGCTCCGTATCGGGGTTTTCTTTTCAAATGCTAGGTCCTTGCAATCGCTTTCAATGCTAGAGTGCGTCTAATCACCGTCTATTTTTCTTGTTTCACATGCTGAATATCACTCTAGATTCTAGGATGAGCGGATGATTAGTTTTTCAGATTCCATCCTTTATCTCTAACATATGGCTTGTGAGATTCGCGGTGCACGAGTTGCATACAATCCCTCTGCGGAATGCAATCGTAATTATCCAGTCAGTTTCTACAAAAATAGCGAATCCACAAACCAAGCATCCACCCTCACGTCATTTCAACCTCCTCCTCTGCTTGCCATTCGAATGTTTGCTCTGAAGCTCTCAGGGAAAACATGGAAATTGGCCCGCGAATGCAACGGAAGCCCCGGGATTTTGTTCCAACCCCTCTAATTCAGCCTCCTCTCCTCCAGTCGCTATCTCTCCCTCCCTCCCCCACTCCCCCACTCCTCTCCATATTCTCAGAGACTTTCTAGCCTTCTTCCTCCTGCTTTCTGTCTTCATTTCCATCATTCGCACTCGCCTTCTACTCTCCTTCTTCCCTCCTTTCTTTTGTCCCTCATTCTCCCTTTTCGCCTCAGGCGCAAAAGTTCCTAGGCAAGGAGATAAGAAACGTTGCCGCCCCCTTGAATCTCTCGAGTACTTCCCGAGAAGTCGCGTGTGTAGGGGTATTTTGCAGCTAATAGCGAGAGAGAACGAGAGAGAAACGAACATGTGCTGTCCTTACTGCGGTTCGGGGGATTTTGAGGAGAGAAAAAGGCGCGTGTTTTGCACGTTTTCTCGTAGGAATCGTCGAAGGGAGAGGAGGGTTGAGGACGGATGGGCTTTGATGCGCTCGCATGAGACTCTCAATGTGTACGAGATCTCTTCGCGCCTGGTGGTTTCGCGCATTGCCTGCGATTCATTGAAAATATCATTTACTTCTTTGAAACGAGCAGAGAGATGCTTAGAGATCTGAACTTTGTATCGTTCCTGCAGAAAATTCCTACTTTAGACATGCTTGTTTTGCTGTTTGTGCTGGGAATGAGACAGATTACAGTTTGTGAGCTAGTTGTAGATTTGTTCCACGTGCTTCACAATATTGTTCGTCCCAGTGATTTTGTGTTTCACGTGCAAGTTACTATCTTCGATAGGCGTCAACAAGCTTTGCATTCAATAGAAATAGTTCTATCTCTGTATTTTTTTTGCGCGGAATTTGTTGAGGGCGCACTTTATTTGATGAAAAGGTGGAATGAAATTCCTCGAGCGTAGGTCATAGATCGCTTCTCTGCCATCTCCCGAGTATTTACGAACTCGCGAAGTTTGTCTGGCGCGCTCCTCTTATTCCAGCTTCATTTCCCGCTCTGTATTGAAAGGACAGGCGAGGGGGAGGGAGGTGAAGAGAGTGCGGGAGGAGGAAGAGACCCAGAGAAGGAGAGAGGGAGGGAGATGAGACAGTAGAGACGATAAAGTAAACATAATACAGGCGGCCCGTCATCGGCGTGATTTGATTGAGTACGAATCGTACTGATTAGAATGAAGATATTAGCTTTAGCTTCCTCTGTGCTTTCACCCTATTATTAGCCTAATGTTCGAATCCCGCTATCTAAGTCGAGCCTTACTGATTAGGATGCATTCAGATAATCAGCTGATCTGTATTTGAAGTGCTTGTTTTGAGTTTCACGAATGCTCTTCACGTGCCGAAATCATTGACGTAGATTCCATTAGCTGTTGCGTGTACTCAGATCAATCTAAACATTGTGCTTAATTTTAGTCTTTGTGAATAAAGTTGCCAGCAAATATTGTGGTATCCATTTCATTAGGAATTTGATAGGGGCCGTGCAGCATGACTGTGCCTGGCTGTAGGGTTTTAGACGCTGATCTCCATTCTAGGGCTTCTTCTCTCAGTTTTCGGGAATCTTACACATTCGAGAGTCGCTCACATTCTGATTCTCCTATCCGTCAATATTGTTCTTGTTATCGATGATAATTGATGTACTCGTAATAATTTCCGTTATTTGAAATCTTTAGTGCATTTCAATTGAAAATTCTGACCATCATCTGTTCCCGATTTCGTCCCATGTGTTTCGCGTTTCATATGCTGTTCTTTACACTTTCACGTCCCTTCTTTTAGATATTATCAACGATCAAGTCAATGTTCATCACTACTCTTGAATTGCCTTTGTTCTTGCAGCCCGTGCAGCAAGGCGGGAGTCGGTGCAGCAGCAGCAACCCCCCAACCTGCAGCCATCCCATCCAGAGAGGCTGCAGCAACGAGAGAAGGAGGACGGTAGATAGGAAGATAGTGGAGAGAAGGAAGCACGCTGCTATAGGTGAGTGGCATTGATATTGAGGGGACGAGGTTGCATCGCGGTTTCATACGAGTCTCAAAGCAAACAATTGACCGCATTCTGATGTTTCCGACAACAGGGATTTGGTTAATTATAGAAAAATTGAAGGAATCATCAGTGGTTTCCTTTATCAGGATGTCTTGTTCAGATAGTGAAACTAGAAGGCTCTAGTGGCATACCTGTTGGTTTTATGCAGTCACTAGCCAATGCATTCCTGCTTTATGTCGTTTCTCAGTTCCGAGAAACGTCTCATTCCATAATTCATTGTGGGAAAGGAGCGCGAAACTTCCGCGTTCCTCTATTTTATTCCTTTCTTTCGAGTCCGATGACTAGACTCTGTTGTTCGCGCTAAGCCTGCCTGCTCTCAGTTCCTGGTTTAATGTTAGGATGGAATGGAGAGAGATGACCAGAAGATGAGTAATTCATCGACGAAGAGGCCCGAATCTCTTGCAATCTCGCTTTTTCTGTCACACTCTAGAGTAAGACATGACGAGTGCCCGAGAACATTGTTCATTCATGCAACACGTGGGCTGCACGAGGAGAGGAGGAGACCTACTTCGCGGTCCTCTGAGTTCAGAATACGCCGGCTCTGACGGAGTGAGACGACCGGAGAATAGCCGCCGGCTATCGCCTTTCCTCGCGAGATGAAGGGCCCTGAGAGCAGAGAGTTCACTGTCTTACTCTGACTGATGGGCGAGAGAGTGTGTGAAATGGAGAGAGCGGGACTCTGAAATGGAGGGGAGTCGAGAGAGAGACGACGAGACTGGTTCTTGGCCGCAACGACGCCGCAGCAGGGGAAGAAGAGAAGCAGAGGGAGGAGAGAGAGAAGGGAGAATGGAGAGAGACGAGAGAAGGAGAGGACCTATTGTGAGAGGGAGGAGGAGGCCTGCGGGCTTCAGTGAGAGAGACAGGAGATCGATGGGAGAGAGGAGGGAACAGAAGGAGGGAAGGGAGAGATGAAAGGAAGGGGGAGGGGGATAGAGCCAGAGGGGGACGGGCCTAGAGAGGACTCTCACTAGTAGCCTCCCTCACTTCATCCCCAGCGCCTTCGATGACGGGGGAAGAAGAGGATAAACCGTCGAGTTCGGTGGGAGCAGGAGGAAAGCGAGACTCGATATGGCAGGCTGTGGCACCGTTGTATGATGTGGATACCGATGAGAACAGGTTTGGATCCAGCGGTTGGGATTTGTGATTTCTAACGAAGTCAGCGCAAGTGAAATTGGTGCCAGCTTGAAACCCGTAGGATTTAGTAGTGGAGAAAGTGGGAATGAACTAGGTGAGAAAATTGAGAGAAATAATTGCGTAGGCAGTAAGGGAAATTTCCTTCAATGGAGTGAGCAAATTCGCCTTCCTAAAATTTTAGGGTTTCATAAAATGAGAAATTGAGGATGAATGACCGATTTCTTGCAGGCAAGCGCGTCGCGAGCGAAGGATGAGCAAACGCCACGACAGCATCGAATTGGCCAGTCTGGGTGAGCACTGTTTTGATGTTATTGTTGTTTTAAAATTGAAATTTGCAATAGAAGAAGGTACAGGGAATTGATGGATAGTAGAATAACTACAGTTGTAGTGTAGATGAAACTATGGTTGAACTGGATAAGCTTTGAAATTGTTCTATTCGTCTGAGAAACGCAGCATATGAAATTGATGCCCACTTGAGCACAGTAATGATGTATCAATGGTGAAACCTTGATTGCACTATGGAAGCGAGCCAATCCTTTTGTTGTTTAATGGACTATAAGAGAAAACTATTGATGCACGCGTGACATTGAGAGGATGAAGAGCCGGCGAAACATGGATCGGACTAGGGCTGGCAATTATTTATACACCTGCTTGCTTGCTGTTTCGAGTAAGCATGAAGAGAGGGAGGAGCTGCGGGTTTTTAGTTCGTAGCAGATTTGTTATTTATAATAAAACCAATCAAATTTTGATTATTTTGAATAATTTAAATAATTAAAGTACTAATTTGCAGCCCCTGGCACTCGCGTGATGTTCCTGCTGAAGGAGAAGAGCGAACTGCCCGCTCTCTTCACGGAGATGGGAGAATTGGGAGGAAACGAGTGGAGAGAAACTGCGAGATGGGTCAAATTCGAGGAGGAAGTCGAACAAGGTACGCTAGATTTATTGATTTGTTTATTTGGCGCATCACGAAGATATATTGATGCAAGTCGCTATCACTAACATAGGTAGCAGTGCTGAAGCGCGAATTCTTCCTGTTTTGTTCTTAATCTCTAACCATAGGTCGAAAAGCTAAGTCGGAGGCAAAATCATACCATGAACCCCGGGTCATGGTCAAAAAAATAAAAAATTGAGTTCTCTACAGATATGGATAGAGGGCACAAAGACAAGTAATAATCAAGAAAGACCGGCAGATTTTTCTCAAAGGAAAATATTTTTTTGCTGCTTAGTCAAACTTATATCGTCGATCAAAATAGAAAAATCTGCCGCTCTCTCCTTATTCTTACTTGTCTTTGAGCCCTCTATCCATATCTGTAGAGAACTCAATTTTTTTATTTTTTGACCATGACCCGGGGTTCATGGTTCATTTTGCCTCCGACTTAGCTTTTCGACCTATGTCTCTAACCGATGTATCCATCCGTCCATTATCAAAGTGGCGCTTCCCAAGAAGTTGTAGGCCTTGCAGAATGCGAATGCGCCTTGTAGCGAAATTTTATTTTTCTTGCATATCCTCGCCCATCTTTCCTAGTGAACCAGAGGCCAAAATGCGTGCAATCGTCTCCTAAACGAACCTTCACTTACTAACGATTGCTCATTGACCAATTCTGTCGTGTGACGGAAAGCTTTGAGCATATTTCGAACTCCTGACGTTATTAAGTCTCTTCTTCTTCTCATCTCTCTCACTTGAACTTTCCGAGTGAACTAAACCTTGCGTGATGTTTTTGACACATTCTCGGGTCTTCTCGAGATATCTTCTTGCCCCTTGTCCCCTACTCTGTTTTCCCTCGGCCCGTCACAACTCGAAGGGCCAAGAGTAGATCAATCAACTGTCCCTTTCCCGTCTCTCCCGATTTCACGCACTCTCTCGCCTGCGTATCCGTTTTCCTCTTGGCCCTCCGCAATTTATGCAGCTGTTGCGTCTTTGATAACGCTGGGCATTCCTCAATGTGTCTCTTTCTCTGACTGCTCTCCTCTCTTTGCGCACTATCTCACTTTGACTTGAGAGGACTCGAGTAATCTATGATGGGATTTACGACGCGGAATGGATAAATGGCCCGAATAAAATGAGAAAAAAGAGCCGGAAGTGCAATTGGAAGTGGATTGGAAAATGATGGTGTACGATAGCTGATGATTACGGTATTCCAGGAGGTAATCGATGGTCGAAGCCGCACGTCGCCGCCCTCTCCCTGCACGCCCTTTTCCAGCTGAGAAACTGCATCATCCAAGGTATACGGTAGTATCGATTTCTGAGATTTTTTGCTAAATCTGATCATTTCGTGTAGAGCGTTGAAGAAATGCTCGTAAAGAGGCGGGAAGGAATAAAATTCAAATATTTCTCAATTCAGGTCTCTTCCTCAACGAGCTCGAGCACACCGACCTGCCGACGATAGTCCGTGAGTTATTTGCGAATTTGTGCGCTTGATTCGCGATTGAACCTATTTTCGGTACTGTGTAGAAAAACCTGCGCGTTTGGGGTTTTATGCTCTAGAGATATTTGTCGTTGATTCAAAAACAGAGCTATTGATTACCGCAGGATTAAAATGCGCTAATGACTGTATTAGTGGCGTTCTGCCCCGATGTATAGCTCGTATCTTCAGCGCTCCTTTCTTCTTCTTCTTCGTTCTTCGTATTTTTCGTTGTTTACTTCACTTGACTGGGGAGGAAGAAGAAGGGAGAGCGAGCAATCGTCTGATTCTCTCCATTTATCACACTTTATCCTTGGTCAGACAGAAGGAGAGAGCGTGTAAAATGGAGAGACGCCGACTACTACTCAGGGGGAGAAGATGAGGGAGGGGGCTTTTACAAGTTTTCCTCTATATTTCCACTCTCTTCCTCACTCCATATTTCATGGAGATGCTATTGAAATGGAAACAAAAATAGCTTCTTCTGAGCTGTTGTGAAGAGGGAAATAAGTGTTTTTGGGGCAGTTGCAAGTTGGTCCTACTATCTTCGTTGCTCACTTCTTATTTCGTGGGATGCGGGGTATTGGGGAAGTAATTAATAGGGCTTCCGAGAATGGGATAGGAATAGGACAGGGTAGACTCTATCCTTTAATTTTCTAGCAGGTTAGGGAGGAGAGAGAGCGCGGGGAATGAAGTAGGCTAAAGTAAGCAGAGGACTCGAGAAGGAATCTAAGATGACGAGAGATTATGGGGATTGAAGAGAGCGCAGCCAGGCTAGAGCAGGTGAGAGAGTGTGCGAAGTAAGGAGAGCACGGCGAAGTCCAGAAGACAATTTCAAGTGGAGGACGAGTGCTCTCGAAAGCCGGCCTAAAGTTGGGTGGATCTCAGCTCTCGTATGGCGAGAGAGTGTGCGAAATTGAGAGAGCATGGAGAAAACACGACAGAATTGCATTACCGGAGCAGAAGAAGGGGAGAAGATTCGGATGGATAGAAGGGAGGAGAAGTAGGATACAGAGACCCATCGGGTACACAGGGTAATTGATTACGGTAGATGGAGATTCCGAAAAAATGCGCATTTTTTGTGGAGACTTTGAAGAGTGCAGAGATTCGAGCGCGAAATTCAAATTTGAATTCAGATTCGCTGGTCGGCAGCTTCATCGAGGCTGGCGATGTGGACGAGGACGATAGGGCGGAGCTCACGGAGATCCTCAACCGGAGACACGTCCATCAATACGAGCAGGTACCGTAATCTCCCGATCGATGATTGAGCAATACCGTAGTCGGGGAATGGAAGTATATTGTTGATAGATAGATATTGCACCACGCTAATCGTGGCTTCACGATAAATTTGAAATGGAGATGACAGAGCTTTGTACAATAGAGTGGAAGCATGCCTTGATACAAAATGTGAAGTAGAGGAGCCAGAGATGTTATTCTGTTTCAGATGACTGCTAAGTACCGTAAGTGAGGGCGCGAGATTCAAATTCGAATTTGTACCTGTTTCAGGCGCGTCGAACGGGCGCGGGAGGTGAGAAAGAGGGCGGGTTCCTATCCGCCGTCCGGTCCATATCCGACATCGGTAAGCGAGACGAGAATAAGATCAGTTGTCGATCGAGATTCGCTTGCTGTGTCCTGTCGTGTGTATGGGTACGGTAGGCAGGTAGCTATCGGTGTGCGGTTACGGTATGAAGAGGATACTGTATCAGAATGGTTATTGATCACTTGCAGGCAAGTCGTTCTCGCATGGAAAGAACCTCGCCAAGCAGACTGAAGAAGCGGCGAAAGCAGGCAATAATCTCGAACTGCCCAAGGTGAGTTTTTTTTGTTACCTAAACGGAGTAAATGGAAAAACTGATTTGACGTTGACCGTGAATCTATGATCGGATTGTGCAGCCAGAAAGTGCTAGGTATGGGACATGAGAGATATCGTTATCTATGATGCGTTAGGAATATTCTTTGATCATCAAAATCATTCGACGATTATTGTAGCTAACAGTTGCGATGTTATGTCACATTCATGAAGCTTCTATTCTCCTGAGGATTGTTGTAGAGAAAGCAAGAGCTGCAAAAACAGAGCGTTCGATTAGTTGTTGCTGCTAAAATTCGAAGTCTGAGAATGTGCCTGGGATCTGTGCTCTGACCGAAGAGATCGATGCAATTTGTCTCACAACAGATCTCGTCTCGATTGTAGACATGCATTTTAGGTTGTTGAAAGGCCCCAATCTTTCAATTTTAATACGTGTTGTTTGTAGCTTTCGCTGAAACATTACTAAATCACACTTATTCTAAATGTGAACGATAGAACAGTCTTGTGCCGCTGCTGCATCCAAAAACGTCCCAGTCTTCACGTAGTCGGATAGATCGCGACCAATCTCTTGACTTTTCTGCTAGCCTTTCTTTGAAAGCCAACACTCAGATATAGTGTCTGAGGTGTGCCTTGCCATGACTCTCTTCATTTTGCACGTTCTCTCGTCCATCAGAGAGAATGAGGGAACATAAGAAATGGAGAGAATTGGGGCGTGTACTATATCGAGTCTCGCGCCAATCTCCCCCTATCCCCAATGAACGTTTGGCCTTGGAATATGTGATAACTAGTAGGGAGAGGCTTCCCCGAGGGGCAGAAGGTGGGAGAGGGACGATCTCTCCCGGTTAGACAGAGCGAGAGAGTGTGCGGAGAGAGGAGAGTGGACTCTCGAGACCAAAGGTGCACGGCGACTCGAAGCAGCAGACGGAAATGTGGTCATGGAAACGCAAACAAAGTAGGGGAGAGGAGTGGTCTTCGAAGGTGGGAAAGGAGAAAGGGGAGAAGGAGGGACCTACGGAATGAATTTGTGAGAGATCAAAGAATTCTTTAATTTTAAAATGGTGGACAGGTGATTGCGGGCTTCGAGGAGGGTACAAGAGGGAATGGGGAACAGCTATCTGTTCTAACGGCCGTTCACAAGTGAAAGAAAAAAAATTAATGTAAAGTGATGGATAAGAGTTTATCAATATCCGATAAATCGATAATCAATTCCTAATCAATGGATAATCCTCAGGTGGATTCGACTCCTCGGGACATGTCGAAGGAGGGATCGTCGACTGATGTCAGCAAGGGCAACACTCACTTCCTCAAGAAACTGCCCGCGGGAGTGGAAGCGAGTAACGTCCTGATAGGAGAGGTACGGTAGAGGATTTCTGTAGGATGAGGGATCGAGGAATGGGTTAAGAGCTGGAAAACTTTTATGCGAGGCGGTTGTAGGTTTTGATTCTCCTCTGCACTGTTGCGCACTTGGTGCGGGTGGGTTTCATGAAGACCATGAGAGAAAGTGAGTGCAGGATACTCTAATGGTCGAAGGAATTCCGTTTTCAAAATAATAATCCAAATGATGCAATAGCATTGGCGCAATATTTTCTCTCATGTCTTCCCTCCCCTTGCATGTTCTCAGAGACAGCTTTCGGGTGCGTTCGCGTCACTCCAATGCGGATTACTGAGATAGACTAGCGAGGGAGATGCTCTGACTAACTAGAAACCAAGTGAATGAAGAGACCCACTCCCTTCCCTACTCTTGACTTTGGAAGTGCTTACTCTCCTCTTCTCTTCTATTGGGCGTCCAATTTGGTCTCTGGCGACCTCGTGAGAAAGGGGCTTATTGTTAGGGAAGAGGGAATCAGGGGCCGGGAACTCGAGGATAGCAAGGGATCTCGAATGGTGATGTAGATGATTCGAATAGCAAGGCGAGATTGTGAACAGGCGGGTTGAGGATATGCCCTTGATAGTTATCAAGTAGGAAAATGGAGATTCAATGAAAACTCACCCCGGTATAAACAAAATAATTTGTACTACCAACTCGCTTTTCGCAGGATGATTTTGGTTTCACGGATAGTTTATGAAACATATTTCAATGAGAAAGTGATAAAGCAGCCTTCACAGCCCGAAAAACAATAATGGTTTCATGATTTTAATGGTCGAGTCGCACGTAACGCGACGTACTCGGTTGAGCGGGTGTTTGAATTGTTCGGAGAACGAAATGAGTGCAGTAGACGAGCACAAGGGTGATCGGTGCTGCACGCGGTCTTCAAGTGATCTGGTGATCCAGCAAATGCACTAGCTTTGTCCTCAATAATTCTAGAATAAAGAAAGGATGTTACAATAACGTTTCGTGGGCTGATTAGCGCATTCACACACAAGGCTTTAGTGCAATGTCATCTCTGCAGGTTTGAACAACGATATTGTTGCTCCAGCAATTAAAAAATTAAAACCTCCGCACACTCATTTTGCATTAGGATGATCTCTGTTTCACCGAGACTGTAAGAGAAATATGAGCATGTGACTGCAATGATTTATCCATTTTTCTTGCTCAATTCTATTGTCCATATGATCTTGTTCATGTTTTCTTCGGACTCGGTATCAAGTCAGATTTTGTTGCTAGCTGTATGGCGTGGTCTGTGGTGCATCCAGCTCCGCGCCGTTTCCCAATTGTCGCCTCTACACACTCGCAACAGCATGTGAGTGGGCAGAGTGAGTGGCTCTGCGGGCGGAATGAAATCTTCTTGAAAGGAGGGGGGATTGCTCCACCCAAGGGAGAGAGGGGCGGAGCTAGAAGGGGGGCCGATGACGTAGTGAGACTGGGGGAAGGCCAGGCAGAGGGAGGGCGGGCGGAGCGGAAGTCGCGCTCCTCCCGCCCAAAGACGGAAAGAACGACCAGTCCCTGCAGCAAGTCATCTCAAATTTATGGTTTCTCGAGAACGCCGGGGTCTCGCAGGAAATGGGGACGAAATGGGGTCGGAAAGTGCAGTAAACACCCGGAAATGAGGGAACAGTTGGTGGAGAGACAACTGTGGTGCAAAGTGGAGGGAGAAGAATGAAGCCAGTTGTCGATGCGAGGGAGCGGATACAGTAATCTGTATCGATTTTGCAGGTGGACTTCCTGCAGCACCACATCTGCGCCTTCATCCGACTGAAGACGGCCGCGGTGCTGGGCGACCTTACGGAGGTACGGTAGGGGAGGAGTACGGCAATCGATTGACTTCCGTGTTCAATGAAAGAGTATGCCAATATTGAACGAGATTATAGAGCTTTTGATTTTGAGTTTCACTAGTGTGCCAAAGACGGAAACGGTGCTTGGGATTGATACGACTCTTGTGCAATATTAAAATAACGATAATACAACAACCGGTCGCAGCGATTTCCTGGTTACGATATCTCTCATTTATCGATTCCCTCATCAGGTTCCGGTCCCAACACGCTTCATCTTCGTGCTGCTCGGTCCTCAGGGACACGCCCAGCAGTACAGAGAGATCGGAAGAGCCATCGCCACTCTGATGAGTGATGAGGTACGGTAGGCAACGGTAGACCATCGTACTGCTGAGTGCTAGACGAAATGAGCAATTGGTGTTTCGCGCGCGAGTGAAATGTTGAAGGAATTCAATAGCATTGATTCGAGGTCGTTAACTATCTGAAACAATTAACTAAATTGCAGATCTTCCACGACGTCGCGTTCACCGCAAGAAAACGAGAGGATCTTGTGGACGGAATAGATGAATTCCTCGATCAGGTACGGTAGGAAATTCGGCTGGGAACCTGGGAGTGCTGTAGATTTAGTATCATAGAAACCAGCAATTCTGCAACAAATATCATTTGCGTTTCACATATTGGCTATGTATCTCTCGGTGGGTGTGAGTACAATGGATGTGGTTTGATTGCTTTTAGAACACAGTATTACATCTGCGGTACATCCCTAATCGATAATCCTCTTCAGGTTACGGTACTTCCTCCCGGCGAGTGGGATCCGACGATCCGCATCGAACCACCCTCGACACTGCCCAGTCAGGAGAAGAGAAAGCAGGTTAGTGGGGATTATTGATCGACTGGGCTGTTTCGGGCGTCATTTTTATGCTATAGCTATGAGATTTGGGAACAAACGATTTTGTCACCGATTACACACTTACTCAACTAGATGATGACTCGCTGCATCCCTCGTACTAGTGTACTATGTGATGGAGGGGAATAGTTATGTTGGACAGTAGAACGTTTTCAATAATAATAAATCTCTCAGGTCGGCAAGGAATACATGCTGGAGGAGGTTCCCGGCGCGCACTCCTCGAAGGAAGACGGGCATGAAGAAGAGGGTACGGTATTTTGTTGGCCCTTGAGTTCACGCAGAGTTGGTGGTCGGGGATGGATGGAGGATATGCTAGGCTAGACACTCTTCCGGGGAACACAAGTACCGAAATTACGGTATCCAGTGGTTACTGTAGAAATAGAAAAAGATATTCGGATGGGGGATTAGCCATACATGGTGAAGTGGGGATGCAGAGGTTGCACTTGTGTTTTGCGGGGGTGATAAGACATTTCGCAAAAAGGAACTCGAAAAAGGACGTTTCGCAAATTTTTCAGCCGCGACGCGACCGCGACGCAGAGCACGCACATCCTCTTTGAAAGCTATTTTCGCATGTTTACAAATATTTTTCCTATTTTTTATTTATCGATTCCAGTGTAACTGAAGCAGCGTAACCCGATAATTAAGAAAAAAAATACGACAAAATGTAAATGAAACGTGCACAAAACAAATTTTTTCGAAATGTCTTTTTGCGAAACGTCCTTTTTCGAATTTTCTTTTGCGAAATGTCTTATCACCTTTTGCGGTAGAGCGGTGTTTGATAGGCCATAGGGATCTAGATCACTATACATATTTATTCTAGTCAGAAGGGATGACTGTGTGACAGTCAATCGATAAGATTATGGTATCTAATCAATCGATATTCTCAGGTCATGGCAACGACCCCGCACTGAAGCGAACGGGCAAACTCTTCGGAGGACTGATTCTGGATGTGAAGAGAAAGGCGCCCCACTATCTGTCCGATTTCAAGGACGCACTCAATCTCCAGTGAGTGGCGGAATATTATGAATTCGTCTATCTGATCAGATCTGGATATTTCAAATTTACCGAAAAGAGTACAATTGTGGTCTCAAATACACTAGTCAGTTATGTGAACTGTGAAGCACGCTTTCATCGGGTGCAGCAAATCATCGAAATTTCGAAGGATGATTATCGATTTCTTCCAGATGCGTCGCGACGATCTGCTTCATGTACTTCGCCCTGCTCGCACCCATCGTCACCTTCGGAGGTACGGTATAGGGAAGGAGGGATGGGATACGGTAGTAGATAGGGAGTATGATAGATAGGTTCTACGGTATGGTAGTGGGCTTAACCAATAGGGTGTTGATCGGTGTTGGTAGGACGAGCAGCATATCACATTCGTGCAGCCTATTGCAAAGAAGAGTAAACAGTGAAGCATTGAACTGCCAAGAATTTAGATCACATGATTACACGTTCCAACAATAGTACTGTTGTAGAAATATCATTTCCTCTCCTCAGGTCTTCTCGAGGAGGCGACACATCAGCGTATGGCTGCCATGGAGAATCTCATTGGAGGTGAGGAGACAGGGGAAGGAGTGATGGGTGGTGTGAGGTACGAGCAACTAAATTTCGTAACATTAGCTGCTGAGTATTCGGTGATATAGAACCGGTGAAGCATTAACCGGGAAGGTCGAATCAGCGGAGAAAAGTCAAATGGTTACACCATAGGAAAATTGTTATCTAATGATACAGTAGCTATTCGCAATCAGGTTCCCTCTGTGGTATCCTCTACCATTTCTTCGCCGGTCAGCCTCTCACCATCATTGGCTCCACTGGACCCGTCCTCGTCTTCGAGACCATCGTCTACGAAATCTGCCACAAGATTGGAATCGAGTGAGTTACTCACAGGGAAATAAGTCTACGATTTTAGACTTATCTGTAGACTTTATAAGTAACCCCAGGCACGCACTTGATTCAAAGTCTAATCCATCGATTTCAAAGTCTAATTTTTAGACTTTTGAAGTTCTAGAGCGGTTAGAGGCAAAAAGTGAAGATGATGGCGGGAATCGAACCCACGCCCATCGACTGTGTGATGAGCGCTCTTACCACTTAGCTATGGGACAGTTAGTACATCCCCTCGATTCTTGCCTTATGATCTCTCTTTGGAGGTCGGAATTAGACTTTCAAAGTCTAATCTAACAACTAAATTCGAAGTCTAAAATTTAGACTAACAAAGTCGAACTACTTTAGACTTTAGAAGTCGTAGACTTATTTCCCTGTGAGTACGGTAGCTTCAGATTTGGTGATGGGCGAATCTATCCAACGAACAAACCATCACCAGCCATAGCTCAGTTGGTAGAGCGGAGGACTGTAGATCATTAGGTCACTGGTTCGAATCCGGTTGGCTGGAATCCTGAAGTGTGGATCGAATTGGTCGAGTACGGTAGCTGATAATCGATTCTTGCAGCTACCTCACCTTCCGCTTCTGGGTGCACATTTGGACGGGAGGAATTGTGATGCTCATGTGCATCACCGACGCATCGGCACTGGTACGGTAAAGGGATACGGTAGAATGGAGAATTGATTGATTACGGTAGATGAATGATATCGATCGCAGGTTTCCTTCATCACTCGCTTCACGGAGGAGTCGTTCGCCACGCTCATCGCTGTCATCTTCATCTACGAAGCGATCATGAAGCTGCTCAAGATCAAGGGTACGGTAACTGGGAGATACGGTAGTTCGCCGGGTCACATCCATGATCTCTGCAGGCCAACTGGACGTGATCGAGTACTCGAAATTCGACGCTGACGCCATCTGTCGCTGCAT
>LS595758.1:27695-42418 GCA_900490775.1 Pristionchus maxplancki | reverse complement strand
TTCTCTTATTGAAGTATGAATTTCAATGACGCGAACAGAAGGGCACGATTCTATTATTCACACTATTGGAATCGAGCTATTGTCAAAATGTCACGACTATACATTTTCCCCAGGAGACTGACAATATCAGCATTGCGATAGTAAAACATAGTGATTGTGCATCCTTGGGACTGATCTCACATAAAGAGTTCTCAAATCTGTTTTGCTACCTAGAAAACATTGTGCAGCACAATATTGAAGGCATACGTAGCAGTAATCGATAACCCGACGACTGTAACCTAACTCGACTTGGATCTCCTTCATTTCCTCATTGTAGCTCCGGTCGACCAGGTGCACGACACGTGAATGTCGCCCGAGATCAGAAGGCACTGTACGAGAAGATCGAGAAGGCCAACATTCCTCCCCCGCCCATTCCAGAGACTATCAAGGTGAGGGGGTCACTATTCTAACGGCTTCTTTACGGAATGCTTCGTCGTTGAGTAGAGTCGAAGGTTCCCCTGAAAGCGATCGCAAAGCTTGTTTTCGAGCCTTTTTCATGTTCAGTTGCCTGAACTTATAGAAGAGGGCAGTTTGAGATAATGAAACTATGTTGCAGGAATCGCAGATAGCTGATATCGGCACTTCGACGCCCGAGGGAAAGAGGAATAAGATTAAGGAGGTGAGATTATGATTTTAAAATGGAACGTGTTAAGAAATCATTGAACTAAAGAAACTTGGAACTTGAATAGTCTCGGAAGCGAGAACACGCCTGGATTTTAGTAGGGATTATATTATTCTGGATTTGGAGGTTATGTTGTAGTTAGAGCAGAAATTACATCATTACTACTATGGGAGAGGCTAGGATGACTGATGTAAGAACCATGAAACCGAGAAGTTGTTAGTGATGTAAAATAGAAGAACGGGCTGAAATATGTTGCTCAATGTATCTTAATACCTTTTTTCGTAATTTTTTATGACGAATAAAATTTTCAGATGATGAAGTTCGCCTGGGACGGATATCGACAGTACGCATGGGGATCCAACGAGCTCAAGCCAATCTCCAAGGTCGGACACTCAGCGTGAGTCATTCTTTTATTTTATTTTTTGGGAATAGCATTATGAGAATATTAACTTAATTCGTCCTTGCTGAGCCGTGCAGCACGCTTACGTAAATATAGCACATACAATTTAGTTGTTGGAGTATTGAGGCGCAGCGGAGCACAGCCTATAATTACTAAAATTGGGCGTAAGTGCTCAACGCGCTTTGCGGTTTCGCACTCAATTGAAGTCAGCGGGATGTCGTTTGTTTTCAATTGTCCGTTCAAATGTCCTCGGAAAGAATAAAATATAATCGTGAATAATCTCAATATAAATATCGACAATCCCAGTTCGGTGTTCGGTCGTGGTGAACTGGGAGCGACAATCGTCGATGCCCTCGACACTCTGTGGATAATGGGTTTGAAGAAGGAATTTGAAGAGGGACGGAAGTGGGTCGAGATGAGTCTCGATCTCAAGAAGAATGCTGTAAGTTGTTTGAAATTTTTCGCTTTGAAACTATCGTTGCAGTCGAAAGTTTTGAGTGTATCAAAACATTAGAGAGCAAAGTACCACCTCGTTTGGAGTAGATGGAGTTGATGTTTGAACAACTTGCCAAAGGCTGATCTTTCCATCATTGGCTTATTCAACACTGTCTACTCGAAGCCAAACAAATTAATTGTTGGCATTAATAATTCCCCCATTCTCAGCGCGGCGACCTCTCTGTCTTCGAGACGAACATCCGCTTCGTGGGAGGACTCCTGTCGGCATATGCACTCACCAAGGTGAGGAGTGAACCTGTTGCAATGGAATAAACTCGGTAGATGTCGTCTGCATACATAGTTGAAGTTGATGCACACATGTTATTTGAGTATCAGAAGGTCTGTCCGTCTGTGTTTCAGCTTCGACATTCAACTACAACTGTTGAAGAATTTCCCGATGAGACGGTCGTAGTGGCAACTAAAATACAAAAATGAATGAAACTACTTTGGATTTGCTAGTGATGACGTAATTCATTGTCTTGCAGGACGGGATGTTCCTTCGCAAGGCCGAGGAAGTGGCCAATCTACTGCTGCCTGCCTTCGACACAACCACAGGTATACTGTAGCGAGACGATCAATAACTAAGATAACTAAGGCTTTCGGTAGCCTATGAGAGAGTACTGTAGAGGCATATCGATCGATAACGTAGATTACTGTATTCAGGTATTCCCTTCTCGCTGATCAACCTGCAGACGGGTCGTGCGTCCAACTACGGATGGGCATCGGGAGGTGAGCGATTTATCGATTGTTTGAGAGCACGAGTACGGTCTCCCTTACCGTAACCTTCATTCAGGCTGCTCGATTCTGTCCGAGTTTGGGTCGCTACAGTTGGAATTCGACTACCTCTCCAATCTAACTGGTAACCCGGTCTACTCGCAGAAGGTGGGTCGGGGTTGCAAGGGTGGATGATTGGAAGTGATTTGATAATTTTATCTCCTGTGCGTTTTCCAATAAATATATTTCGCGTAAACTAAGGCCACTTCGATCATGGAATTTGCCAACAATAAATGTCTCTTGTAGCTGGAGAAGATCAACAGTGTGGTCGCTCAACTGGACAAGCCCGAGGGACTCGTTCCCATGTATCTCAATCCACACACTGGCAAGTGGGGATCGCGTGAGTTATTTTGTTGTGCTCGTTTGTATAATGTGTACCTCCTGAGAAGCTGCAATTTCGCTGATTATATTTTCGAATTGCAGGTGATTTCTCGATGGGAGCGATGGCTGATTCGTACTACGAGTACCTTCTCAAGACGTGGCTCATCGAGGGAAAGAGGAATAAGGTCAGGGTTGAATTTCTTTTTAAAGTAGTTTTTGCTGTTGAACTATTCACCAGGTTGTGATCCCTGCTCTTATAGCTTCTCGATTCATGAGGTGATCGTGAAACCGCTAACAAGCGGTCAATCCAATTTCTCAAATATGAAAATGCGAAGTGCATGCAGTTCGTTAATGAGATAGACAATTACACATCTCGCTCCTTATTGAATATTTATAGTAATAGTTTATTGCCTTTAGTGAGCTTATCTGTACGAACTTCGTTATCACATGATCCCCATCTTTACAGTTATTGCCTCCCTCTTACGACTCTGCCCTTTACGAGCTCCTTTTCCGTATCGTTATCAGAATCTCTATCATTTTGCAGCAATCGAAGCAGTGGTACGATGACGTCATCAAGGCCATGGAAAAAAAGATGCTGTACCGCAGTAAGAGGGACAAACTCCAGTGAGTGATGGATACTGTGAATTGCTTTGCAATTGTGATTCAGTAACTGCTCAAAAGGAAGTAGAATTAGTGAAACCCTAAATAATTAGAATCAAATGAGCATGCTGAAGTGAGTAAATGAGTAGTATTGGAAGCTAGGATTTGTAAAGTAATTGTGATCCGGTTCCATATTCGCGTGACGTAGATCTTGTGAAACCGATGGTATGGTGGGTTTTGAGCTATTTTTGAAACTAGCCAACGCAAATCAATTGTGTTGTGAGGACACGTTCGACGTAAGTAGGGTGTTTGAAACTCTGATGTGGGCGTGAGTTCGTACGATGAAAAATTCTCCAAATTGCAGGTATTTCGCGAATCTGAAGGGTTCTCGAGTGGAGCACAAGATGGAGCATCTCGCTTGCTTCTCGGCTGGAATGTTCGCGCTTCAGGTATTACCTATCTTTTCTATCGGTAAGGAAAGTTCAATTTTATCGTCGATTTGCCATTTTAAAATTGAAATGAAATTATAAGGGTTTTGATTGGTGATTCTTTCAATGATTTTTAAATACCTGCCAAATTTAAATGTTTGTTCGAGCTTGATCAAACATTGACATTGTAAGGCAGTGGGATTCACACAATCACTGTCTCAGATTTCACAAAAATTATACAGAAACAATAAATTGCATTCGTCAGGCGAAGAACGAGGCATCTCCGGATGCTCGCAAGCACTACATGACACTGGCGGAGGAGATCGGAAGGACCTGCCATGAGAGCTACGCGAGATCTAGTGAGCAATTATTCATTCTGTACTTTGATATATTTCAAATGTGAGGAATGTCAAAATCAAGAGACTAGTTCGATCTCATACATGTGAATTCCGTGAAACGCCACTGTTGCTGGAACATGGTACTATCAAACTGACCTGACCGGTGTGAACAATTGTAATTGCAGAGATGGGTCTCGGTCCGGAAGCCTTCCAATTCCTGAATGAGAACGAAGAAGCTATGACGAGCAGAGACAAGTACTACATTCTCAGACCTGAGGTGAGGGTGGATTAGTGAATTGAATTCATAATCTTGCAAAGAATTACATTTTGTGAGATTGGTTGCCTAGAGTAGTATCGCTGCAACAACAAACCTACCAGTGAAAGTTGAACTATTTCTACGAGCTTTCGCGCAATGATTGCAATTGATGAGCATGTTCTCCTTGAGTGGAGTAACTGAAGCTTGAATTCAGCAGGTTGCTTAAACTCGTTTCGTTCATCTGGAAAACCTTTCGCTTTTGGTATATTTCAAACACCAATTCCATGGCAGGTGCTCGAAGGGTGGTTCTACCTCTGGAGGATGACGAAGGACGAGAAGTATCGAGAGTGGGCATGGGATATGGCTGAGGCACTCGAGAAGAACTCACGGGTACGGTAGGGAGAAGGGAGGGGTACTGTAAATGCTGCATCATGTTCTCATAGAAACCATGTATGATCGTTGGTAGTGAAGTGGCTGATTTTGATTGCACAATAAAAGTATAAAATCAATCAATTGCAGAGTACGGTACTCTCCTTTTCCAGGTGGGAGCCGGGTTCTCAGGCATCAGAGACGTGTACGCGTCCTCCCCCGATCACGATGACGTCCAGCAGAGTTTCCTCCTCGCAGAGACGTTCAAGTGGGTTTACTTGAGAACGATTTCGAAAAATAATTATTTGCGAGATGCGTGGCCTATAATAGTAGCGATGAAACTTGATACTTGTGACTTTAAATAGGCGATGCAGAGCTCAAATTGCGCTTGCTTCGTGATAAAGTTGGAAATGTCGATATTAGGTTATCGGTGTAATTGAGGCTGGAGAATCGAGTATCTCTTTCCAAAGTGCTGTTGAATCAGCTATGAAACTTAAATTTTCTGGGTGAATGTTCATTCTCCTCATTCATTCCTTTCCAGATATCTCTACCTCATCTTCGACGATGATTCAATGAAATTGGACGAATGGGTATTCAACACTGAAGCACACGCATTCCCAATAAGGAACTGATGTAGTTTGATCTTTGAACTCTACGAGTTCCGGCCTGTACTTAGGATGCCACCCCCTAGGGATTCCTGATTATTTATTGCTGACTGATTATTATCGTCTGTATTATGCCACTGAACCAATCCAACTGTGATAACAGATGTTTTCCAGAGTTTAATCCATTTGTATTAGTCCCCTGATGCTGTGTTGTGTTGCCTCTTTCACTGAACGAATCCCAGGTTCCGTTGAGATGCTTCCTTTTTCGTATTTTAGATCCTAAGAATAATTAACTGTCTGGTGTTTGACCTACTGAATGCTTTATCGATTCTATTTGTTGTGTGCCCATTTGAATTTCCCCCGTGTTGGGTACGGTATTTCGAGATGTAACGAATTGATAGGGCCTCCAACTAACAATGCATGTTGTTTTTGTTCATAATATGCGAGAAACGGTGTATAAATTTTATTGTTTCAAAGGCTGAAGATGACCACATTTCTCAAAGAACAATCGAACCGTACTACTATGTCCTTCCTCGCACCTCAAAACAAACAATCTCGAGAGGAAAAGCCATGGCTCCTCAAACCAAATGCAAAAAAAAACAAATAGGAATGATTCCATATCCGAGGAAAATTATGGGAGTACATAACTCATGTGTCATCCATCAGTACTATTCTTGAATATTGTGTGTTTGAGATGCGCATTGGCAGTAAAAATCAAATTTATTATAATGGTTTTAAAGAAAATTATACTCGAACATGTGATTGAGATGACTACATGTGACGATTGTAAGGTCTTCGCTGCTTGAACGACAGATCTTCCGCGGAATCCTTTTTCATGTTCGAACATAGTCCTGCAACAGAAACGGAATTTATTGTGGATGAGCGGTGTGATACCAACCGTATCTCATCAACTACCGCCTTCAGACTTGGTCCACTTGCCCGTGGCGACAGTCGCCGTCACTCCCAGTCCTCCCACTACCACGCATCCTGCCTCCTTCCAATGCGCTGAAATAGTTGAAAATTTGTAAAGATCTCGCGAAAATTACTGACCTTTGGTTCCGTGACCAGCGCGTCGTAAGTGTAAGCTGCGATGAGCAGCCATGTAGAAGAGAGCTTTGTCGAGAAGAGACGCCTAAAGAGGATCATGACAGTCGTCCTTTGTAATAGGAATGCTATGTGATTGGGTCACTTCCACACCATCTTTACTATCATATTGTGAAGCGACAGAATGCCACTTACCACGTTCGTTCGGAATAGGGATTCGTTCTCTAGAATTCGTTGTTGTGGGTAATTGGATTCAGGCTTCGTGCAGTTTGAGACAGGCGATTGAGACAGTATACTGGGAATTTTAAAGTTCATCGAGGAAGAGAAGTAATGAAACACGAATGGGTTCATGTAGACTGAAAAGAGACGATAATTATGGAAGCGGACCAAAGGACGCGAGATGCTCCGCGCCTACGAATATTCAAATTTGAATGTGAGACGTGAACAGATCGCCATTTGAAAACTGAATTAGTCTCGAACTTCGATAAGAATGAAAGAGTTTAACTGCAAATGGGAGATTGGCACTATGGATTTTTCACTTCACTAATTGTTAGGTACGTATTCGTAAAGATGAAAGAAGCTGCCGGGATTCACTGGTTCTGAATATTCTGTGTGAAGAGATGGCGCCTCTCCCCGCCCTCTCTAACCCGTCGCGACTAGCACGCGCATTCTCTTCTCCCGACATCTCTCGGAATGGTCGACTGGAGTAATCTCACTCGCTCCCCTTCGGGAGTGTTTGACAGGGCGGCCCTCGGGTGGGATCAGCTCGTGCTTAGCCTGAAAGGGCGAGCACGAAATGCTTTTCCCTTGATCGACCGACCCCGACCCGGCCAACACTTTTGGAGGAGCTCCACTGACAAGTGGTGGAGCGAGCAAATTAATTAACTTTTCTTTAGTTCATGAATGAAGTCGGTCCAATCTCTCGCTCGTCTGTCAGAGAAGGGTGAGTGCGTACGGAATGAAAGACGCTGAGGGAGACAGATCAGTGGAAGGAGGACCCTTTATGAAGATACGGAAGTACGCAAGTGTGCAAGTGTGTTATGAATGAAGAATGAATCTCGATAGGAAAAACATCTGATCTCTTCATGTGTTCTCTTGACTAACCTTCCCTCTGGCACGCTTCTCCTTCCGATGTACACTAGGAATGGTCGCAATCAGTCCGGAGGGGGCGGAGTCAGACATCCGATATCTCGTCTCTACCTCTACAGACGGCCCAGTAGGTAGCCAGAGGGTAGGTCTTATACGACGGCCCTCCGATGTTCCTGTCTGGCCCCGCCCCCCATAAACCGTCCTATATAAACCCTCCTCTTCACTCCTCCTAGCTTCATTCTCACTCCAATCCCTGTGAGATGTCTTCTGATCAATCTCCCTCCTCTCCCATCTGCTATACGAACATGAAGACTATCGAGTACATCGAGCTGGTGAAGAGACTCGGGGAGGAAAGGTACGCTTCCTTTATTTACTTTCTCATCTTATTTGATTCTGTTCATTCCTCTTTTCCACTAATAATTCGTCATCTCTTCAGTGTCAGTCGTGGCGACGTAAACTCTCATTGCTGCTTCACTTGTCGTCTCGAATCTTCTCACCAGCGAGTCGTCTCTTCCTCCTGTGGCCATGCTTTCTGCACCAACTGCTCTGAAGACAAGAAAGAATGCCCCGAATGTTCTCTCCCAACCGAATTCGTGCCGATTATTGGAGATGAAGATCGCTCTCGAGAATGTGGAATTTGCCTGGTCGATCAACCGTACGAACGAATGGTTTTCACTGGATGCGGCCATTCCATCTGCAGTGGATGCGCATTGCAAATGGATGAGCTCGCCTTGTGGGGTGAGCACTTTCGAAATTAAGAGCTTGTTCAATTCGTCTTTTCCTTTTCAATCCATTACAGCATCCTTTCAGACAAACTTCATCTCAACTGCCCTTTCTGCCGCACGAAATCGACACTTGTCCTACTACTCGAAGAAGTGTTCGAAGGATCCGAGGAACCCTCCATCCCTGTCGTCTCTCCTCCCGAAATCAAGCCAGTAGAAGAGAAGAATTCGTCAAGAAAGAGAAACAGATCCAGCTGTGACTCTCCGTCTTCCCCCAATAAACGCCCTCGTACTCATTAATATTTTAACCAATCGTAATAATAATAATTGTTTATATTAGGATTTCTTGCCATTTTATATTACTAACATTGTATTATTGGTTAGCTTTTGATAATAATAAACATAGTTTTCTTTCGTATTGCTTGTTGTCTCAACAGTATTCCTTCTGCTACCGTACCATCTACAGTATCTCGAGTGCCACACACCACACCAGCCGCCGTTTCGTCTCGCTTTATTCGACAGCACACTGCATACAACTAGAAGAGCAGCGGGGACTTGGGGGTGAGTACGGTAGCCTCTACTACAACTACTGTATGTCTCTCTACTGATTGATGTACTGTAGATGGTTCTTCTTCTTTCTCTTCTTCGACTTTCTTCCAGTCATCGAAGGAGCGCCAGGAGTGCCAGCCGGGAGATTTGGATCGTAGTGAGAGGGCTGAAGGAGGAAGGATGACACACTGAACTACCGTACTCCCCTCTTCGTCACCGTTTTCTTCTCTCCATTAGCTTGATCACTCCCGGCAACGGACGATCCGAATTCACTGCCTTCGGAAGGAGGCATCAACGAAGGAGCGACACTCGCACACATCGTCTGAGTTTAATCAATAAATCTATCGTACCCCAGTTACCGTAATCCTCTACCGTACTATTATCGTACCTTATCACCCTTGTCATCTCCCTTGTTGCGTTCTTGCTGCTTGAGTCCGGTTAGATTCTCGAGTTCCTTCACCACTTGACCCATCGTCCATCGATCGTCAGGCGCGAATTCAAACGTTCGTTTCCAAAAGTAATCGATATCATGACCTACCGTACTCCTCCCTAACGTACCTCGATCATCTCAGCTACCGTCTTGTTGTCCATCTTCTCTCCAATGTCCAGATGCTTAGCTCCTTTGACGAAACGAAGGACCTGAGATCAAAGATCGAAGATCAACGATCACTCATCCCATACCTCAATTGTGGTCATTCCTGGGTACGGCTCGATACCGTTGTTGAATATCTCCCAGACAAGAACTCCTGAAGCGATACGACTACAGTACTCCGTGATAATCCGTTCGGGACCCACCCCAACTCCAAACGTCCGTCTTTCGCGAGTAAGAGGCTGATTTGAGAGTCTCCGGAGCGAGCCATCGAATTGGAACCTGAAGATTACGGTAGGTATACGGTAATCGATTCGTTACCGTACCTTGTTCTTCGGATTCATCTGGTAAGTCTCACCGAGACGCGACAAACCAAAATCAGATATCTTGACCTACAAAGAGTACGGTAATCGATACCGTATCCTACAGTAATCCCTCACGTTTCCTCCTCCATACAGACAATTGCGGGCGGCGATATCTCGATGGATACAGTTCTTTCCATGGAGATAATCGATTCCCCAAGCAGCCTAAAAGATCAAAGATCAATCGAGAGATCAAAGACCAAAGATCAACCTGACAGATCATCTCCATTCGTTTGCCTTGTGGAAGCAATTCGTTCTTGCCGAGATACGAATCGAGTGCACCGTCAGTCGCCTGAGGATTACTGTAATCATACCGTACCCCAACCGTACCCCAGTTATCCTCTACCGTACCCCTACCATACCCTACCCTAACCCTCTACCGTACCCTCTACCGTACCCCTCCTCACCAGTTCCATCACCAGCATGAGAGGTTCCTGGCCTGCAGCCACTCCATACAACTTGACGATGTTTGGGTGGTCGAGATTTCGCATGAGACGAGCCTGATATCGATTGGTTACTGTAGCCAGAGGATACGGTAGAGCGGCAACCTCTCTCATTATCTCCTTGATCTGTTCCTTGGTCAGGGCATCCAGCTTGGCCTGAGAGAAGATTACTGTAGATTACCGTACCCAGGGATACTGTAGTAGACTACAGTACTCTACAGTTGCCGTACCAATTTGATGGCGACATTCACAATCTTGTCCTTTCCATTCTTCTTTCTCTTTTTCAGTTTGCCTTTGTGCACCTCACCAAAGGCGCCTTCTCCCAGTTTCTTTGTGCTCTCTGAAAAGGGGTGGAGCTTGGAAAAGGGGTGGAGCTTGAAGGGGAAAGGGGCGAGGCTTATTCTTCTTCCGCACCAATGTCTTCATGCTCCAGCTCCCACTTCTGTCGTGTGATAGCGCGTGCGAGTGTAATCGTCTGTAAAGGGGGCGTGGTAAGAAGGGGGCGTGGCCTAAAAGGGGGCGTGGCTTCTCACCCCTCCTCCAGCTTTCGTCTGCACGTTTTCCTTCTGGTAGAATTCGATTAGTTTGACGATCGATTCGAATGTTCGGGAATCCATCAATTGAAATCGGTCTTCTTTCTTCGCAATCACAAAGTGTTTCACCTGAAGGGGCGGAGTTAGGGGCGTGGTCTAAATGGGGCGGGGCTTACTCCGCCATTTGCTTCTTTGTCCGTTTGAACACTGAGTACGAAGTCCCGCTTCCCGGGTGCAGACGGTTCGGTCAGACGAAGGAGCCAGTCTCCGTTTTCCACCAACATTTCCTGAAAAGGGGCGGAGCTTGAGAGGTACGGTAGGGTTACGGTACCTTGATATCTTCCCTGGGAAGAAGCCCATGGTAGTAATTCTTCGCTGCGAGTTCTTTGTCTACCATCGATGTTTGATCACTGCTTGCAGGAAAATACCGAAGACGTTATCTGAAGGGTACGTTAGAAGAGAGTACGGTGGAGGGGTATTGTAAGATCCTCGATGGTACGGTAGGGACGCCCCTGAATCCCCAGGGTACTCAACTAACCGGAGAGGAGAAGGGTATTGGCCCGTCCTCTGGTGGCCCGACCGCTTCGAATGGGTGAGTAGAAAAAGAGTGAGTGGAGAAGAGACGAAATGGGGGAAGAGAGAGAGAGAGGGAGAGCGGATTAGGAATTTTTAAATATTTACTCTCTGCAAGATTGCACGGCCATAAAAAAGAGGATTTGTGATTAATGAAAATATTTTATGGAAAAAAACTGCGACTGCACGAAGAATAAAATAGTGAAAGACATCACGATTCATTTCAGTTCCGATCCTTTGTTTTATCTCGTTAGAAATGGTTGGCTATTCCAGTTCCTTGGCTGCTGGAGAAGCAGACCAATTGGAGCTTCCGATGCTCACAATGAGTCCCACCTCCCACGTTCGATCCGAACGCCACCTTGGGAGAGGGGAGGAAGGAAGAGGGACTTGTGCAGAATGAGATCGATCAGACGAGGGGAATTTGCGTTCACAGCTCGAGGGATCGAGTTATGCCTGTAATGCAGCTAACCAGAGAGGCTAGTCGGGAAAATAGTAATTTTATCTTGAATAGATACAGCCGATTTCATAGGATTAGCTATCGTATCTGTGATATATTCCATCTGTTCTCGCTGCTCTTCTGCTTTGGTGGTTGGATCAGTGATTGAATTGATGAGAGCGTTCCATTTTCTACCGTTTTCGTAGATTACCTCGAACGAACTCTTGAGATTGGCACAACTTTTATCGATTTTCACCGAAATCTTCCTTCTCTTCCTCAAGGTGGATTCGGTCGATTTATCGATTGTGAATTGATCGAGTGAGGCAGTGTAGGTTCCTGAAAATTATGAATTTGAGTAACCCTGTGATAGGATTGCGATGAACAGGATGAAATCGATAAGAATACACGAGTAGAAAAGCCAGGGGAATGAAACGAGGAATGGGCAAAGAATAAAATGAGCGGAGAGAGAGATGGATCTTGTGACGGAGACAGGCACAAAAACAGAGAGTTATTAGTCATCCTCACTCGAAGAGGGCACTCTCTCCATCCCACATGTTCCGTCGCCGGAGAGTCAGAAAGAGATGGAGAGAACCGTAGGGTCAGGAAACAGAGACACTGCTCTAGAGGAAAGTGTCAATTATTTAGATACATCTTTTCGTTAGATAATCATCTTGAAAAAACATTATTCGATTTGAACCAAAGACCCAATGAAATGGTTTCTGTCCGGTATCAATGGACACCCTTTATCTCACGAATGATACAAAACAATTTGTATAATAAAACGATTGGACGAATCAATGTCATGATCCACGACACTTCGCGGAGCGGGAAGAAGAGAAGGAAAAGGGCGGAGAGAGAGGGGGAGACGGACAGTGAACTCGTGAAGAAAACAGAAGGGAGAACTGAGAGTGATTGGTCATCCTCACACAGAGAAGGTTAGAGTCATTCAGTACCTATGCTCGCTCGTCGGAGGAACTGTCTTGGAGGAAATAAATAGCTGACTTGACTTTGGTACCCATCTGAATGTATGCTGAAACACGATTTAGGTTTCGTATCTGTCCGGACTATTGACCTTCTTTATCGATGCGACCGGAATAATACAATAGCGATGCACGAATGGTCTTACGTCCTCGAAATTGCAAAAAATGCAATGTTCGGTTATTGATAATCTTATCCTTATCCACGAAATCATTCAGCCAATTTGGTACTGTGGCGATCGGAACGGCGATACATGGAAGTTGAAGAGAAGGTTGATTGATGTGGAATGGATCGAAGGAGGGAGAGTAGATTCCTAAAAGGAGAGCGATTGGATCGAAGGGCAGGCTGAAACCTCGAACACTGTGAATATGAATGGCAAAATAATGGAATCAATTGATGAACAAAGGTAAGGGAGAAGAAAGAGAGAGATTGCACGCGCAATGAAAAATACGAGTTTACAGTAAAGAGGAGATCTGAGTCATGCAACGTAGAGATGAGATAATAGATAACGCCGATATTGGCGAGAGAACGAAGAAACGCAACGTCTCTTCATTCTGCGAGCTCTCGTGATGATTTTCATAAAAATCTTCATTAATCATTAATCCCATTCTACCATTATCTATGCACTCTAGCCGTTTCGATTTAAATAAATCACAAATCCACTCTCCTCCCTCTCCTCCTCCATTTCGTTCCTTCTCCCCTCACTCTCTTTCTACTCACCCATTCGAAGCGGTCGGACCACCAGAGGACGGGCCAATACCCTTCTCCTCTCCGGTTAGTTGTGTACCCTGGGGATCCAGGGGTATCCCTACCGTACCCTGGAGGATCCTACAGTACCCCTCTACCTCTCTTCTACCGTACCCTTCAGATAAGGTCTTCGGTATTTTCCTGCAAGCAGTGATCAAACATCGATGGTAGACAAAGAACTCGCAGCGAAGAATTACTACCATGGGCTTCTTCCCAGGGAAGATATCAAGGTACCGTAACCCTACCGTACCTTCAAGCTCCGCCCCTTTTCAGGAAATGTTGGTGGAAAATGGAGACTGGCTCCTTCGTCTGACCGAACCGTCTGCACCCGGGAAGCGGGACTTTGTACTCAGTGTTCAAACGGACAAAGAAGCTAATGGCGGAGTAAGCCCCGCCCCCTTTTAGACCACGCCCCTAACTCCGCCCCTTCAGGTGAAACATTTTGTGATTGCGAAGAAAGAAGACCGATTTCAATTGATGGATTCCCGAACATTCGAATCGATCGTCAAACTAATCGAATTCTATCAGAAGGAAAACGTGCAGACGAAAGCTGGAGGAGGGGTGAGAAGCCACGCCCCCTTTTAGGCCACGCCCCTTTCTGACCACGCCCCCTTTACAGACGATTACACTCGCACGTGCTATCACACGACAGAAGTGGGAGCTGGAGCACGAAGACATTGGTGCGGAAGAAGAATAAGCACCGCCCCTTTCCCCTTCAAGCTCCACCCCTTTTCAGAGAGCACGAAGAAACTAGGAGAAGGCGCCTTTGGTGAGGTGCACAAAGGTAAACTGAAGAAGAGAAAGAAGAATGGAAAGGACAAGATTGTGAATGTCGCCATCAAATTGGTACGGTAGAGTACTGAAGTCGACTACAGTATCCCTGGGTACGGTAATCTACAGTATTCTTCTGTCAGGCCAAGCTGGATGCCCTGACCAAGGAACAGATCAAGGAGATAATGAGAGAGGTAGCCTAACTACCGTATCCTCTGGCTATAGTAACCAATCGATATCAGGCTCGTCTCATGCGGAATCTCGACCACCCGAACATCGTCAAGTTGTATGGAGTGGCTGCAGGCCAGGAACCTCTCATGCTGGTGATGGAACTGGTGAGGAGGGTTACTGTAGATTAGAGTGTTGAAAACAAACGACTAGTCGAATCAATATATTTTCGACTAGTCGATTCATACGTGACGATTCAATTTCGACTAGTCGAAAATAAGTTGTTTTCGACTAGTCGAAATTGAAATCGACTAGTCGATTCACTCATTCTTCGCAATCTCCCATTTGATGAGCGGTTCCTCCCGCTCTATTAGGGGAAAATCATCGCCTGTTTATCTCCACTTTGCCACAATTTGAATATCCACCGCTATTCAAATGGTTGTAAAGTCGAAAGCAAGTTGTTTTCGACTAT
>LS595758.1:11121-27043 GCA_900490775.1 Pristionchus maxplancki | reverse complement strand
TAGTCGATTCACTCATTCTTCGCAATCTCCCATTTGATGAGCGGTTCCTCCCGCTCTATTAGGGGAAAATCATCGCCTGTTTATCTCCACTTTGCCACAATTTGAATATCCACCGCTATTCAAATGGTTGTAAAGTCGAAAGCAAGTTGTTTTCGACTATTCGATTTCTATTTCGACTAGTCGAAAACAAGTCATTTTCAACTAGTCGATTCATTTCGACTAGTCGAAAACAATCTGATTTCGACTAGTCGAAATTCGAGAAACATTTGTTTTCAACACTCTACTGTAGATGTACGGTAGAGGGTACGGTAGGGTACAGTAGAGTGTACGGTAGGGGTACTGTAGGGGTACGGTATAAATACAGTAATCCTCAGGCGACTGACGGTGCACTCGATTCGTATCTTGGCAAGAACGAATTGCTTCCACAAGGCAAACGAATGGAGATGATCTGTCAGGTTGATCTTTGACCTTTGATCTCTCGATCGATCTTTGATCTTTGAGGCTGCATGGGGAATCGATTATCTTCATGGAAAGAACTGTATCCATAGAGATATCGCCGCCCGCAATTGTCTGTATGGAGGAGGAAACGTGAGATTACTGTAGGATACGGTGTCGATTACCGTACCCTTTGTAGGTCAAGATATCGGATTTTGGTCTGTCGCGTCTCGGTGAGACTTACCAGATGAATCCGAAGAACAAGGTACGGTGATCAATTGATTACCGCATACCTACCGTACTCCTAAGGTTCCAATTCGATGGCTCGCACCGGAGACACTCAAGTCTGCCTCATACTCGCGAAAGACCGACGTCTGGAGTTGGGGTGGGTCCCGAACGGATTGTCCCGGAGTACTGTAGTCTTGCGGCTTCAGGAGTTCTTGTCTGGGAGATATTCAACAACGGTATCGAACCGTACCCAGGAATGACCACAATCGAGGTATGGAATGAGTGATCGTTGATCTTTGATCTTTGATCTCAGGTCCTTCGATTCGTCAAAGGAGCTAAGCATCTGGACATTGGAGAGAAGATGGACAACAAGACGGTAGCTGAGATGATTGAGGTACGGTAGGGAGGAGTACGGTAGGTCTTGAAATCGATTTCTTCAGAAACGAACATTTGAATTCGCGCCTGACGATCGATGGACGATGGGTCAAGTGGTGAAGGAACTCGAGAATCTAACCGGACTCAAACAGCAAGAGCGCAACAAGGGAGATGACAAGGGTGATAAGGTATGGTAGAGATTACGGTAGACAGATACGGTAATGGTACATACATCAGACGACATTCACCAATGCACCCACCGGCCCCACCAATATCGATCCGAGCGAGTACGGTGCGTCTGCAGTGGGAAGCGACTCGGCCGACAAGAGCAAGACGGTGAATAGGATAGGAAGGATTCTGTAGAATACCGTACCCCTTTCAGCCCTCCCAATACGACAGTACTCCTCCGGTGGGCGGGGCGGGCGCTCCCTCCGTGACTGCAAGAAAGTCGAAGAAGAAGAAGAAGCAGCGCAATCTGCAGTACATCAATCAATAATGGCCGACCGTACTCGGAACGAGCTCAATCTCATGACCCTACCACTGGTGTCGTTGTGTGCTGACGAATAAAGTGTGATGAGGACTAGAACTCCACCTGATTTCACACGGCAATACACAGTTAACTGCAGTTTGGGGTCAATATGAGCTTTTTCACGTCTTGCTTTTTGTCAAACGTAGTTCTCTGATGATCATCAACGCTTAGACATTGATTAAATAATAAAATTAAAGTGAAAAATAAATAAACTGTGAAGAATTCGATAGTTGAAACACTACGGTACTGCTTTGAGCCGGACTTGGCGACCGGCATTTACCCAGTTCACCACCGCGGGAGGGCATTGTGATTCAAAATTTTATCTCGACTGTTTTCGTGTTTTGACGTGTTTCACGGCTGATAATAAGATTGTCTTTATTGTGAGTTATTAATTATAGATGTCCCCGACCCAGCCGGTGGGTACGCAGGGCGGCACGCAACGGACGTCCGCCTCAGTCGCCGACTACATTAGAAACCTAAACACCCAAGCACGGAAGATAAGTGGAAACGATGCCTCGCAAGTGGAAGTTGCTCGATTCGATAAGGCGATCATCCAATTGGCTGTCAACAGTTGTGCTAGATTAGTAAGTTCTGTTATATTCGAGAGTAAAGGAGAATGGCGTCGAATAAACACTGTGATCTACATTAGGGACCACCATCCCTTTCTATAAATGACGGCGATCGCAAAGTTGAATAGCTCGAAGGAGAGGCAAGGGCCGCGGGTTCTGATTTATTAGCTGTTTAGTACACAGTATGGGCTAACTTTGCTGAAAAAATGAGCCAATGGTGCCAGTTCCCACGGATGGTGCATGAGCATATGTTCAAAAAATGCACTTATTATTAGGAAGCTTCGACTTTGGAGCTTTATAAAATCAGTTCCAGGAGAGGGCCGCGACTTTTGAAAGTTTCCAGTGATAGAGTAGGGTCATGTACATAACATATCCAAAAATTAGCCTATTTTGCCAGTTCCCAAGCTTGGTGCATGAGCTCGAAAATTTGCTGATTTTTCGAACTTTGAGCCCTTGCACCAACCGTGGGAACTGGCAGAATAGGCTAATTTTTGGATATGTTATGCACCTGACCATACTTCATCACTGGAAACTTTCAAAAGTCGCGGCCCTCTCATAAAACGATTGGTGCAGCGCTTCAAAGTTTCATGTCTCCCGTTTTTGAAAACCCAGTTTTCGGAAAATTGCGATCATCTCGGAAACCATGAGGTTTCGGTTGGTACTCCCCACACAAAAAATGATTCTATACACCAGATTAATAAACTAAAATAGTTCATGAGTCATAAATCGATGATTTGCATATCGGGTGGTGGTCCCTAGATCTACATCTAGGATCTTCGTTAAAAGGGTTGATCACGAAGTAAATGAGAGGCATATAGAGAATTTTGATACTATTAATATTACAATTTTAATAATATATATTGTTTCAGAGCAAGCTGATCGCTCATCTCTGCACTGAATCGTCGAGTGACGATTGTAAATATCTCGTCGAGAGTACTCTACTCTTCTTCCGCATTCTGGGAGTGTGCACTGTGGAGAAAGAAGCTAGCGAGGTGATGAAATATTCAGCAATATCGATATTTGTTATTAGCTTATAAATTTCCGTTATGATCCCAAGTACGATCTTCGCTTTCTCGAATGCACCAGTTTCCACTGCGAATTACGTAATTCTACTGCTGCATTCTTAGATTATATTGTAAATTGGATCATATTTAACTGACTGGACGGTTAGTTCAATTCAGGCCCGTCAATTCTACTTCTCTGCTCTTTTTGATCATCTTTTCACGAGGAAAGCTCATCTCAGTGCATTCGTCGACCTATGCAGTCTATTCACAGAGCAGGTATTACTGTAGTTTCTGATTTTCGATTCAAGACTATCATCAAATAGCTGTGCTAGAGAATTTTTAGAATGAATCTATAAATACAGTATTCTCCCTGATTTAGTTTTTGATTACCGTATTCCAGTCAGCAAAGCTGCCGGTAGATCAACTCGTGAGCGTGCTGGATACGGTGACCACCAAGGTGAAGACTGCAGAAGAGACGACCGTAAATGAGCAGTGAGCAATTTTTTTTGGTGTTGGCTCAATGGAAGAATTGGTCCGCTTTTGATGTTGCTATTTTCATGATAGTGTTGAAACACAAATTGTTCTGGAACCTGAATGCAACGTATTTATTGAAATTAAGAAATCACTGTAGCATATATTTATTCTATTTTTTTGGAGGAGATACAAGTCACATTCCTGTGCTTTTCGATATCCAGTAGATGCGCAAGTTGTTTTTAACAATCCATTTTTCTTCAGATGGCGTGAATGCGTGTCGATCCTCGTCAGTCGACTGCTCGAATCGACGGATGGAGGGGATAAGGTATTTTTATATTTTGAAAAATGAACCATCGGATTTTGTGCTGGAACATATTCATAAATAGGTAAGGAATGACTGATGTTTATTGTTTGTGGTGTTCCTTACAATAAACTATAAATACAAAACCCTCTCATTGGCAGACGGGTGCCCAACAGGCCTCTTCCCTCCTCGGTCGATGGCTGCGAGAGAGCAGGGAGATCGCCGTATTCGCCAGTGTCCTTGCGATCATCGAGTGAGTGGTTATCGATTTTTTCATGGTTCTGGAAACTTTCCATCTGTCTTCGTAGTCTTGATTAGCACGAAAGTACCTCAATTTCGACGGAGGGCGAGATGGCCGAATGGTATAAGGAGCCACCCATCATTCGAAGGAGCACGACCTCGATCCCCGCCCAGGTCAACCAAGCCCTCCAACCCTCTGGGGCGGTAAATTGGTAGTAACATTGATTACGAAAGGTAAACGAGCCCTAGAAGCCCGACCAGCATGGGTTACGTAGGTCTGCTCTGGTATTGCTCCACTAATAGTAGACCTACGTTCTCTACTAATAGTACCCTAATTCGTAAACTATTAGTAGAGCGAGTAGGTCTACTATTAGTGGCCTGCTGTCTATAGGTGTACTATTAGTAGAAAGGAGCGCTCCCACTAGGTGTGCTATTAGTAGCCCTGATTTCGTGTCCTCTCGTGTTTTGCACGTAGAATGATTATATACTTTATTTATTACACAAATAACATACAAATAACATACAATACGCTCACAACACATTCTACCGTAAACAGGTCATATTGTCCGAGAGAGATCGTTCACGGAAGAATTGGAAATAGTAGGAACGGCGCTGGATTACATATTATAATTCTGAAAAAAAGGTGGATCAATATAGATAAGAGGGAAACAAACTCACCTGATCGATTAAATGGGCGCTTAATATTGGGCGAATTAGCCCTGAAATTATGTCATTATGAAATTGATATCTCACCTCAAATAAACTATGCGGCTTTCGAAGTATCAGAGGCCAGATTTGACTTGTAGTACTGCAATCGGTTTATTGAGGATAATATCAGTACAATGGTCGCGCAAAGTGAAGTAGGACGCATTGTCAATGTTCTGCATAGATGAAACACACAATAATTGACTTGTACGAACAAAATAATCAATAAACTTCTTGCGGTGAAATCTCGACGCACTGATCGTGCCATCTGCACTTCTGTTGCGCGAGCACTCTCTCACGAGCGCAATTGGGGTGCTACAGTAGCGCCGGAAAGTCAGTGGACACTTTTTCAATCTGCTGTAACTTTTGATCCAGTCAAGGAATCAAGCTGAAATTTTGATATGATATAGGAAATGTATTGGAGAACACGAAGCTTATAAAATGATATCAGGAAAAAATCGATATTATTGCATAGTGATGACGCAACCAAGGTACACTTTTTCAAAAATTCATAATTCTTTGGTAGATTTTTTCGTTCCCTCCAAACTTTCTGTGCATGGAGGTACGGACCAGGTCTACCCAAGAAAAAAATTTGGAGTTGATAGGACTTGCTGCACGAGCTGCAGGGTTGCTGCAAATTCTGGGTCGCAATTTTATAACTCAGCTTCTAGGCGTGCTAGAGACCCGTTCTAAGCGTCAAAATGATTCTTACAATGAGTATTGATGATCCTGAGAATATGGTAAAGATTGCTCATCATTTGGATTTGGGACGCCAAAAAGTCACTTTTTCAGATGACCCGATTTTGACCAGTTATTATTCCAAGGGTGATTTTTGTAAAATCGCAATTTCTGTGTTGGAATATTGCCCTACCATGTGTAAGCCATGCCTCAAATTTTTAGAGCATTTGCTTCACTCTCCATCTTGTGGTGATCGATTTTCCGAGGGACTTTTTGTTCGAAAATGCTCGCCCCGCCCACTATCGAGCATACTTTTATAGGCATATTTTTCCTTGCGGTAAAGCTACAAGTCTCAAACTTGGCAGAGTTGATTAGAAAGCTAGTAGCAACTAATAAGCGAAGTATGAGCCCGATTGAATACGTTTGAAAAAATCGATAGTGGGCGGGGCGAGCATTTTTGATCGAAATGTGCCTCCGAAAATCGATCACCGCAACATGGAGAGGAGTGCAAATGTTCTGAAAATTTGAGGCATGACTCTCCCATGGTTGTGCAATATTCCTACAAAGAAATTGCGATTTTACAAAAATCACCCTTTGAATGGCACACTGTCAAATTCGAGTCATGTGAAAAAGTGACTTTTTGGCGTCCCAAATCCAAATGATGAGCAATCTTTACCATATTCTCAGGATCATCAATACTCATTGTAAGAATCATTTTGACGCTTAGAACGGGTCTCTAGCGCGCCTAGAAGCTGAGTTATAAAATTGCGACCCAGAATTTGCAGCAACCCTGCAGCTCGTGCAGCAAGTCCTATCAACTCCAAATTTTTTTCTTGGGTAGACCTGGTCCGTACCTTCATGCACAGAAAGTTTGGAGGGAACGAAAAAATCTACCATAGAATTATGAATTTTTGAAAAAGTGTACCTTGGTTGCGTCATCACTATGCAATAATATCGATTTTTTCCTGATATCATTTTATAAGTTTCGTGTTCTCCAATACATTTCCTATATCATATCAAAATTTCAGCTTGATTCCTTGACTGGATCAAAAGTTACAGCAGATTGAAAAAGTGTCCACTGACTTTCCGGCGCTACTGTAGGTCTACTATTAGTAGACCATATTAGGTGTGCTATTAGTGGTTCTCGACCCCTCCACCCATGGGATCCTTTATAGGTCTACTATTAGTAATCGATCAAAATCGCCTCCCTATTAGGTCTACTATTAGTGGAGCAATACCAGAGTGTGGCACAGTTGAAAAGGGTGCCCAAAACCAAGGGATGGAGCCGTGGCCGAGTGGTCTAAGGCGCACGTAAGGTATGATCGTGAGGTCGCTGGTTCGAATCCCGGGCCTTGCAAACTTTTTTGCCAAGCTTTGCCAAGATTTTAGGAATTCAGAAAGTGATTGGAAAAAATTCGGCAAAGATTGGCAAAAAAGTTGGCGGGTGGTAGGATTCGAACCAGCGACCTCGCGATCATACCTTAGGTGCGCCTTATACCACTCGGCCACGGCTCCATGACTTGGTTTTGGGCACCCTTTTCAACTGTGGTCTGTGCAGTACCCGGCCTTATCGGTGTACACCACTAGGCGTGGTCGACTGGTTCCAGTCGACTGTGAAATCGCCTTGATTGTGGAAGCAACTTTTTCCTTTTTACCTCAATTTCGAATTCTTGATTGGCTGCCGTCTGAATGTGCAAATATTGAATAAGTCATTCAGTAAATGCGGGGCAAATCACGTCCTTCGTTCGTTCGTCCACGGTGATCTTCAGAAGGCACTCGACACGTTCGAGAGTCTCAGCGAGAATGAGAAGAAGGTACGGTTGGATTGCGATACATTGATCATGATACAGTGTGAATGTATGAGTAAAGAAAATGTATGTGTTTGTTTGCGAAGAGTTTGGCTTCGTGAAACTATCGATTGCAGAATTGCAATTGGTTAATGCTCTACGACGCTCAGATTAATCTCGATGCTTCATTCTATTTGATCGAGTACGAATACGCTGTAATCTTCTGACTTTCGTTCAGGAGTGCTCACTGCGAACGATCGAAGTAATGGACAAGACTGAGGATGAAAGCAAATCGGAGAAAGGAGCGAGGGAGAGATTGATCAAGGTGAGCAAGTCATTTTTGATCTTTGGTTGCAAGCCTTTCAAAACAATAGAGAATGACAATTATTTTGAGTAGAGCCGTAAATTTAATCTTTGTTCTCATATTTCCAATTCGTCAGGCTCTTATCAACGTGTGGAGCAGCAAAGAGAAAACACAGCAGGGACAAGGTTAGTTGTTGGTTTAATTGTAAATTGGGATCGCCATCATCGCAAGAACAAATTGCGAAATTCTGGAGATTGTTTCGATCACGGGATTCAGGTTTCACCTGTGGAATAACTCGTGATCGAATGTTCGGTATTTAATGATAATCTGTTGTCCATGTCAAATACACTCCTTCAACATACATCCTTCTGTTTGATATGTTTCAGCCGTGAACTATCTTGAGTTGTGTGATACGAATTTCGAGCATATCGTGAATTCTCGGAAAACCAGAACTTTCCTTCAGGCGACTCGTCAACGCAACCTCTCACCAACGACTCTCTCAATCCGTCGATCGTCGAATTTCATCGAGTGATTCAGACGCACGCTGTCATTGGCAAACTGGTCATGAATCTGTTCAAGGTACGGTAGATTACGATTATGTTTACTGCAGAATTGGATAAGTCACGATGGATTACGGTAGAATATCGATTTCTGCAGTCGGATCGAGCCCGTTTGCTCTCGTCGCAGTTCGGTTTCGCTGCGTTGATATCAGTGGTGGCCACGGATCGACAGGGGTGAGTGGGTTTCATGTTGAGAGTATATCGAGAGTAAGCTGGTGAAATTGGTGCTGCAGCGATTCGTTCTAATTGTGAAAAAATAGCGATTTTGGACTTGCGATATCCTCGTTGCAGCGAGTTTCTATAGGTAGGGATGAGCAAGTCGGATGATTGAATATGGTTACTAGTGTAAAAAAATAAAACTTTACGATGTCTGAAACAAGTGATAAGTGATTTCGGATGGGTGTGTTGAATAATGCGAGGAAGTTTGAAATTGTATTCCAATAATAATTCAGTGCGACAGCCCTCGCCGAGCTGAAGAAGTGCATCGGGCAGTTGTTCAAGGCCGAGAATGATCTGGTATGATTTTGTTAGTAATCAGAATGAGAAGTCCTGCTCTCCATTCCGCATGCGAGTCTATTCGATTAGAGAGATTGCGCGGAATGAAGACAACTTTTTAATCGTCACAAACGTCTCGTCATTTTTTTTTTAAAATTGTGCTAGATTCATTAAAGTTATTGGTGAAAACGTATTGAGATGTCGACAGGCTGGGTGGCCGAGTGCATGGGAGGAGTGACGGAACAGCTCACGAGTCAGGTATTTGTCTCTCTTCCCGAAATATGACGTTTCACATTTTTATGATCGTTATTTGTTGCAAGGTGAACATGAGTTTCAATGGTAGCACATCCCAGATGGCACTCTTCTTTTACTGATCATTCCGGGTTTCGTTTGTTAGAAAAAAATGCAGTGGTGACTTTAGATTACTAATTAATCAATAACCGTAGACTAACAATAATCTTGTAAGCATAGCTGTCCGCCGTTTTCCTTGAGGAACTTCAAGGTGGCGGATACCCGTTCAGTTTTTGACATTCTCCAAAAAAATGTCAGAGGTGACCCGTTAGTTTTGTGACAAAATCATTGAAAATACCCTAAAATAGGGGGTGACCCGTACAACTGAAGCAAATTTCTGTCCCGGAGACCCGTGTTGTTGGGACGTAAAAATTCCAAGGAGTTCCCTGGGCCAGGTATGCTTGTAAGACTATCTAGTACTGCACCCTCCCCCATCGCAGCTCCGTTCCTTCTGCTCTCGTCTCGTTCGCAATCTCGATCTGTGGCATCTGCTGTCGCCCCCGCTGCTGAGAGTGGCCTATGCACTCATGGAGACACAGCAGGTGAGGCTCTGTTGATGATGATTGCAAAGTGATAGTGTGAGGGAGTAAAACAAAGGGATAGGAATGTAGTTCCGCGAAACCAGGAGTATAGTGGATTCAGGCTCACCTTATCTTCCGATAGTGACGGATGTTTCGATTGATGTTCTGTTAGCTGCACAACATTCTTAATCATTCAGGGCGCCACTCCTCTGGCCATCTCGGATGGACGCATCGCCAATGGGCCGAGAGTGTGGTGAGATACTACTTTATTAGTCGGCATTCCATCTTCAACTGTCTACAGTACATGATGGTCGTGTATAGGTCCCATCTTCACTGGTTATTGTTTTCGAAAATATTAATAATCCACAGGATGCTGGCAGCCGAGGTGATCAAGACTGTCGTTGTGGCGAAGCCAGCTGGTGGGTGGTCTTTGATCTTGCATGTTTCTTGAATTCGGTCAGTTGTCAGTCGCTTTCTCACAAATGCGACACAAGTGAGGTTCCGGTTTCCCACGCAAGTCTGATTCTAGGTTCGCTTTTATCGCTTTTAATTGCTTTTATCACCATCCTCGGCCGTCTGCAGCCGTCTCCGTAGGTCCATCCCTCCTCCAATTGGTCGAGGCCATCTCATCGGCCACCAGCAGCAACGCTGCACTCGTACTCGTTGGTCAGTAAAGGAGGGGGGGGGGTGATCTGAGGTATCGTGGGTGTATTACTGTTTCAGCTTGATTATTACACTAGCGAATGTATGTTTGTTCAGTGAAGACTATATCCACTGTTGAATCAAATCAATAATACCTGCTTCGAAAATGATTATTGATTGTCTTCTTCAGACGTACTCGTGGAGGTGGTGCGCGAGCACTCGGCCGACGTCCTTAACAACACGAAAGTGCTCGAGAGCATCTCGGAGTATGCCAGCAGGTACAGTGGAGATGAGAGGGGTACGGTGAGAAGAGGGGACGGTAGACAAGGCGCATTCGCTGAAATAAATAGTGTAAAAGATAAAAACTATAGTGGAGTAAGTAGCAAGAAGAAACATAGAATTAGCACCTTTGCTGTGAGAAATGCTAATGTGCGGTAAACCAGTCAAATTGAGGTTACAACTGTATGGTATCAGTGTTATGGGTGTGGCATTCTCAATTCAGAGTAAGTTGACGTTCGTATACACATTTCAAAATGTGCCTATCGCTCAATCTGATTGCAGACTCCGTCGCGACGTCTCCATCTCGCTCATCCGCTCCCTTCTTCCGATCTTCCATCAACGAGTCCATCTCAGAGAGGCACTCATGCTCGTACTCAAGGTGAGGAGGGCGAGTAGGATATGGAAGGAGAAAATACACTATAAGATGGGTTAGATAGTGAACTAGTAGCTAATGAATATTGTTTGTTTGAATTCGCGTTTATCGAATAATTGAAATACTCTATGTCTTCTTGTTTTGGTGAAAACTCGAAGCACGCATTTCCCAGGTCGCACAAATTGCACTTTGTTTAACCCCACCACCACGTGAAGTTGAAACGAGTTACTCGATTAGAGCATTATTGTATTGACCAGAACCTTAGCGCGACAACTATCAAATGATGCGATTACATTAGCTCTTGGTGAATTTATGAAACGCAAAATAATTTGCCGAACTTTGTCTTTCAAATTCTGTGCATTGTGGAGGCCGTCTAGATCACTTTATTTTCGAAAATAGAAACGTCCCTCTTACAGAAAGATCTGCTGCACGACAAGACGGTGGCGTGCGCCGTTCCTCTCCTCCTCCTCTTGTTCCACTCACTGTCCAGGACGGGAGGTGAGACGGAGGGGATGGGGAGGGAGTGAGGTGGGGGTAGTGAATTCATGGGGGAAATGATTGATCGGAGAAGTATGTGAAACTTTCAATTAGATAGGGTCGTGAATGCGAGGCCCGCGATGCGGGCTTGAGGTTTGTAGGGGATAGGATGTAGACAGATTGTAAAGCGGTTGACTCAAACCAAGACTATTTGCTATGAGTAGGAGGAATTGTGAAACCGAGATTCGACTGTGTGCTTGCTTTTCTCTCAAGATCAATCAAATCTCTCTAGGAGGAGGCGCGAATGCGAGTCAGCGATCGCAATTCTCGCAGAGTTTCGCCACTTTCTCGTCCCAGGTACGAATAAAGAAGGAGAGGTTGTGTTTCAACGGCTGATCAAATGAACAGACTAACTGTCTTGCTCAATATAGATCAGTCAGCGGGCCCGCAAAAATAATCATTAGTGAAAAATGTATTTGCTGTCGCTTTAGGTTTCTACAGCAATGGGAATATTAAGTACTTCCTATATTTTCCAATTTCCAGTCTCTCGCCGGAATGGGCGCTCCCCGTCCACGTGACGCCGCCCTCTGCATGCAGATCATCGGATGTCTCAGGAGGTACGGCGGTTGAAATATTTGTTCGATAAACCAAAACGAATAATCAATTGCTGAAAGCCAAACCTATGGATTGTATTCTACCATTGAAACAGAAAAGTAAAGTGTTTCGAAAGGTTGATCTGGTGATGCAGCACAAATGATGCGTAGGCTCCTAATTACTGCCGTCATCTCAGATGCCTGACGCAGTCGGCCTCTCTCAAGGCCGCCCTCTACATGGGACTCGCCCATGCCGTGACGAGAGACACCGCGGCTACGGTATGTGGGGAGGGTGCTGTAGGAGTGGTTACTGTAGAATGCGTTTATCATGGCTAGGATCTGATTTACATGATTGTGAGATCCAACATATTTTTGGTACGCATCTACTAGGTGATTTTGGAATTAATATGTATATTATATCGATATGTATCGCTCTAATAACAATGTCAACAGCGCGTTTAGCTTGCAAACATATCCTATGCAGTGTTATTAATATTCCACTTACTATATTCCCTCTCAGCAGTGCGTTAACCACTCCTCCCCCCTCCAGGCCTCTCCCTGCCTCGATCTCCTCCTCGGTCATTCCACTTCGATGCCCGAATGGAAGGCGAGTGAGGTCGTGCAGTCGACGGAGAGTCTCTGCCATCTCAAGGAGGCACTACCGCAGTTCATCTACGTGGGTGGTCTGAAGATTACTTAATTTAGCATACCGTACAAGTTTTTATGAACGATCGCTTGTGGATCACTGTCTCTTTGTGCCTCATACTTGACATATTGTTTTTGTGAAGCACAAAGGACGTGAGCACTTCGAGTTGATCTTTGATCTCCTTCAGGCGCTCAACAGCGTGACGAACACTCTCGTGTCGGCGCCAATTGACGTCGGAGCATCCCAGAGGGTGAGGAAATGTAGGATTAGATTGAAGCCAAGCTGGCGAACAAATCGAACAAGTGATACAGTCTGTATTAAAATATGAAGGTGGAACTTGATTTTTGCTAGTGGATTTTCATTGACTTTTATTGGTGCTTTATATTATTTTGTGAGACTTGCATTGAGGCTGTTAAACTGAATACTGCATTGCCGTAATCGAGATTCAGGCAGAATTGAGTGGCTGAATCTTGCCGCATCGCATGGTAATCCGTCCCCCCTTGCAGCCAGACGACAATCTCCTCGAGCAGGCGACGGAAGTGCTCAATGGATGGGCGAAGAGAGCAGCGGAGAGGGAATTGGACGAATTGGGTACGGTAGAGTACTGTATTGACAGGGTGTGGGATCGTATTGCCAGGCTGCCTCACCTATTTGAGAAATAGGCTAGTTGTAACGATCAGTTGAAATTGTGAGATTGGATTGTTTCATTGGTGTTTCAATTCTATTCTAAATGCTGAAGCCGCAACTAACTTTACATGTATTCGAGCAATCTGTGGTTAAAAAAATGCTGACAATTTCGATGGTTGGACCTTGTTGCAGAAACCAGTCGCTTGTTGTTTCAATGGTTGTTCATGTGACAGTTGCTCTCTCGACTTTCAATATCATCCAGCAGCATAAGGAGAAAACCTCGTTTATACCCCGTGGGTAGTGTGCCCTTTGCAGCCCTCGACAAGGTGTCCTCGTGGAATCGGGGGACGGCAGAGGGACGGTCGACCATTCTCTTCGGAGAATGCATGAAGGGAGTCTACGATGCACTCATCGGATATCTGTGGATGAGAGTCAGCGTCCTGGACGGAAAACAGGAGGTACGGCAGTCTTTATATATTGATTGTCTATGCTGATTGGTGCTTCGTCATCAGTAGTTAGTGTGGGTAGATTCCGAATGTGCGATAATTCTCTTGAAAATGTCAGAATCAATGACAGTGGTTAATGTATGTTTCATAAGTTCTTGTAAGTCTGAGGCGATTTGTCATTGAGTAATTCGGTGTCGATCTGCTTCAAATAATCCGTTATCATCTTGTATTCTCGATTAGTGCTAGACCAAGCCTGTTCTAGTATGCAGTTACTGCTATCTTTGAGGTTGATTAACGTATTGACTGACGAGATTGACGATAGGTATATTTCAGCTCGGTTGGCTGAACGCGATTCTGAAGAAGAAGAAGGCGTTGCGGGAGCTGATGAGCGATGTGATGGTGAGTACGGTAGACTTGGAGGATACTGTTGATATTTGGAATATAAGTCTCCCATCGATTTTCCGGATTCGTGCTCCTCTTAAGCTTAGTGATAACACCTTTTTTATTGCACACTTTATCTTCTCATCACCAATCACTTTCTACTTATCAGGTCAAGCGCAAGGAAGTCCGTGGGAAGGGAGACAACGGAGAGAAAGCAAAGGAAGTACCGATCGATGAGAAGAGTTGTGAGGTACGGTAGAAGGGGGGATGGGGGAGAACGGTAGTTATCGCCAACAGAATGGGGAAGATCACTGCATTGCAGGTGCCGGTTCCGATGTCGACACTCGCAGATATGCTGGAGGAACTGGTCGGAAAGGTATTATTAATTTCTTATTACCCAAATGTCCGAAGATCGAATCGTAGTCCACCTATGCATGAGATTCTTGTGAGAAGACTGCAGCCGGTTCCTCGCTGGTGAGAACTGTTAGACATTATGGAGAGAACTCGGCACTTATCATTGCGATCCTACATAGCCGAGTTATGAACAATGAGCGAAACGAAATTCTGACTGGCGTTAATAGTATGCTGACATACAGATTATAAAATGTTTTTAAGCAATTAAAAGATGTTCAGGAAGAACCCCGTCCCTCTCTCGACGGCATCAGTCTGCTCACGTGGGCAGTGGAGAAGATGAAGACGGTGAGATATTATTTATTTTCGAAAATGTAATTTTGAGCATGGCAATTCATGGCAAAAAAAAGGTATGATCTATGTCGGATCATGCAAGTTTTATTAGCTTTTGCCTAAAATAATCAGTAGCCCACCTGCGATTTCGCCGTAACGCAATGACTACGTATCGTACTGCTTGGACTTCATTCGATCTCTCTTCTTCAGACGTGTTAAGCAAATTATATGTTGCATTCTATCGATCGAGTCCTTTGGCGTTTCCCCATACTCCATCCGTTCTTCTCAGGCAGCGGAAGCCCTCGACAAGACGACGCACACCGAAGTGCACGAGCGAACGAGCACCGCCAGTGTCATTGCCGTCGCCAGGTATGATGGATTGAGTGGGGTTACGGTGGACAGACTACATTGGCTTGGTTGCCACGACCGGATAAAAATAATCGCTTTCAAGTGTGCTTTTGATTTACATGTGGGTTTGTGCTTCATGGAGCCTCCAAGATCTATCAGTCTACTCTCAATCATTATTATCTTGAATTTACCATCCCTGACCACTCCCAATTCCCCTCCAGATGGCTGCTCATTCTGTACAAGGGCGACGACGAGTGCGGTCTCTGGCTGCAGGGAATGGAGGCTGCCAGCACCATCAAGACACACACCATCGGTATGACGGTTACGGTAGGGGTACGGTAAGGATACTGTAGCAAAAGGAGACCTTGGTGAGATTGTTTCTGTTGCGAAGACTCATAGGAGTGACCAGCGAGATTTCTTTCACATGGTCTTGTGATAATGGTTTGTGACGGGTGCATAATTAATGATTCTCTTGTTTGAAACAGTTTAGCACTAGTTAATCTAAGCTCATAGTGGAAGTAGCTCGTTGGTCGCCGTACCTCATTATGAAGTCCTGCAGGGTTTATTATTTAATGGATTCTCTCTTGCAGTTGCCTACTCTCATCTCCTCAATTGGTTGCTGTCTCGACACACGAAGAGAATCGAGAAGATCGCCGCCATTTGTGAGTTTAAACCACCTCATGTTATCATATCTTTCATGCGTCAGTCTCATATTGTGTTTTAAGTTTACGGCATTGTGACAAGACATTGTTCGTTACTCTATCAGCCTTTCTATGTAGAATCGATGAAACGACAACCGTACAGGAAACGAGTAGCCAAGAAAAATTTGTTATCACATGTGATTGATTGTTGCTAAGTGATCTGCATATATCTAAAATGAAAAATAACGAGCGATAATTAATTGCTAATTAAAAATACCATCAGGGCGTC
>LS595726.1:27364-41191 GCA_900490775.1 Pristionchus maxplancki | reverse complement strand
ATTTCGCAGGAAGTTATGAACGGATGGCACAGCAGAAAAGTGGCTGAGACTGCGATGAATATAGCATCTTCAAGATCCCATGCGTTGTTGATGATCAAGGTACTGTCGAAAATAATCGTGAACTGAATTATCTGTTGTAGATCCACACCGAAGAGTCCCATGGAACAGTGTCTACTTCTCGTTCAGTATTCCTGAATCTGGTTGATTTGGCAGGAAGCGAGAGAGTGTCTCAATCGAAAGTGGAGGGAGAACGATTAAAAGAGACGGCTCAAATAAACAAGGTGCGCTGCTCATTATACTGTTTGATATTGCATTCATATCTTCTCGATGGGGGGAGGGGGTTCCTGAATAACTCGTGTTAAATTAGTTGGTAATCTTTGCAGTCCCTTCATAATCTCACCCTTGTCATCAGAGAACTATCGGAGAATAAGAAAAATGGATTCGTTCCATTCAGGTTTGTTTAAACTTTCATTCGCCAAGGATATTTATACGGTATTTTCCTTTCAGAAATTCAGTGCTTACTCACATCCTCAAGGATTCCCTCGGTGGAAACGCAAGAACCGCTGTTATGATCAACATCCATCCTGATAAAGTGTAAGTATAAGGTCAGTACAGCAATGGAAGAGCCCTATTTTTTGCAGCTACTACAGTGAAACTCTTTCGACCCTTCAATTCTCTTCCGAAGTCCGAAGGATTGAGAACAAAGTGAAAACAGTTTATTTATTCTTACGAATTTATGTGTATTGTTTGGCAGCTTTGAATAGATGTCAGATTTTATTGTGATTGCTATCAATTTCTTTCAGGTTGTTGTCAATGAAGATCTCAAAGGAGATTCTGTGCTTGCTTTCAAAGCTGAAATCAGAAGACTAAAGGAGGAGATGAGAGATATGCAGAACACGGTAAATGGTTGATAAAGGAATATAGATGATAATCATAAATATCTGAGAACAAGGAGGCGATGAGTGAGATGGAGAGACAATTGGATGCATGGAAGGAGGCTGCAAATAAATTCGAGAGACAGCTTGCAGTTGCAAGTGAAAATACAGTAAATGCGACTATTGTTGCCAGCAAGGACGGACACGGTTAGTACTATAGTAATGGTGACCACGGGTGCTCAAGACCGACAACTAAAAACGGCGAAGAAATAAAATTATTTTAAATTCCCACCTTTCGTGTCGGGACCCGACGCCTATGGCAAAGCTCCCAAAAAACCGGCTCTCTTCACAAAAAAATGCACAAAGACGCAAACACACGCACGAGTCAGACGGCTAGAGAGGGAGTCCCTAACCGTCTAGCGTGGTGCGAGAGCAAGTGGGCGGGGCCGCCGCGCTCCCTGCAAGTTAGATGTGGGGAAAGAGCCGGTTTGAACACCCGTGGTGACGTTAGTATTTTAGTTTGTCCTATACTTAAATTGTAACACTGCTCTTCTCAGACTCGAGGGTGAAAAGTATTTATTCGTTATTTCATAATCCCAGTGGTTGATTCAGTATCGTCGATGCTCGGCCCTCTCCACGATGGAAGTTTCCTCTTTCCCCATGCTGCGCCACCGAGAAAGCGAATGAGAACAGAGGACAGTCCAATAAATGCCATCGTTATTCCTGATGCCCTAAATGAGATGGAGATCGAGGGAGAAGAGGTGTATTAAATATCTATTAATGAGATAGCTTCATTCAGTATGAATAACATTTGCACAAACGTAGTTCATAAGTCTGTAGCTAATTCAGAACTTTATTATTTTAATTGGACGTTGGCAGATGAATCGGAAGGCGGAATATGAGCAGCGACGACTTGAATTGGAATTACAGTTGAACGATCAGAAGATGGTAATCGATGAGTTGTCTCAGGTGAGCGGTACTGTACATAAGATACCAAATATCTACGCTAATTGTTCGCTTTAGCCTGTTTGTGCATGATTTGAAATTTTTTTACAGAAATCAGAGAGTCTTTCTCATCTGCTGAAAGACGCCGAAAAGAGAATCGTTGAAACTGAGGTGAGGAATGCATATTTGACTAATTAAACGAATCGAATTCGAGGAAAAGCAAATGAATGCACTTGAATCGATTGAAGACGAGAAGAGAAAAGCGAATAAGTTGATTGAGACGATTGAGAGAGCAGAAAGAGCGGTTGGGGAGGAGAGGGAGAAGGTGAGGATGAAGGGGTCTCCGTAGGAGGAACGTTTGTATTATAGAAGGGGGTTCACGATTGATGTCATTCCAGATTATGACACTTGAGAGACGAGAGATGTTTTTGAACGAACAACTGGAAGAGGCAAAAGTGCAGGTTAGTATTACGAATAATAGATAATATTTATTTTTCTTACTCCCAGATGCTCCGAATACAATCGGATTCTCACTTACTCAAGTCCATTCATGAGGAGGAATTGAAGGCATTGGAAACACGTCTTACTGGAAATCTATCTGATAAGAAGAAGAAGGTATGATCGAACTTCGAACTGTTTTATGATATTTTTTACAGGAAGTGAACCTGATAAGTGAAGTCGACCGTTTGAGGGGAGAAGTGCAGAATAAGACCATTGAGTTGCAGAATAAGGAGACAGAAAAGCAGGTGAGCAGGGTTTCATTCCATATTTTTATCAGAGCTGTTGTATTTTTTCTTCAATTATAAGTTCTGGCGGCCTTAACAAAAATGTACTACAGGCTGCAGAAAATCTAATTCCTCTATTGCGAGAGCGACTAGTGAAGGCTGAAGAAGAGATTCGTGACAAGTCGAATGAGGTTAGATGAGAATGTAATCTGAATTCATAGTAGTCGGGAGAATTTAACAGAGTGAGTGGAATAATAATTATTATTGTTTTAGCGTGATTCTCTCACCTATCGCCTTGGGCAGATGGAGAAAGTGTATGCTGAGATGGAAGCAGCGAATCAAGAAATGGAGGAAGAAAGACAGAAGCGGTGAGAACTGTAATTCCTAATTCAAGAATCGATCGTTTTCACAGTGAGGAAGCCTATCTGAAGACGATATCATCACTGGAGAGGGAATTAGAGAAGAGGAAGAATGAGATGGAAGAAGAACGGAGGAAAATGGAAGAGATAGGGACAACGAAGTAAGGAGACAATATCAATTTATTAAAATTTCTCGTTAACTTTGTAATCTGAATACTGATAATCGCAATTTCCTCTAGTTCTGCCATTTCCAATCGACTACGCAAAGAAAGAGAAGAAAAGGAAGAAGCAGCTAATGTGGTTATTGCTCAGAAGGAGAAAGAAATATTGAGTTGTCCATATATAGCATGTTTTTCTTTTGAAAAAAGAACAATGGGAATTTTTAACATTAATTTTTAAATTATGCTCGATTTTGAGGAGAAATGGAAGAAACACTGGGAAGAGAAGACGCTGAAATTATGCGAGATGGAAGTAGAGCGCTCGTGAGTTTCATTTCCCTTACTCGGCATCGTGTGTTCTCTTTTTCCTAATGCATTATTTCTAATACTAATAATTGATGTTGTTCCAGAAACGAGAAGAAGAAGCGACTCGTAGTGGAGGCGAGAGAGAATATATTGAAAGAGGTAGGTAATCCATATTTAGACTTAAAAAGTTAAACTCGACTTTTAATTTTTTTTCTTTTTGCTTCAAAGGTGTAATACTTGACGTCGTGTTCACTGTGAGAAATTTATCGATTATACAATGGTGATTTTTTTTCAGACTCTTAAACAATACGAGGAGGAATTAGCGGAGATGAGGAGGAAAGGAATGGATAAGAAGGGACAAGGAGATGGCAGAAGAGAGTACGAAGTAGAGGAGAGATTCCGGAGAAGTGAGAGGTCAGTTTTGGATTACTGATAAGCATAAAAGTATTTTGCTAACGATTAATGATTACCGAATTTGTGACAGTGTTTTATTTCAGCGACTCGAGCCTCTCGCTGCTCGAATTCGTGACAAGAGGAAAGAAGATGAAGAAAGAAGCAGAGCAGGCAGAGGAAGGCGAATATGTTGACGAGTTAGTTAGATATTTGATTGTTTATTTTTTTTAGTGACTGAATGTCAATTTTTTAAGAATTTTAGTGACTGGATGTCAATTTTCTCTAAACTGAAATCACAATCTATTTCTATATTCTCGAAAAAAATTTTTATTTTATTTTTTATTTTTTTTTCATTTGTGAATTATTTTTCAGTTTCTTGGATGAACGAAATCCATCTGAGGTGAGAAAAGACCAGGAGGAAAGACGGAGGATGATGGAAGAAGAAGAGACGAGAGCTATGAGAAGATGGAAAGGAAAGGTTTGATGAATATCATTATTTTAATTTGTGTCGAAGCTACAAATGACAGCACTATGAGATAACGTTTGTTTTGATATCTGTTCTCAGGAGAATGTCGCTATGGAGATCGGAAAAGTAATCAAGAAGGACAGTGAACGCGCGATTCGAGAACAGGAACGAATCATCGCTTTCGAGAATAAATACGTGAGTTTTAAATCGATATGAATGGCCTCTTTTTGGTCCCTTCCTCCATATTCTTGAGTTTAAATGGCGACAGTTGAATTTCTTCCGCGAAGATATTGTACTTCTCTTGAGGATCCATCAGCTCTTCCCACTCCTCCTCGCAAAGCCCGAAAAGGGGTTACGACTAGCAAGAGAGGAAAAAGAAAGAATCAATAAATGGATTAATAAGTGGACTCATCTGTAATAGATCACATGCGAACTCTTTTTTATTGCCTTTCCTCGTGTCATCCATACTTTTTTTGTAAATATTTGTTTTACCCCCTAACGACTAGCAAGCTAATAGCACCCATTTTCGTTCTTTGTACTTACCACTGACCCGTACACTATTTCTCGTTTTGTGTTCTCCATGCAGGTCATCATGTATTGCTACTAGATTCTCATCTCACAGGTACTCGAATAAACAATACGGCACCTGACGGTTATTTGTTTGCGAGTCTGACGTGTTCTCATCGCTTGAATTTACCTCCAACTTTTGTTCGGCGCATGCCAGTATAAAGAAAAAAAAAGATAAACAATAACTGGTTTAGCGGTTATGGAATCACCGGATCTAGTCATTCGCTGGGAGATCGATGAGATCAGCAAGTTTGTTGTGGGAATGGAGAAATCATCGGCAGTGCATTACGCTGCGGGATTGCCCTGGTTGGTTGAATAATTACATCTCCATGAAATATTCATTCGGATTTTAAGATTTTATCATGATTAACAGGTTAAAAAAAAGGTAAATGCGGCCACATCAAGCGATTTTACTGTCGAGGTTCGACTACGCTAGGTGGTGCTCGTCGGTGGGCCGACTTGCTCGATGGGAATACGATACCTTGCTTTCCCAATGCTTCTAGGGCACGTTACCTCTTCGCAACCGAAGTTACTACCAATTTACCGACCCCGGAGGGATAGAGGGCTTGGTTGGCCTGGGCGGGGATCGAACTCGTGACCCTTCGATAGCGAGCAGCGCCTCACACCACTGCGCCATCCACCCCTCAAATTAACAGTGTGATTAACAGGATTGATTTTTAAAAAAGTCACTTGTAGGCGTATCGGTGGTAAGAAAAGTGAGTCGTATCTTCAAATGCATGTCGAGTGCAATTGGGAGAGCGAACAGTCTCAATGGAGTTGTGCGATGGACTGCGACGCCTATGCGTTTAAACACAAAGGAGAACATGACAGGTTCACGCAGGTTCGTTTATCGTATAATTTCAGACCTGATTCTGATTCTCATCATTAGTTGCCTTTTTTTTTCTCAACAATAGTAGCAATTTTTTCTCAGCTCTTCATATTTGTTATGTTTATAGTCCTTGCGATTTGAACATTCTTTGCGCAGGGAAGAATTTTTCTATTTCGAAACAGCAGATCTTCTTCCTGATGGGGTTTGTTTATACTATACAAATTATCCTACCAAAATGTCGTAATAATGATAATTTTTCCACTCTTCTCTTCCTTTACATTTTTATAGGATTATGTGAAAGACGACAAGATCACTGTCGAATTCCGTATTAAAATCAAGAAAGTGACGGGCGTGCGGTAAGCTGTATTTCACAGGAGCAATGCTGCAAATAATTGAGTTTAGAAATTCTTCGATGCTCGATTTTTCTTCTCCCGATGTTGTCAGTAACGTCGTTCTGATTGTTGAAGATCAGAAGATTCATCTATCGAAAGAGGTATTAGGTTATCAATTTTATTTATTTCTGATATTCTCTTTCTTCAGTTTCTGGCTGTCCATTCTCCTGTCTTTGCTGCAATGTTCTTCAAGGAATTCGCCGAGAAAGGGAAGGAGGAAGTGGAGATTAAGGACGTTGTCTACCAGGTTTGAAAGAAAACCAACTAAGCCGTCCTCTATGAAGATTGATTCAGCTGACGCAATTTTCCGAGCATTTAAAATGCTCAGCATTTTATAAAATATTTTCAAAATTCTTTTGTATTCAGGAATTCGTCGATCTTCTTCGTGTAATTCATCCGGGATATCATGAAATTACTGGTGATTCTTTCTGATGTTATCAATAAACGATTTATTTGTTCTCATTTTCAGCCTCCAGCGTTGTTCACATTTTGACTCTCGCAGATCGATTTCAGATGAAGGTATACGATCCCAAGCTATCATTTCCTTTTTTTCAAAATCCGTTAAAAACGCGATAAATATATTCAGTGTGCACTGGATCAGTCAGAATCGTATCTGCTCGATTCGGAGAAATTCAACACTACTGCTAAGCTGGAGCTCTCTGATAGATTTGGATTGAATCACCTTAGAGTTAGTTTTGTTTTAAACAAAACTTTTAAAGATGGATGCTTTCATTAGGAAATGTCTGTGATGTCGTACTCAACTGCAAAATCTTTGGCTGCAATTAAGGTTCGTTCTACTTCTCGCTGTCAACATTTCGTGCACAAATTCGGGCGAACTGTTTTCAATTTTTCTTTTCTATTTCTCATTAAAACCTATTTTTATTACAGGACACTCAAGAGTTCAATTATTTCTCATCTGAGATGAAGTGCTCGATTCTCGATCGTCTTATGGAATTGGTCATCAAAGAGTGATATAATCTTATTTCACTCGTTAGTTCATTAATTTGTCCGCTCTTCTTTTTTCATTTAAAAAGTCACTCAGAAATAATAAACTTTACAAATCGTTGTCTCCGCTTAGGCCCATTTGATTTCTCTCATTTCGCTCATGTCCTTTGAATCTAATAATTCGCCAATTCCCATTCAATCAAATCTAGTTATTTCATTTTCTCTCTCTTTTCATTCGTTGATCAGTCGACGCTTGGGCTGGACTTTGTCCTCGCGAACAATAGTATAAAAGCGAGTATTTTCTTCTCTCTTCATTCTCTCGTCCATTCGAGATGGCTCGCACCGTCCGTAAAAGTCTTCAGGCTCCTCGCAAGCAACTCGCGTTCGTTTCTCCCCTCCCATCTCAATTCATTCACTGTTTCAGAACCAATGGTGGCAGGGGCAAGAAGACTCGTACCGGCCCGAAGAAGCCGAAGAGGGGAGCCTTCTCGATCTACATCTATCGTGTCCTCCAACAGGTATGAATACCACTCTAGTTATAGCCTTTCATCTTCTTCGATACTTATGAAAACAGCAAACTCTCCTCTTTTCAGCTGCATCCCACAATGCGAATTTCCTCGCAGACGATGTCGATCATGAATTCGTTCGTGAACGATATCTTCGAGAGACTCGCTGGAGAGGCTTCTCGTCTCGCCCATCACAACAAGAAATCGACCATCTCGATGCGTGCAATCCAGAGTGCCGTTCGTCTGGTCATTCCCGGTACCATTTATCGCCGTTCTCTCACCCTCAACAACCGCACGCGATGCAAGATGGGGTTAAAAATGGGATTGGATTAATTATCCTCTCTTCAAATACGTTTTCTAACCGGAATCAATTCAGGACAGCTGTCCAGACACGCTGTGTCCGAGGGAACGAAGGCAGTTGCCAAGTACAACGCTGACAAATAAGAAGTCTAATCGCATCTACAAGATCTCAAGATTACTTCTTCCTTCGTAGAAATCCCCATGTTTCTGAAGTTTTGTGTACATAAAGTAATGTGACAAGCGAAGTGCAGATTATTACTGACTGTGATTGCAAAAAGCTACTTATCAGTAGGGTTGACCGTTCGGAATACGGAACGTTCGACATCGTACGTGCAAAATGAGACTCGTTCCGGAATGAGAGGGGATTTTCGACTCTCGTTCTGGAACGGATTAGCCAGCGTAAAACATATCCGAAATTCAGAGAATGAATTCAATTTCTCCTATTTTCGTATAAAATCTTTGAATGCGCTTTTGAAGCTTATTCTCTTTTCGTTCTTATTCTAGCCAATCAATTCACGCCGCTCTTTCACCCGTCTTTTGGAAAATGAATCGCTCCGGAATGAGTTCGGAACGGCCATTGTCCGACTCTCGTCCCGGGACGACTATTGTTCGGAATAAAGGTTCGGATTTTCGCCGTTCCGTTCCGAACGGTCAATCCTACATATCAGTCATCCTATCTCGTATTGAATCTGGCTGCTACAACAGACTATGGGAATACAGCAGACAGAAATCGGTAGAAGTCTCGTCTAGGATTTTTTATTTGGGAGATGGTTCACTATCAGCATAGTTTCATAGCAATGAAAAGTGAAGTCGTACATGCAACTTTCCAAACTTTATTAGCGTAAACTTCGGATGAATTATGCAGTGATGAAAATATATTTAAAAAATATATTTTAGTATTTTAATCAGGCAGTTTCATCATTCTGTCCATCAGTGCAGATTTGGCCTTGTCCGACAGTGTCTTGTAGCCTTCCGTATTCTACGAAAATTATATTTATGAAAATAATCGAATGAATAACAAAACCTTGATATTCTTGATATCCTTGCCAGATTTGAACGTGCCGAGACAATAATCCTAGAATTGAAACAGAGATTAAAGGGAGAGATTTGAACGAACCTGCAGATATACCAGTCTGTATTGATCGGAGAGCTTGAGCTTGTCAGGAACAGTCAGTTTGGTCGAAGTCCTGAGGAATTGCTCGACTTGGTCGATAACTACCTGTAAGCAATGTTCCTGAATAATGCAAAATTCAATTCAGCGAGCTTGCGTACCTTAATCTGGAATCGATCTCCGAGTTTCAGAAGATATTCAGCATTTGCATCTGCCAAATAAATATTTCATATTGGAAAATAGAATTACAACCTGTGATGTTGGCATGTGATGGATAGATTATATTCAACATATCGATGAATTCCTTAAAGTATATAAATATGCAATATAGTCAAGAATCTCACCTTTCGATCGACATCTTTCAACTCGATTTCCTTCTGGTTTTTTTCAACAAAATCACCATAGAATATCGAATTGAAGAAAGGAGAATGAACGGCCAGTATCTGTAAAAAATTTTTTTTAGCAAGATCGAAATCAAAATTCGAGAATAAGTTGTGTGCGTCTTGCGCAAAAAAAATATCGCTTTCTCATTTATCACGGGAGTCGATAGAGACGGAGAGAAGAGGTTCGAATTAGGAAAAGTGTGAATTTTAATGAATATGCGACTTTCTTCTAATCTGAATAGGTGAGTTTCTTCTATTGCAAATAAATACCTGCTTGCTGACATATATTTTCTGTTCATCGATTATTAACGCAACATCTTGACGGGGATCATTCGGATCCGCGAAATCGAAACTATATATTCTTAAATTATTAGTTGTTAGTTCAGTATCAGTTCAAGAGTTATGGCTCTCATGCTAACCTGATTCCGATGAATTTAGAGAGTTTGAATCGAGCCTCAAGGAAGATCGTATCATTATCAATGAATCCCTTTATTGAAATAGTTAGCCAAAGAAGATTTACGATTTAAACCTTATCTTCGTCTCTTAAATCCTCCCACGAAATAATATCTAAGCCTAGACTTTCATGCTCGTGGTTGAATGTTGCCGCGAAACTCTAGGAAAAGTTATTGCAACGTCGCTTGCATTTGTTTGCTAATATTATTGCGGATACCTTTGTGAGGTTGTTTCCATCTTTATGTACGAGACTGAATTCAACAGAAGCGTGGATACTCCAGAGATTGGAATAACTCTTCCGGTGTTTCAGATATAAACAAAGAGCGGAAGAATCATCCTTCTTCGCGAAAAGACTCCTGCATCAAGAACTTGTGTATTACCAATTATCGACACAAAATACGTCATAATACAATTGTGAACAATTGCGTGATAATTCTAACTTAAATGCATCATTACCATGGCATTCCATGAACTTGAATGGTGGGTGAAAACATGCCAGACGAAGTAAGATCGGAAAAATTCTTGATCTCGAATCGAATGAATCCAGATGATGTTTCATCTGAATAGTAGTTAGATTAGCGCAAGTAAATGTTTACATTGAGTCTCTTCATGTGTCCTATTTGCAGGGTTTATTTGGAGGTCCAAAAACATGAGCTCACAAAAGGAATTCAAGGAAGTCTGTGTCATTGTCAGTAGTTTAATGTGTGAAGAATATTAACTCGCAGCCTTTTTTTCTCCGTCTGCTGTCTCGACTGAATTCGCATTCTTCATTTTATTGATCTGAGCAACGCAATGATCCTGAAATTCAAAATAATAATACAAAAAATGTAATCAGAAATTTATGCTATACGACACTTTCTTAGCGCAAGTGCAACTACCGTAGGAAACGTAAAGTTTCTTCACAATTTTGAAAATATAGAACCAACCTTCAGTTTAGAAAGCCCATACTGATCAGAAAGGAGTAATTTGGAAGCACAATCAGGAACCGTTGAGAGGAGAAGATGCTTCTCAGTGAGATCAAGAAGGAGCTGAGGAACATAGTTTTCCATCTTTTGTTGCGTGTATGTATGTGCACATTTTTTTTTACTTTTTTGTTGGTTGAATACAATCAGGAAATAGAAGACGATCATAAATCTTGCTTTATAAAATGTCTATTAAATTAATAGTATTAACCTTAATTTGGAATCGGAAGCCGAGTTTCAGCAAATACGTCGCACTTTCATCTGGATAAAAATATTCCGAAATAAAATTTAAAATGGATCGTTCACCAGTGACTCTCTTAGACGATGGGTAGATCACTCGGAGCATTTCGAGAAACTCCTTAGATGGAATGCAATTAGGCACATTTTCTCAAAATTGTTCATTCACCTCAATGTCTACGTCATTCAGCTTCACTTCAGTCTTACTCTTCACAGCAGGATAATCATAGAACATAGATGAGAAGACTGAAGAATGAAGGGAAAGAAACTGTAATGAGAGTGGTCTACACAATGTTTCACCTATTTAAAAAAATATCAAGAAAATCTATGAAGATTCTTTTAAGAAGATCTATGCCACAGTACCCGAACACAGTTCCGATCTCCAAGAGCCATTGACAATTTAGAATGCTGGATCTGTCAATGGAATATGAGTCATATATTATATGACCATAAGCGCTCCAAAAATACAGAGTATTGCATCTAGGCCGCATTAGAATTCATTCGAAATGCGTTCTAAGTGGTTGCACTATCTCACAAAAATAATAAGCTCGAGACCTCGGCGTCTTCTTTACTGGTAATTTGCGTTATGAACGTAACATAGAACAAATCACGCGTAAGGATAGATTCATGTGCAACCTCATGCTCAGGTCCTTCCTCACTACTTCTCCCGATGTACTTTGAAAGCGTACACAATTGATGTCGGCCCCCTTCTTGAATCCTCGACGGTTATATGGAACGCAACAGCTATTGTAAATAAACTAGAGACTGTACAGCGATAGTTTACTAGGCGAGTACTATGGCGCTCCCATGTGCCTTATCTTCCTTATCTTGAGCGTCATGAATGCTTCCAACTAGAAACTCTAAAATATCGACGCGCTTTAGCTGGCATGTACTTTTTATACGACTCTGTACACGATTACGTTCGCTTTGACGCCTCATATCTCTACTCGATCTCTCCTCTTACTCGTGGACTTCGTTCCTCTCAAGTTTGCGCATTGCTCTTCCGTATTTAATGTCAGTCTCTATTTCCTCATGTGCTGTGCGATTGCTCTGGAACTCCCTTACCAACCCAGTAGCAACCATGTCCCGAATCCCTTATCGTAAATTAAATAGTCTAACCCATCCTTTGTTGTCCAAACCTCTCACATTAAATTGTAAACATGGACTGCCGCACCACCTTCCCAAAAGCTCGCCTGCGCCCGAATACCATATGAGGCCGTTCGCCTAAGGTTCAACAAATGGCAGGAACAGGTAAAAAAATCGAAATGTCTGAAAAGTTGCCCCTAGGGGTTATTTTTAACCCTCTACACGCTGGTGAGATCGATTTCGCAATATGTCCCATCCGCGCTCCAGGGGGGGCACCCCATTTTGGCCAAAAACGCGTTTTTCGATGTTTTTTCGTCGGGGAGTGGTCAAAATGGCCCGAAATTTTGTTACCTTAATCAGAATTTTGCGCTCTTTCAAATGATGATATTTACATGTGATGAAAAAATTTCGTTTTCGAGAAATGGCGAATTTTTGACCCAAAAGATATCCCCGGAAATCCGGTCACCAGTAGATAGAGCATGTCCCGTCGAGCATTTTGGTATATTGGACGAAAAAATTCGGTTGACATTTGAGGGTTTCTATCGATTTTCTCGAAATGTCGAAAAATAAAATTTTCAGATTACCCCCGTTATGGTGCTCATTTTATAGAGCTCGTCGAACTGATCATTCCTTATGTTGAACATTTTTTCTGAAAACCTCTCTATCAAAAGTTACAGGTTTCAAAAAAACGCTCCGTGGCGATTTAGTGAAAATGGCCACTTTGATCGATCATAACTTTTGATAGAGAGGTTTTCAGGAAAACTGTTCAACATAAGGAATGATCAGTTCGACGAGCTCTACAAAATGAGCACCATAACGAGGGTAATCTGAAAATTTAATTTTTCGACATTTCGGAAAAATCGATATAAAACTTTTAAAAAAATGTCAACGGAAATTTTTCGTCCAATATGAGGGCGTTCGCGAGAGAGTCGAGCAGATCCGCCTGGGTCTGGCACAGCCCAAAAAGGTCGATTCTCTGAAACTTTGGGTTTTAGGGTTCTCGAGGGTGCTGATGACGATGGGACTACTCATTTTCCATATTGAACCTCCGTTGGCTCCAGATGACGTTACGTCGAAAACCTGTTTTCATGAATTTCTCCTTCCACGAGGCCGCTAAAATTAAGCGAAAATGTTTTCCGTGGTAGAATTTGATGCTGATCACGGCTGTCCAATTCATTTTTCATAAATTATTTTCATAATTTTTAAAATGTCAACTTTTCGCTCTTTGATCGGTGTGATAAACCACGTATACAGATCGGACCGGCGTGATGAGAGGATTCCAAATCTATATTTTTGAAATGATACGATATGGGTTCTGCGAGAAAATCGACTTACAGTGCACCCACCTTAGACTAGAGAGCAGGGCAAAAGTGGAGAGCGCAGAGATGGGAGAGAAACATGGGACGTGTGGTGGCTCCGTCTCTCTATTCCCTTCTCTGCGCTCTCTCGTTTTCACATTCTCTCTCGTCTCTTCCCCAGTATCCCCTCTGGCTTGGGGGAAAGAGAGTTCCCTCCCTCTGGTCAGTTCCCTCCCTCTGGCCAAGTTGAGAGAGGGTGAGCATCCCCTCTCTCTCTCTTCCCCCGCCGAGCTTCCCCTCGTGGGCTCTATATCTAGGGTCGTCCCTGCCAGAGAACCCCACCCATTCCCTCACTGGCTGTCCTTTCTACCTTCGTCACTCGGCAGCCAAAACTGTCCGTAGTCCCGTCTTCTGCCCTGCCCAGTGAGGTGATTTGGCTGGTCCTTCCTATCGCGTGCGTGTTTCCCTCCCTCTTCCCATCCCCCTCTCTCTCCCCTGCCATCGCCATGGGTAAGTCCCCCTCTCTCGATC
>LS595726.1:7303-18191 GCA_900490775.1 Pristionchus maxplancki | reverse complement strand
TTGGCCACCTAGACATTAATTGTCGCTCATTCTTTAATTTCTCTACCCGTATTGGTACCTCTAGAGGTAATCGACTCAAATTGTGCCCATTCCGTGCTTCCAGTAATAGATATTTAAATTTCCTTCCTAATAGAATTATTGTTTTATGGAATAGATTAGATGACTCAATAATTTGTAACAGTAGCTCATCTATTGTCAGAAATTACATTAGGAATATTGACCACCCCTCCTAGAACCATAACTTTGTCGCTTGTTCGACATCGTAATATCGTGTTTGTTGTAGCCATCTTAATTAAACTTCTCGTCTCCACTTATGTTACCTCGCACTGCGCGATAAACTTATTATTAGCCTGTTTTACCTACAAGCTGGGTGCACTGTAAGTCAATTTTCTCGCAGAACCCATAACGCATCTCGACAAACAATATAGATTTGGAATCCTCTCATCACGCCGGTCCGATCTGTATACGTGGTTTATCACACCGATCAAAGAGCGAAAAGTTGACATTTTAAAAATTATGAAAATAATTTATGAAAAACGAATTGAACAGCCGTGATCAGCATCAAATTCTACCACGGAAAACATTTTCGCTTAATTTTAGCGGCCTCGTGGAAGGAGAAATTCATGAAAACACGTTTTCGACGTAACGTCATCTGGAGCCAACGGAGGTTCAATATGGAAAATGAGTAGTCCCATCGTCATCAGCACCCTCGAGAACCCTAAAACCCGATTAGGTGAACAAAAATTCGGGCCATTTTGACCACTCCCCGACGAAAAAACATCGAAAAACGCATTTTTGGCCAAAATGGGGGGTGGCCCCCCCTGGAGCGCGGAGGGGACATATTGCGAAATCGACCTCACCAGTGTGTAGAGGGTCAAAAATAACCCATAGGGGCAACTTTTCAGACCTTTCGATTTTTTTACCTGTTCCCGACCCCCGTTGATCCTTGTTGAAGCTTGCGCAAACGGCCTCATATGTTGCCCCAATTCATGCCAATCCCGTCTTCTCTTGAGTTGGTGAATAAAGAATAAGAATAAGAATAAGAATAAGAAGACCTGCTTGCTGGCATAAACCTTCTTTCCACTAATCTCCAACGTAACATCGTGACGGGGGTCATTCGGATCAGTGAAATCAACATGAGGAACATTTCTGCGAAAATCAATATACGATTTTTTCGAATAAGAAAACCTGATTCCGTTCATTTCAGAGATTGAGAATTGTATTTCGAAGGTAGCCTTTCCATCGATGAAGAATCCCTGAAATCATTCAGTGCATGTTTACGAGCTGCAATTCATGTCAGTCCGTTTAATATTACCTTCTCCTTATTGATAAACTCTCCCCATTCTAGAAGATCTTCTCCTAACTCCTCATGATCAGGTCGAAACGCGAACTTGTTCTGAGAGTAATAATTTTTTTACTAGAAAATCACTGACAAACTTTGAAAGTTTGCTTTTCGCCATTGCCAGAATGTGCGAGGAGGGTGAACTCGGCATCCACATCGATGTTCCATTGAGTTGATTGGTCGACCATGCAGCAGAGATAGACTGAGAGCATCTCATTCGTCTCGTCATTTAATTCCTTACTGACGAAGGCTCTCCTTAAATACTTCAATTCACAGACACGAGAGTAGAGTGCCACGTTCAGAAGCTTAAACTCTAACAGTACTTCGTAAGATACTGAGCCAATATATCTTTTGAAAAATTTCCATATAATTGAATTTCTCGAAACTCCAGTCAAATACACAGAGTTAAAAAGGTACCCTCGACATAAGGTATGGAGCCGCGGTCTAGTGGTTTTCTAAGGCGCACACAAGGTATGATCATGAGGGGGGAGGTTCGAATCCCGCCCCTTGCAAACATTTTTGCCGATCTTTGCCAAGATTTTAGGAGTTCAGAAAGTGCTTGGAAAAAATTCGGCAAAGGTTGGCAAAAAAGATAGCTGGTGGTAGGATTCGAACCAACAACCTAACGATCATACCTTGTGTGCGCCTTAGACCACTCGTTCACGAAATCTTGGCTACCCTTTTTAACTCTGCAAATACAGTTTCAAAGAAATACAAGTGATCATGAAAATTTGATTAGTAACACTTGATCACCCACTACCGTTAGTTAAAATGATTGCATGGATCTGTTGCAATACGTAGAAATCGAATCCAAACGTTTTTAGTCTGCGGAATTATGCCCGGACACATACCTGCGCCAAGTACGTACTTGGCGGCCACCCGTCCGCGAGGCTCCGCCCCCTCTCCTCCCTCTCCCCCGCCTCTCTCTAACCCGCCTTGCCTAGCACGCGCTCTCTCGCCAAGTAAACAAGAGAACGCGTCTCTCCATAAATAAAGGAGTGTATAAATAAAGGAGTGACGTTTTTTTTAAAGGAATGACATTATAATTTTCAAACCACAGGGTATTGCTAGGGAACGGATATCTATGCTCACCAGCACACTCCTCCCACTTCGACTTGTGATGAGTATTGGCCATCTTCAACTGTCAGCATTTTTTCAACCACGAATCGAATGACTCCCTCTGAAGTAGATTAATTTTAAAATTTATCCTTCATCCAAAAGCATACGTAAAAATATACCTTGCTGTGCACCCGTTGTTTCTCCTTTAGTGAGTGTATCATCAATCTTGCGAATCTTCCTTGGTAGAGGCATCCTGCAGAACGATCAATAATTTACAACTGCTGACATAATTCCGAGAGATTGTCAATTATTCGAGGGAGCGTGTGTAAGCGCTCGCGAATAAATCCAGTAAGCTCCCACGAATAAATCTAACGTATATCATACTATTTATACTACGAGATATATTACTGGATCACATCACCACTTAACAGATACACGTTCGAGAAGAGAAAATCATTTTATGAAACAGGGCACTGAAGTAAAAGCACTAGAACAATTTGAAAAAATAGCGATGTGTTTAGCGACAAAATTGGCTACTTGAGCAGCTTCATTATTCGGTCCATCAGTGCAGATTTAGCATCATTCGAAAGAGCCTTATAGCTTTCCGTATCCTGCAATAGTAATCAATTTTTAACCTGCAAACAACAATCTGGATTACCTCTATATTCTTAATATCTTGGGGTGTTTTGAACGATTCGAGACAGTGATCCTGGAAAATATTCAATTGAACATGAACGTTTATAAGAAAAAAAATGAGAAATAGACCTGCAAGTATACAAGTCTGTACTGGTCGGAGAGCTTGAGCTTCTCAGGAATAGTCAGATTGGTCGAATTAATCAGAAATTGTTCAGCTTGATCGATTACCATCTGTATGTCATAAAATACGTAATTATTATAAATACCGCACCTTAATCTGGAAACGATCTCCTAGCTTGAGAAGATACTCGACACTCGCGTCAGTCACTCTAATATTGTGCAGACAATTGAACAAAGAACCTGTGGCCTTTGCACACGAAGGGTAGATTACATTCAGCATTTCAATGAATTCCTTGAAAAAAATATTTAATGATATGCCAAAGAGAATCCAACCTTTCGATTGACGTCTTTCAGCTCGATTTCCTTCTTGTTCGATTCAGCAAAATCGCCATAGAAAATCGTATTGAAGAAAGGTGAATGGAAGGCAAGAATCTACAATTTAGTTGCATCTTTATCTTTCCTGCATTGCATCAAATACCTGCTTGCTGACGTGAATCTTCTTTCCATCGATCACCAATGTCGCATCTTGACGAGGATCATTCGAATCAGTGAAACTGATCGGAGGATGGACTCTGAAATTCAAGAATAACTGCTACAAGAGATCGTTTGTGTTCAACAGCAGTAACAAGTTTCACTAACAAAAGTAACCTAAGAATTAAAAAAGGAGGATGAACGGGATAGAACACTCATTGTTAGTGATAAGTACCAGTTCTATCCCGTCTATAGTCTATTATGAAAAGAAAACTAACCTGATACCAACAAATTTGGAAAGTGTAATTCGAGCCTCAATGATAATTCCACCATCAACAATGAATCCCTGAGTGCGAACCGATATTTAAAAAAAATTCAGCGGAAACCTTTTCCTCGTCTATCAGGTCATCCCACGAGATGATATTTGAAAAGCCTCTATTTGAAAATTTGTGACAAAACTGTTCCGTGAGCTTCTATAAAGTATATTTTAAGAATGCGGGGCTGTGAAAAATCAGCAAAAGTCGTAATCTAAAAAATTAGGCCAATGTGTCCATCGTGAAAAATACCTTTTTAATGTGATTACCCTTTCCACCTTTATTGACTAGAGTGAATACGGCGGATACATTGATACTCCAGATATTAGAATAACTGTGCCGATGATTGAGATAAACTCCCAGAGTGGGAGGATAACCATGCTTCTTGAGAGCCCAAAGATTCCTCAACATTTGGAAATAGGCAGAGGGCGGCAAATATTCCCTCAGGCTACCAGGGCGTTCCTTGAACTTCACATACAGGCGAGCAAACGGTGTTGTCAGTAATGTCGGAAACATTCTTGATTTTGAATCGAATGAACCCCGATGATACATCATCTGAATAGTAATACACATCTGGATCGTCTCCGATGTCATAATCAAGGAAAAGAAGAGGTACCTCCATCACTATCACTATCAGTCTTGACTCCATTCTTTGCTTCCATCTGACTGATCTGATCAGTGCAGTAATCCTGCAATTTACTATCTCGTAAAAACCCAATCATCGAAATAAATATAGAGTAAACACATCGATCTTTGTTTATCATATACTGTCATTGCTTCTAATAAGAAATACTTTCAGGTGAAAAAATACAATTTTCGGCTCTTTGATTCTATCTCGATGCTATTAAGAATGTGAATCGAAATTTACTCTTAAAAAAACAATTCGCAGGACTTGGTGTATTCATAGATTTTTTCAATTGCAAACCAACCTGGAGTTTGGATAGTCCATATTGATCAGAGAGAAGTAATTTGGAAGCGATCTCAGGGACCTTGGACTCTATGAGATGTTTCTCAGTGAGATCGAGTAGGAGCTGAAGACAATTACTTCAAGCAAAGTTGGTGACTATGAAAGCAAAACATTGATTAGCTTTTTACCTTGATCTGGAAACGATATCCGAGCTTCAACAAAAACATAACATTTTCATCTCAAAATAAATAATATTATTCTTGATTCATTTTGTAACGTACCTGTGACTCTCTTAGAAAATGGGTAGATAACATGGAGCATTTCGAGAAATTTCTGAATAAAAAAACTCATTGAAATCCTAACTAATAATTACTTCACCTCATAGTCGATTTCATTTATCTTTACTTCGTTCTTGTCTTTTGTAACTGAATCATCATAGAACATAGATTTAAAGACTGACGAATGAAGGGAAAGAAACTAAAATCAATCAATAACTGTCGACATACTTTTCACATCAAATTATATTTTATAAGAAAATGTGGAAAACGAGGCAACTGTGGAAAAAGAGACCTGCTTGCTGGCATAGATCTTCTTTTCTTTGATCGTCAAGGTAACATCGTGTCGGGGGTCATTCGCATCAGTGAAATCAACGAATGGAACATTTCTGTTCAAATAGTAAATACTAGAGAAATGTATTTTTTAAAAAAGAACCTGATCCCGTTCATATCAGAGATCGAGAAACGAATTTCGACAGTGATTTTGTCGTTGCTTATGAATTTCTGGAAATGGTACATTTATATCAACATACGCGATTACAAGTAGATATCAATTTCCAAATATTCTACCTTCATCTCGTCCCACTTCAGGATAAGCGTTCCGCTCTCAGTCTCCTTAGGGTTAAAATTGTAGGTGTCCTGTGTGAAATGTTGTTTATATAAAATAACGTAAACGAGCCTTGACTGTCCCATTGTCGCCACTACAAGGATGGATGAGGGTCAACTCAACATCCACATCGATGTTCCATTTGACCGATTGCTCAATCATGCAACATAGATATAAGGCGAGCATTTCCTCCTCATTGTCGTCGTCGAACTGCTTGCAAACGTTTCCTCTCCTAGAAAATATCATTAGATTATTTTTTAACCTCGTGCTAATTAAACTAGAAGCATTTCTAAACATGGAGAATGCAATTCTAATCAATGTTGCGTGGTTAATCAAGTAGGAGTATACACGTGTAATAAATGCTAAGCTCACTGCTGAATATTATTGTTTACAAACCAGTGCACTCCGCCCACTTCGATATCGGACGAGTATTGACCAACGAGATCCAGTATTGAGACTTTGTTAACATCGAATCGAATAACTCCTTCTGTAAATAAATAAAAAATAAAATTAATGACCAATTTTTTTGTTTTATTTATTTACCATAAACATCATGGTATAAATAGTTAACCTGGTCGTGTACTAATGGATCCTCCTTCAATAGATGTATCATCAGTCTTGCGAATCTTCGTGGGTGGAGACATCCTGAGATGCAAATCGAAGTTGGTAATCTAACCGTTCACACCCATATTTGAGAAGTGGGCTTGGAGCATAAATAGGTAAACGTTGCTGAGTTGCAGAATGTACACAAACAATGAACAAAAAATTCTATGTAATTAGTCGAACGTGCGAAATCGTGAGTGACGAAATTCCACCGTATTAGGCGGGCTCATTCTTGTTGTCAAAATCTTTTGATTTGCCAGTACTAGGACAAAACATGAGATGTTGCGGAAGTGAGAAGGTTATCGAGCGAAATAAAACGAACAAAAGACCTTTAAAATAGTAATCGATTAAAACAAGAAAATAGACATGTGGCGCGCCGCGCTGTACCGTAATCATGTTCATGTTGTGTTAGTCTCGCAACGACAAAAGTACGGTACCAACAGATACAATAGAAAGGATTAAAAGAAACAAGCTTGGTTCAAATTATGTAACATCTGTGAATAAATTTATAAAATTGTTTGGATGTGATTAGAACAATGTAGGATGCGGCTGACGAATGATATCATTTCGGCACAACTACTTGCCCTTTATCGACCTTTACTCTGTACAAGGAAACGATGTGAGAAGAATAAAGCGAGTATCGACTACCGTACTCCGGGGATGACAGTACGGTATCATGGAGGGAATGGGCTTATTCTCTTTACTTCGATGGTTTCTTCGACTTTCTCTTCACAGTCTTCTGAGATGAATCAGAATGATCGATGATCGAGTGATGTCATTTCTTACGTTCTTTTCCTTGTCCTTCTTTCCTTTTCCCTCTCCAGACATGGCACCCTCGCTCACGGGAGTAGCATTTGACGATTTCTGCTGAACCAGTACAAGTGAAATTACTACAAGTATACTCTATAGATTGCTGTAGACCATCCACAGTAATCCTGCAGTAACATACCGTTCTCGGCTGGACGGGAGTGGTTGCTCCTGGAGGTGGAGCAGGTGGTTCACTCGACATTCTCTCCTTTTCATCCGCTTCGTCCACCTCGCGTCTCTTACGCGCCTGCAAAGCGGATACTTCTCACGCGTCACACGCGTATCACATACTTCCGCATCGAAGTCGGGCTTCGGCGTGTTCGTTAGTTGTTCCAGTTTGCGACTGATCTACAATTGATCTCTGATCTTTACCGTTAATTCTATGAATACTGTACTTGGTCTTGTGTCAGCCGCTCATTGGGATCCTCGGGCCATGAATTATTCTGAATGGATATGGTAGGTTGATCTTTGATCTCTTCTGACATACACAAATGATCATCTTGATTTCGGCATTGATATTGACTTCGAATTCCATTCGATTTCCCGTGAGTACGAATTTCGCCACCTCAAAAGAGTACGGTATCGATCGATAGTCATCTACCGTATACCTCAGCAGGTGTCATTCCAGGGAATGGCTCCTTGCCGTTGTGGTAGATCTCCCAGCACATGATGCCTCAAATGTCGAAGTGCACCATCGGACACACCACGCACCACTTACCGTACGAGTAGACGTCCGTCTTGAATGTGTACGTCTGTACACGCATCGTCTCAGGAGCGAGCCATCGAATGGGAACTCTTCTCTTCGGATCCATTTGATATGTCGGACCCTCACGGGACATTCCGAAATCACTGATCTTCACCTGAGAATACGGTAGGTTGCACTGGGTCAGACTCAAGACTACAGTAAACCTTTCCATCTCCATACAAGCAATTTCTTGCTGCGATGTCCCTGTGGATAATGTTCTTCGTATGGAGGTATTCGATGCCCCAGCTCGACTGAATAGTGTGGCTACAGTAGTCCGGGAAACGTCGTCCTCCTCACCTGCAGACACATGACGGCCTTCTGGTTATCGTCCAGTTGATTCTTCTCGAGATACGAATTGAGGGCGCCGTTCGAAGCCTGCGTGTGACAGATTAGGAATCGTCGCTTGTCGCCCTTTCGACAGCGTCTTCACGATTGGAAATCGTCGTCTCCGATCTCACCAATTCCATCACGATCATCAGTGGTTCACTCGCAGCGGCGACTCCCCACATTCGGACGACGTAATCGCATTCGAAGATGCGCATCAGACGGGCCTAAAGGGGCACGGTAAGTGGGCGGAGCTTAGAATGGGCGGATTCTCACTTCTCTCATGATCTCCTTGATCTGTTCCTTCGTCAAATTGTCCAGTTTGGCCAATTTGATGGCAACCTTCACATCTCCTCTCTTCCCATGTGTCTTCCACACTCCGAGATGCACCTGTGTGGTGCGCCAATTAGGAAACGTCGCCAATCGCAAATACGACAACGTCAGCAGTTCGGTATCGTCGTCCACACCAACCTCTCCGAATGCTCCTTCTCCCAGCTTCTTCGTCGTCGTGATATCATCGTGGTAGAGCTCCCAACGCTGACGACCAACGGGAGTTTTGAGTGGACAATGGTATTGCTGAATACGGTAGGATTACGGTAGATAATTGAGAGTACGGTAGCCACCTTGGTCACACTTTCTCCCGATTTGAGATGATGTTGAACGAGTTCCTGAATGGGGTACTGTAGTCTTGCTTCCAGATTACGGTAGTCTTCTCAGGAGTACGGTACTACCTGGATCGTCGAGAAGGAATATTGATCGATGAAGTACTTGTTGTCGGGATTCGATTGACGAACAACGAAGTGCTTGACCTGGAGATACGGTAATGGTTCGATGGGTCAGATTCCTGACTACCGTACCTCTCCGGAGTCATTCATGGCCACTGAGAGAATAAACGAGCGGCCGGGTTGTCCCTGATTCGGTTCGGACATTCGAACGATGAAGTCTCCTTGGATCTTGAGCAGCATCTGAACTTCGCAAAGTTACTGTACCGAAATGGTAGTCAGCACGATAGGGTTACTGTACTCCTACTGATGTCAGAGCACAGTACGGTTAGTGGGCTTCTAGAGTACCATAGGGGTATTGATTTTCGGTGATCAGAGTACGGTAGTTTGGGGAGTACGGTAGTTCGATGGTTCAGACTGACAACGACCTTGATGTCTTCTCGCGGAAGTAGTCCATGATAATATTTCTCTTTGTTTAGGCCGGTCGCTTCCGCCATTACTGCAATGGATACGGTAGATATAGACGGGGTACGGTAGGAGAGAAGGGGAGGGGAGGTGGGGATACCTGTAGGGACTCCTTCGTCGATCGATAGAGGAGACGACCAATTGGTACGAGAGCGAGAATAATAACTGAAATGGAGAATGGAGGAAGAGGGAGAGGGAAGGAGACCCTCTTCATTCCTCGTACTCTCTCGTCTCTCTTTATTCGATATTACAAGTGAGATCGGATCCAAATTCGATAAGACAAAATGTTGTGAAAAACTACCACCATGCTTGAAATACAAGGCGTAATAAGCAATAAACCTTTATTCAATATACTCTGACCGTTATAGCATGATCCCATAGCGTGACAACTTTCGATATTTCTATCAACTTTTCTCACTGCTCATTAGATCTTGCAACCCAGTGCATGCACAAAGATATATAAATTATTTCTGAAGTCGGAAGTGGCTCGCTCCTAACTGCTCGTATCGTCTCGATTCCGAGTTATTCTTCGATTGAGCGAGATGGGTGACGAAGCTTCCACAGAAGAAACAACATGTTGCAAAACATTGAAACTACTCTATGTTTCCATGGAAACAGTAGAGATAAATTATTTATGTGTGGAAGAAAGTGTGCATTCTCACCTCCCTAATATTCGTCATATTTGAGTTGATTGAGTAGGTTCTTCATTGAAGAGAAGAGTGCGTGTAAGTCACTGAAATGTATACGTACGATTGCTATGAGTAAGTGCGATTCAAGTTGTGAGCAAAATAGATAGTTGCTAAGTACAGCAATTGTAGGTCGAAAAAACATATGTGAAAGAGCAGGAGAGCAAGGGGTGGGGGAGGAAGATAGCGGGTTGTGATGGCTAGCCTCCTCACAGTGGAGAGAGTGAATCTCTGCATCTCTGCCTCTCTTTTCCCTCGGCACACGAGTGTTCCCTACCCTCCCCCTTCTCTCTTTCTCTCTCCGTCTACTCTTCCTCTTCCAATCGATCTCACTCCCTGTGTTAGCAGTGCACACGAGCGTTCTTCGCTTATCTACTATCATAGGTCAAATGCGTTTTCCGCGAGCTTTTTGCCGACGTGGTCTATCCTTTTTTAAGACTATGAGAATTCTAAAACTAAAAATCACCGTTTTTGCCACTTCTGTCAAACACCAATTTCGCAAATTTCGCATTTCGCAACTTCGCGGGATTTTTTCTCAGCTCACAGATGAGCGAAAGGTCTGATTTTTGGACCATATCTAGATAAAATATCGGCAAAAAAGATGGTATCGGTTGCGGACCACTCGCCAATCTGGATTTTGAGTAGTGTCTGGCCAAACATGACCATGAAAATCGTTTTTCGCTAAAAACTTCGCAACTTCGCGGGATAATTTCTCAGCTCACAGATGAGCGAGAGGTCTGATTTTTGGATCATATCTAGATAAAATATCGGCAAAAAAGATGGCATCGGTTGCGGACCACTCGCC
>LS595645.1:102105-114588 GCA_900490775.1 Pristionchus maxplancki | reverse complement strand
CTCTAGTGGTCTTATCGAACTTTTTTGAAGCGCTTCTCAGAAGCGTCTAGCAGTGATCTATCAACGCTATGGAGACACAGTGAGGAAGCGCTCGTTTCCCACTCATCTCGCAGTCAAGAGTCCAATGAAGTCTCTTCTCTTCTCGCTCCTCATTTCCCCTGCCTTCAAGGTTCAGAACTTCTAATTCAAAGAGAATACGACAAATTGCAGGCTGCTCTCGGCATCTGCTACATGAAAATGGGATTGAGCACGATTCCTCGAACAATTCAGACTGTTGTCACTGCAGATTCTGTTGAGATGTGTTGCACCGCTTGCGAGGATAATCCAGGGGTCAGTAGCTGAAAGATTTTCCATATAGTACTTAAATATGAATTCAGTGTTACCAAGTGGTCTTCACAGCTGCGACTAAGACGTGTGTCATCCTCAATAACACTGCTGTCGTTCCCTCCGGTACTTGTGCCATCCCATACACTGCCTACGGTCGCTTCGCACAAAGCTTCTGTCCAGGTATGCAAAACCGATTTCGATTGTCGATAAAACAATCCCCGCAGGGCCGCCGAATCCGGAATATCTCATCGTGAATGATCTCTGCATCACGCAACTCTTCCCGGAACTCACTGTTTTCGGCGCCAATCGCATTTGCCCCAAGCGATCGTGCACTGATGCTAATTTTTTGGTAGTCAGGTACTCGCTACTTCATTTTTCTTCGCAATGTCTTCATTCAGAGTGGTACTGAGAAATGGGAGCTTCAGAACATTCGATAACGAAGACGGAAACTCGGTTATCTGGAACCCCAGCACAGGAATGGTAAGATTTAATAGGTACAAAGTGTGTTCACACTTTCATTTAGTATGACTTCACCTATTCTGTAGGCGGTAATGTAGTGCTTCAATTGGAAGTTCAATCCATTTCGTGCGCCACTCCTGCTGGAGGTATAATTTACAGCTTGTTCAAGATAACTCAATTAAAATTCCAGTCTCTTTTGACTGTCTTTGTGAAACCGGTCTAATCGCTCAAAGGACCGCTGCTTCCTATTCTGCTATGACGGCCGCCTCTCCCTTTCGAGATCCACCTTGCACCGCGGACTACCCTATCTTGAAGTGAGTGGGAAGGGCTGATTAGTGTTAACGATTACATGCAGGACGACTAATGCTAAATCGGCTGTTGAGACAACCGATGCGCCTAGTGATGTCGTTATCAGATGTATGGTGAGAAATTGAAGAATGATAATTGTTTGGAAGTTGGCGTAAACATTCCATCTACCTCTATACCTCTATCATTTCAGGCCAGCAAAATTATCGCCTGCAGAAAGTCAACGTTCGAAACTTGGCCTGTAAGATATGCAGCCTGTATTCAACCATGATTCAATTTCACTTCTACATTGATTGTTTCGAATATCTATAATTATTCTCTTTTGGTATCGGCAGGTCTCTTGCACAATCAATGTCTTTACGTATACTGCACTTTCACTGATCCCCTTCTCATAGCTTCTCAGAAGTAAAGACCAATGCTTGGTTACGCTTGGAGATGAGCAAAAAAGAATCGGAAGCCGTTGAGAAACAGTGATCTATGAGCCAGGGGAGCAATAGACGTCACACTTCCCTTTCGAAACTACATACAAACTACAAAGAAAAATAATCTGATCTACCCGAATTTCTACTACTTTACAGAGTAGTAGAAATACTACAGAATCTACATAATCGGATGATCCTGGACGAAATCCCAGATTCGTTGTCTCCATCCTTCCAAACTCGCATTCCCCACATCGGCGATCACTCGATTCGAGATTATTTCCTTCTCTGGTTCACGAACGGCGGAAAGGAAAGAATGAGCGAGAGCTTCGTCAACGCTCATTCTGAAATGATTGAGCTTCACGTATTCATCTTCAGTATGATACATTTTGGCACGTGTATATCTAAAAGTTGACAGCATTCCTTACCTTGCTCGATGATCGAAGGCAAGAGCCCGATCGATGAAATTGACCAAAGCAGCGCCTTCTCTTGCTATATCAACCCTCATCCACGACCTTCCCTTCTGCTGAAAATGATCGAGGAAGTTGATCCTAACCGCTCTCGACGATCTCGCACGAAGATATTCTTGACTTCTTTCGTCGTCGACCTCAAATGTCGTATTTAATGAATAAATTAAAATGAATTCTCTGAAAAGTACTCACGTCTTCTACAATCACATTTTCTGGAATGGGGCCACAGATTGCGAGTGCCGTGATAGTTGGATTGTCTGGACCAGACTCATTCTTGAAGAGAATAGTGCCCGTAAGCATCTCACACAGAATAGCTCCGATCGACCAAATATCGGCTGAATTAGATCATTATGGTTATTTCCGACTGCTTTCTAACCCTTCTCATTGTAGACTTGTCGATCGTTCTGCCCGAATGCGATGGTCTCAATTGCTCTGTAGTACTTCTGGCCGGGGTCCTTCGTATGTTGGTTGTTATGGTCGATGACTCGCGCGATTCCAAAGTCTGAAGTTCGTGAAAAAGCAGTTTGAAACAAATATCGAGAAATAAAAGAAGAAAAACAGTAACAATGCATACCTAGAAGAGTTAGCTTTCCATTTCCATCGATGGCTAGGTTGTCTGGTTTGAGATCACGATGGATCACCTAATTAAAATTGTGGAATTTTGATTTTAAAATCGACTGACATTTGCTGAGTTTAGGTATTTCAGGGCTCGAAGTAGCTCAGAAATCATCTTTTGGAAGTTGTTCAGATTGAATAAATGTTTATCCTCTTTCTCTTGGCAAAGAATGGCATTTAGATCGTGACCGCAATACTCGGTTACGAGATATCTGCAATTCAATCACTCAGTCTCGAGAGAGACGAAAAGTGTTGAGCGTGTCACTGCCGCAACAAATTACTGCTGTTGTTCGTACTTTCTATTGATAACCTAACGAGTTGTAGACGAATTGAATAAGGAACACTCACACATTGTCCAGAACATTCATGCTCGTATCGGTTGTGAAAGTGTACTTGATCGTGACGATATTCTCGTGTGCAAGTTCACTGAGAAGTTGCAGTTCGCGATAGCATCGCTGAGCCTGAGGAAAAAGTTTTAGTGATTCTAGTGTTTTCATAAATAGCCTCACCCGTCGCTCGAATTCGAATGGTTTGATGAACTTCTTGACCGCAATGTCCTTCCTTCTCCTGTTTGCGTGCTGCAGACCACTAAACAACGAGAATTATCGCTAGATCTAGACTAAATACTTACTAAACTATTCCGAATCGTCCAGATCCCAAGTAGTAAGATTTAGGGTAATCGCTTCTCATCGACCCAGGGATACAGAAATCACATCGCTCCTTTTTGCCGATATTTACGAAGTTCTTAACGATGACGTAACACAAATATAATAACACGAAAATAGTTACCTGAGCGGCCATTGAATGATGGAATGAAGTATGGCGACGCAATCAGTGGGATGAACAGAGAAAAAGATGGTGCTCTTTCTCACTCGTGCTGATAAGAAGATGAAGAGACGAGAATGCGTGCCATAGAAAGAGACAACACACGCAAACACAAGGGATATCGCATTGCAATTCGATGTGATCGCTTATTTATCGAGTATTTGATTCTATCATTACATTCTTCCTAGAAGTCCTGTTACGGCTAATATTCAATATTTACTACTCTAAACAAGATAATCAACGCACAGGCGATGCTTGAATGGCATTCCAAATCAATTGTCTAAACTGCTCCAAGGAGAGATCGCCGACATCGGGAATGAGATGGTTAGCTGTCACTTCCATTGCGGGCAATCGAACATAAGCGAGGAATGGATGAGCCAGAGCTTCATCAACACTCATTCTGAAACAGTGATTGTCGTGAACACTCCTTTTCTAACAATGGGTTCGAATGGCAATTCAAGATCTTGTGCTCACCTCGTTCTGTGGTCGAAAGCGAGAGTGCGATTGATGAAATCGATAAGTGCTCCTCCTTCTGCCATAATCTCTTTCCTGAGCCAAGGTCTTCCCTGTTGTTGGAAATATTGAAGGAAGTCACGACGAATCGCATTCTGCGACTTGGCACGGAGGTACGCTTGGCTGGGAGCGTCGTCGATCTGAAAATGCAGTATGTCCATTATCAGTGCTGTCTACTATCTGCGGCAGCTATTTAAACTAAATGAATACCTGCTCGAGAAGAACATTCTCCGGAATGGGACCGCAGATCTCGAGTGATCTGAGGACGGGATTATCGCTCACATTAGGATCACTCTTGAATAGAATTGAACCGGTGAGCATCTCACAGAGAATCGCTCCGATTGACCAGATATCGGCTGAAGTCGATGCTCAGTCATTTACAAATATGACTGTACTCTAACCTTTTTCGTTATAAACTTGTCGATCATTCATGCCGAATGCGATGGTCTCTATCGCCCGATAGTATTTCGTTCCCGGATCTCTCGTGTGTTGATTGTTTTCATCAACGACTCGAGCGATGCCAAAGTCTTAAAATCGACTAGTCTATTTATCTGATGCGAGAGAATCTTCTTACCGAGAAGTGTCAGTTTTCCATCTTCATCAATAGCGAGATTATCCGGTTTGAGATCACGATGAATAACCTGAGCAATTTCTTATAATTATTGAGAGCCGCACAACGAACATTCGCTGAATTAAGGTATTTGAGTGCCCTCAACAGTTCGGAGAGCATTCGCTTGAAGCTGGTGAGATTGTACACGTGATTAGCAGCCGTTTCGTGTTGGAGTCGAATTCCTAGATCCGCACCAGCGAATTCGGTTGTGAGGTAGCTAAAATTATCAAAAAAATAAAACTTCAAGCGGATTGACTCACACTTGAAATAGATTATTCACACTTGAGTCTGTAGTGTAGATACATCTCATCTTGACGATGTTTTCGTGATCTAATTCATGGAGAAGTTGTAGCTCTCGGTAGCATCTTTGGGCCTACAAATGGTGAAGTTAACGATAAAAACATGAAATTTGTTTTTATGCTCACCTTCTTTACTGTATCGAAGGGTGTGAGGAACTTTTTGATTGCGATTCCTCTCCTGTTGTTTGCTCTACTTTCGAGACCACTGAGATGCAGTCGATGTTGAAGAAATCGTTACATGTTACTCACATTACGGTTCCGTATCCTCCAGTGCCCAAGTAAGTCGGATTGTCGTACTGCCTCCCGAACAATTGCGGAACAAAGAAGTCACGAATTCGTGCGTTCCCGATATTTGTAAAGTTCTGTAAACGCCTAGTTTTAGCTGTTCAAAGCTCAAATACGCACCGGTAGTTCTTTCCTTGCATCCGCCCTGGGATCGGCAATGGGAAATCTTGACATGGCAGGTGGAAAGAAGAGTGACTCCTTTGATAAGCGCCGTGAGGAAATCGAGTGAAAGAGGGAGTGTTTACCAACGATTCTGCACATTCAACACATCCCTCGGTTAACTTGTATTCTGCCCAGTATGTACAGTAGATCTCATAACGTCAATATATTTTATCTTAGCAATGGTTCATCGAATCTAACAGGATTCGCTTGGATGGCATCCCAAATGAGTTTCCTCCATTGATCCACCGTTAGATCTCCAACTCCGGCAATGGCATGGTCAGCGATAACTTCCTCAGAGGGAATGCGAACTCCGGCTAGGAATGGATGTCTCAGCGCCTCATCCACACTCATTCTGCAATCTATTTCTTGTTTCGAGCCCTTAGTTGTTTTTTCACCTCTTACTGGGATCAAAAATCAGCGACCGATCAATAAAATTGATGAGTGCTTCGTTTTCTCTCTCGATGTCATCTCTCAACCACGGCCTTCCCTGCTCTCGAAAGTACTGCATGAAGTCTATTCGAGTAGCAGCGTTTGCCTTGTCCCGAAGCTTGTCCCTGCTAGGAACGTGGACGATCTAAAAAAATTGAATTGTATTACTTGCTTGTTATTCAATGACCTCACCTCTTCGAGAATATTCTCCGGAATGGGACCTCCGCAAATTTCGATCGCCTTCCGTACTGAGTCTTTCACGTCTTCGAACAGAATCTTGCCAGTGAGCATCTCACAGAGAGTCGCACCAATAGACCACATATCGGCTGAAAATAAGAATAGTCCAGAGGAATAGTCCATCAATGATCGCAACCAACCTTTCTCGTTGTAGACCGATACATCTCTTCTCTCAGATTGGCCATTGTTCAAATCAATCGTTTCAATGGCTCTATAATATTTCGTGCCTGCACCACTCGTCATTTGGTTGTTCTCATCCATAACTCGCGCAATGCCGAAATCTGCAAAAAAATATTTACTCAAATGGTTGCCTGATCAGGAAGTTATTCTTACCAAGGAGAGTCAGCTTTCCACTATCGTCAATTGCCAGGTTATCCGGCTTCAGATCACGATGAATCACCTCAAAAATAATTAGTTTGCATAAAGAAAGATGATAATCTCTTACATTAGCGGAGTTGAGGCATTTGAGTGCTCGAAGTAGTTCCGATATCATCCTTTGGTAGCATTTCAGACTGAAATCGTGGTTCCCCTCCTCTTCCTTAGCAATGAGCACACTCAGTGCCGTTCCGCAATGCTCAGTTGCAAGGTAACTGACGTTCATTAGATGACAGAATCAGACAAAATGGACTCACACTGCGGACAGTTCATCCGCCGACTTGTCTGTGGTATACGCAAATTTCATCTTGACAATATTCTCATGATCGAGCTCGCGAATCAGTTGAAGTTCACGGAAACATCGCTGGGCCTGAGAAAAAACAAATGACTAAGATAAGTAAACAGAATGAGTACCTTTCTCCAGTTGTCGAATGGCGTGATGAACCGTTTCACTGCGATTCCTTTTCTGTTTCGTTTTCTGCTGTCTAGGCCACTGAAAATAAGGAATAGGTCAAGTAAATGCTTACATTCCTCACATAACTGTTCCGTATCCTCCGGACCCTAACAATTTTGGATGTAAATTCCGAATCAAACGAATTGGGAACGAAGAAATCACCCGTTCGTGCACTTCCGATATTGATGAAGTTCTGAAAAACATGAACGAAAACTATGAATAAGTGTCGAGTTACTCACCGACAATACCTTCATAGTTCACATGTATGAACTGTCATTGAACAAACATGGGAAGAGAGCACGCAACGTGTATGAGCAATGACAGTGACACGACGATAAGGGACGGAAGAAACGAGAGCGTTTGTAGTGATGAAACTATCTAACCAAGTCGTGGCCAAATCATGGAAAATTACACGATGGATTTTGCAAATATTAAAGGTTTGAAATTGCGCTTTATCAATAATTAATATCATCAATAAGTTGTGCTTATCACAACTATATGGCTGATAGCACTCATTCCGTTGAATTGCGATTTACCAACTACCTTCCTCATCGATTGAGAAGTTGTGGCGTGGCTTTTGGTCTAAAAAGTAATACGTTTTTGAATGAAGCGACTGCAAACGCACTCCACTTTTCCGTTTGAGAGTAACCTCGGCGTACTCCTCTGTCATCGTTAAAATAATTAGTGCGTTGATTATTGGGAAAAAATGTAGGAGGAGTGGTGCAATCTGTACTTTCATATTTCACTCCAAAACAATCACGTTTGACTCAAATTTCAACTCTTTGCACTGTTCCTTTCAAAGAACTGTTTCGTGCGACAGGCGATTCCGAGTAGAGCAACTGGTCCATAGGAGAAGATGATGGGATTTATAGCCTACATCATGATTGATGATTAATTAACGATAGGGTCATCGAAATGGAAGCTTACTTGCACAATAAGCATTCGGAGAGCTTTAGAATTACTCCTTCGCAATTTTTCACTCATCAAAGTTCTTTTCCGGATTGACAGATGAATTTTCAATCCGCAGAAAACCTAGATAATCGGTGTGGTTGAAATAATGAATAGTGAAATCACAATTTGGAAAATAAGTATGAAGACAAGAATAGAGATCAGCAGCGAAGTTATAACGAAGCTAAGTGGATACTCGTCGCGCTGAAATATTCATCAATATTCATAATGATCGTCAATATTTGTTGTTTATTCATACCGCAAAATCGATTAGTAGAAGACCTTTCATTTGTTGAAAATCTATTCCAATGTAATCTCCGAGTTCTTCGTTCATTCGCTGAGTGAACCCAACTTTCTCGGAGGTAATATAAAAACGAGTGAGAATGGGTGCAAGGAATGAGAGCAACTGTTGTAGTGTAGATATTGCAGTATTCCAGAGAATATTTACCGGAAAATTTATCCAGTTGGCAGCAATGCCCCATTTCGTTTCGAAAAATCGAAGTAACGATGGACTAAAAGATTAAAACTAAAACATTGCTTCACTAGCATGCTATACTTGCACAATTTCGCGTAACGGTAACTGAATATTGCGGAAACCAGAATCGTACTGACGATAAGAATTACAAACCAGAAGTTTAGTACGTACTGAAAAGAAAGTAATTTGGTTCGAACGATGAAACAAATTGTACCTCGTTTCCTATAATGGAAAAATCGCGTAAAGGTGATACCGAGAAAATAGCTAACGTTCCCCGATTGTGGTACCATGCCTGAGGACATCAATTCATTGCGCACAAACAAGTGAAATTACTGACCGGAAGTGTAGCCGATAAAGTAAGCGAAAACCCAAAATCAGTGATAATGAATCCGCGAGTGTAGCCACTGAAACAGATTGTATCTGGAGGTAAACAATTGAAAAGAACTTACGAGAAAATATTCCATTTATGGCGAGTGCTTATGTATGCGTAGAGCAAGATTCCATTGACTAGGAATGATATCAAAGGCATCACGATAGCATAGAAACCGTAGAACTCGAGGAACACTTTCTCGGGGTGCATTCGTCTTGAAACTTGTCAAGAAATGTCGTTCGTCTCGAGATAGACGAGGAGATTACATCAAAATTATAGACTGCACACTGGTAAACAGCATGATTTAATCCACAGAACTGTATGTCACTATAAAAAGCGACACTCATGCGCACACGCTTCATGAACAGTATTTATAAATGTTCAGAATTTAGAGTAGGTAGTACAGTAAATAATTAGACGCTAGACTCAGCTTTTGGCACGACAGCAATACTCGGTTCACTGAGAGCAACGGGTGGTTGTCTCGCCTGATTCGACGATAAACTCTCTCCTACTTTGCTTCTGGTGAGTAAATCAAGGAGAAATCTGCGAAGAAGAAAGTTTTGGACAAACTCAATCGATGTTTACCTTCGATAAGGCCGCAAGAAGTACAGGTTAATGCACGCAGAGACTGGAGAGCTGAGTCCTGCGACCTGAAGAAAATAGCCGATGAATAAGGTTGAATTCGATCACAGACAATGAGCAGGGCGCGCTCTTGCCATTCCGAACTGTAGACTTGATAGAGATTGAGAATCCAGAGAGTGTATCCCAAGACGTAGAATAGTGGAAGCAAAATGTGGAATGAGAGGGCCTGAGAATACTTGTTGAACTTATATTGGGAGATGTAATTTATTACCTTGGCAATTGTGCGATGCGACGATTTGGTTGACTGCAATTGATTTTTATATGTACGCTCCCTCTGTGACTCACCATTCCCTTTATTTTCAACACCAGAAAGTAACGAGCGATGATAGCGAGCACTGTTGAGAAAGTGATGACAACCATCGTGTAGAATATGGCCAGAGCAACGATGAGTTCTTGATCCATCGAGAACACTAAAACAGTAAGTCATCGCGTCACTCAAACGCCCTGTGGTACCTATGATAGTGTACCCGGCGAATCGCGGGTCTGACCATGCAGGGGAAGCAGTGAACTCTTTCTGTTGCAGGAAAGCAACCTGATCATTAACGACCCGTTTCCTAGAGTTCAGGTCGTCGTTCCTACTGACCAATGATGCAATAGTCGGAATCGCTACTACAATGCACACAATCCAAGTGCAAATGCTGCTGCGTCTGCTGTTAAAATTAGGTCTGAGTGAACGGAGACGGAAGACGAATGCACAGAAGAGAAGAGCAGAAGAGTGAGTCATCGTGTGTGTATTGCCTGAGAACGACGACCTTTTCATAACGGAAATCAATGCTCGTACAATTAGTTAGTTCGCAGAAGGAGTTGCTGATGAAACTGCACGGGCCAAGGTAAATCGTGACTTGTGAGACAATATCTTGGATTATTAACCTGAAAAGCAATTACAGAAAAAAATAATTGAGTGCAACCCTAGATCCTGTGGCCAAATTGCACACACTGGCAACAAGATCAGAGCAAGCCATATTGAATAGAAGGACTGAGTAGGGTCGCATGACTGGAGGTGTACTGCGAATGAAGATGAAGTAATAATTTACATAGGATAAAGCAGAGGCAGCTTCTCGGAATTGCCGCGATGAGGATGCTGTTGAGGATAATTCCAGAAAAGTTGATGAAAGCAATGACGAGGAGATGGATAATATCGTTCACAGTGTACATCGCAAAGTATTGCTCCGATATGAAGCAAAAAAGTATATTGACTTGAGGAAAACTTACAGCTCGCTCACACACGAGAATGAAAAAGGTCTGAGATATCTCGAATAACAATGAACTTTTCAAGGAAACGACCACGAGTCTCTCAGTCGGAAAGGTGCGATGCGTTACTGAAGTCAGCGATGCAAAGTTGGAGAAGAGATGTGTCGATGTATATGATGTATATATTAAGTAATTGTTCAGATTAGAAAATCAAACACGAGTGTGGTCAAAATTTACGAGAATCAACTAAAAATCGCAAAATCAGTATTTATCAGATGGTGAGGTAATGAAGCGAGCGAAGGGAATGAGACACGAAGCAAATTTCACCGCAAATCTCCTCATTTGCCCCATCCTCCATTGTTATTTTCGATAATCTCATCTTTCTCGATCGCTGAAATCTATCAGTTAACGGAAATAAACTGAGAGTTTACGAACTAGTGCTTCCTCCCCATCCATTGTTGGTCGTGACGATATCCCTCTCGATGATCTCTGAAATGAGTCTACAATTACAATGGAAGTCAATGAAACCCTCACCAGTTCCTCCACCGTTGTTTCCAAATCCACTGTTCCATCCCCATTGAGCAGCGACGGATGACAGATAACAGACGGCAAGTAGAATGGTGAAGAGAATTCGGAACATCGTCTGAAATAAGAATAGTCGTGGGGTAAAAGAAACAGAAAAACGACAAAACAAAGGGTGAACTGAGATCGTGATGTTCCCATCTCGCTCATTTATAGCACCGAAGTGGTTCGATGGTCGCGGATTCGCTCGTCTTGTTTCCCTCCTCAGAGGTTCTAACGGGCGAACAGATGAGCAATGGGGTCAATGATCCGATTACGTCACAAAACCTTGACCATCACGTTTCAGTACAAAAACGTTTTGCATGTTTCAGATTGGTTCTAAGAATAGCATTCTGGGAGTAAATGAATGAAGGTAACTTTTCAGAAAGACGAAGCTTCAGCAAAAAGTAATGATGACGAAGAAGTAATTCCATCTGTTAATATAGATAGTGAAGCGAACGCTGCTCATACTTCCGAACCAAATCCTTTTGATATCAGTCCATCCTCTTATTCGTGCCCACGATCGATATGGGACAAACTTCATGTTTTGGGATAAAAAGATCTCTCGACGTTCCGAGTTTTCTCTGTTGAAACACTGACGCTTTTTTTTAACTTTGGATAGATTCATCATAAAATGAGTATTTCCTCTGACCGAATTGCCAAAATCTTCAGTCGATTATTTGAATAATTTTCGTTTGTGACGACAAATATTCATTTCCATCAGTCAGCAACGGGCAAGAGCAACTCCATCTCGACTTGTACTATTCGGTGTTCCGTGACCTTTCTCGTACTGGCCAGATCGCTCCAATTCCACTCTCTCTCTCTCTCTCTTCTCGACCTAAGTTTCTCTACCTATCTCAGAATAGCATCTTTATTTGATAGCTGCAAATTTTAATTTTTCTTCGTTGTTATCGTCTTTGTATACCTCTTCACAATTTTAATAGGATGACGTTGATGTTCAGGCAATGTTCACTAGACGAGTGATTGAACTAACAATTCAATGGAAAATTGAAAAAGCCAATAATTCATGTCAATGAGAACTGGATCAATCATTTTTAATGGTCGCTACAAAGAAGAAAAAAATAAGAAGTGAAAAGTCAGTTGTCGACGCTTCTTGGTGTGAAACAAATAGCACCCACAGTACACTCCAATTATGCGAGACGCCATTATTAGCTTCTGCTGTACGCCTGCATAACTGCTGTTCTACTGTCATTTATCATATTCTAGATCAACATTTCTTATGCTTAAAGTATTGGATATCGCTGATAGTGCATTCCTTCATAAATTGGCCACGACATTTGCAGGCAATAATTGCTTCGTTAGAGATGCACTTACAAAAAAGTAAATTTCAGCATCGATCTCGCTTCCGTCTTCGCTTTGTCGTCTTCGATCACCATTAGTTCCATCAAATCGGCAACGATGCATGAGAAATTCCCAAACAAGTCAGTTTTCGACTCAATCGAGCGTGTGCCATGAAAGACACTCACAGTAAACTTGTTGACATTTTTCAA
>LS595645.1:73387-87287 GCA_900490775.1 Pristionchus maxplancki | reverse complement strand
TTCTTACTATGACCGATGAATACAGAAACACAGTAATGAAAAGGTGAGCAGTTATTCAATTATTGTGATGGAGTCAGCTGTAACAGTAAATATGCAATGAAATTACAGAGCACATCTAACTAACTCATCGGATAGATCATTAATTCACTCAAGAACCAATCGTGGCGATTGCATGCTCAATTCCCTTGTTAGAATATAGCACGGTTTGAAACTCCTATCTGATGAATCACGTTATTTGTTTATCGCTTTTTCTTGTTGCTTGAATAAAACGTTTGTGCTGATTTTCAAGCATGGACTCATAAGAGCAGTCACGAATGTCTCTCTTACGTTCCGGTAAATAACCCGCTGACGAGGTTCATGATGTGAGTGACAGGGATTTTCGATTATCAATCGAATATAATAAACAATATCGAGTTTACACTTTTGTTTTTTACTATTGCCATGTGCAATCGTAGAAACGTACTCCTTTTGGTTGTTTCCAAAATACTGAAACCGATTGTAGGTGCCGCAGTTTCTGCAATGGAATTCGAGCTAGCATACATCGACTTCTACGTCGTCTATGCCTATTCTATGGCATCTGCTTCGATAATTGCCAATCTGCTTCTCGGATATTCCATACTCATCGCGTCGCCTATGATGGGAGAATACATGTATGAGTTTTGTATTTTGCCATCCGTTTACTTGCAAATTTCAAAATATTAACAATTTTGCAGTCGCTACACTTGGGGATTCGTAATCACTGACATTGTATACTTGATCGCTGCAATCCTCGGATTACCTGTGCTCTTTCAGTAACGACCTTGGTAATGCTCAGTTTTCAGTATTGGTACCAGACCGGTGGCATTTGCGCAATATTTAATTCTTCGATGGTAAACAAACTACCGATGCAGTACAATAACGTTCGTTTTTCCAACGAAAAAAAGTTTTCGTAATCAGTCTTTATGTTAGTACTTCTTCAATTTTTTCTTCATTGCAATGTTCATTTCTACTCTTCTTGTTTCGATGAGTTTCGTTTACCGATATGCAGTCGTTTGCAAGTATCTTTCTCATTAATTATATGCACACTTTTATCTTCTCTAGATCGAGAATCCTGCCTTTCTTTGATTCGAATTGGGGTAAAGCAGCAATTGCTTTTGCTATTCTGGTATAACGGATCGAATAGATCGACCATGAATGGATAATGCAGGCCGAATCAATACTCTGGCAAACCATGGCTACTTTCTTTCTCAAATCGGATACTAAATTTCTGTTGCTGCTTAACGAAGAAATTGGAAATATCTTACAAACTGACTTAATGGATACTCGATCCATATTTGTTTTGAATTTATCGGTTTTCTGCCCCCTCGATCCGCAGTAGAAACAAATATTTTTCAGAACATAACTGACATTGCAATCAACTACGGACTTTTTTGCAGTGCGTTTTCCGTTACAGCTGGTTTGCTGATTTTTGAAATTGTACATACTTTTATCATTTTCTTAACACGACGAATCAACTTAGATCTTCTGTGGGTGGTCTATCCATCGTCACTTAAAACGTGCCGTAATGAGCACGAAATTACGAAGAAGTCACTCGCGAGCACTGAGAATGCTCATTGCACAGGTGCCATTCCAATGAACTTGACAATTGAAAAACACAGTTGTAGTCCATCAATCCGTTGGTTTCTCTCTACAGTCCGTTCGCAGTTCTAGCTTGCGCTGCACTCTTCGATATTCAGTCTCATTGGCCTGAAAAGGTTCTTGCAGCTGCAGAACAAAACACTAGTAAAATGCATTTCAGTATGCAACTGTTTGCACGCATTTATTTCCACTAACCAATGCAATTATAATTCTCACTATGACTGACGACTTTCTTCGTGTTTTTCGTGGACGACGCATACGCACGAGTTCAATCGTCGTGAGTTCCATTAGAAATGTGACACATCACTTCGAAATATTTCCGAGAAGTGGAAATTGGAGTGTACGAATTGCAGACATCCACTTTCCGTCTTCCCTCTGAGCCAGTGGTTTGAGGGCAACATGCATTAACTTTATTTATGTTGCCACAAATATCGATCGAATTGATTTGATTGCAAATTCGGAAAATAAATTAACGTTCATTAGTATTTGTTGTATTCATTATTGCTAGGGATTGGTTCGGGTGATCTCACACGATCTTTCCAACAGCTCGAGATCCATGAAAAGCATCTCTGATTAGATGCTTTCTGCCTTTCCCCACATAGATTCACTCTTATTCGGAATGGCTCTCTCGCTGGAAGATTCTCTCGCCCTTCTCAATCCAATAAATGACTGGTACGTAATCGTCATCTACGTTGGATCTGCCTTCTCTTTCATTCTCTGCATTCTTCTCTCCTATATTGTATTCCGGTGCGTTTACAAAAAATTTTTTAGAAATATTTCATTTTTCTTTGAAGACACACGCCGACTTCCATGTATTCTCGCAAAGTCAGTCTTCTCAATCTTCTCGCAGCGTGTCTCATTCTCACCTTTTTCTACGTTCTCTCTCAACCAATGCCAATATTACCGTTTAGAGTCAGTTTATTCCATCAAAATGCGCATAATAATGATACCCAGATTCTTTTATTCTCTGGTCCAATGAAATCTTTTGGATCGACAACTGCAGCAGTTTTGTATGCGTTTTGGTATGGAATGAATCAAGCAAATTCAAATTGAGATTTACATAGGTTTTCCGTGATGACTTTCATGGGTAACGGTTGTTTGATTGCTTCACTCTCTCATTATCTCGATCTCACAACTGGGTTGAGGTACATGGCAGCAATCATTCAATGTAATCAAAGATTTCAGCTCACAAAACCGATTTTTCCGATATCTCCGGGGAGTTTCGCTGAGAAAGCGAATGATTCTGTTCAATTGTTTTCATCTTGAACATTTCTGTGTGTCACTGATCACGATAGCATTGGTTTACATCGATTTTAACGTTCGAATTCATACTTAGTTCTTACAACATATTCCTTTTCTCAGTATCATCCTGAACACGAATCATTGAAAGACATTTTGCAAGATGAACTTGCAATGATTCAATTGCAAAATGAGTCGTACACGGCATTGGTGAGATAATAATACGTGTAATTTAGCTGAAATTGATTTCAGTTAGTCTTATCGACGTTTTTTGGTTGGATTCTTTCTTACGCAAGTGGAATTACGTTTCTGAATTACTCAATTAGCAGGCAAATGAAAGATGTAATTTGTCTGAAAATTTTAGTTTTCTAGTTATTTTCGCGAAAAACTTTCCGTTTAGCTGCAATCGACGATTTCTCCGAAGACTTTTGCCCTTCTCTCTAGCATGTCTCGAATATTCTTCGCCGTAATTCTCGCACCACTTTTCTTCTTCTTCCTTCCACATAGTGAGCTCTTCTCATTCACGCCATAAATAAAAAAATTTCAGGTATCTTCAATATTTGTAATTTCCTCTGGCCTGCGATGGTTTCCACTCCAGAATGGCTCATTATCATCACTCTTTTGGTAACAAGTAAGCACATTGAAACATCACGAAGTCACAGCCTCCGCTTTGAATGAAAAGTTAATGAACTGACTTCACTGAGTTAGAGCAACCACGCAAATGCGATCATGACCATTTCGGATGATAGCGATGTTCCATCTCCATCTAGCTATTCCAATTCTCTACGGTCTCTTCCCCTTCTCGATCTACCTCTTCCTTGTCATTGGATTCAAACAATATCGATCGGCTCTCTTTCAACTAATCACTTTCAATCGATTCAGCAGCAAGAATAGTCCTATGGGGAGTCGGTTCTCATAGGGTTGCGCACTGTACTCATAATCGATCTTTCTGTGAAACATAAACTGCAATTTGTAGTTTGTTGTAATGCACATCACAGTTGCGTGAGGATACGCTGGAAAATACGATTCTGTCGTTAGTACATCGGTCAAAGTCGCGAACTGATAACTGATCACTTATTCATTGATCTTTCTGATAACCAAATGTTCAGAACAAGATCATTGCGTCGTCACTGGATGGAAGGATGATGAAACTGTTTATCTAATTGTGCGTCTAGCAAAGAGTCATGAGTCCGCAAGCCTGCTCGCCTCCCATGTTGTTGTTGAGGAGATCGATCAGATCCTGAGCGACCTGCAATGGACGATTATTGATCGAATTCCGATCAAAATGAAGAGGAAACTACGGGAAACCCTTACACCCATGATGTAGTCGTAGCAGTCTCTCTGGAGGTTGGCGTAGGGCAGGTTAGAGCACATGTCCTGCAAGAAGCTGCTAGTCAAAAGCAATTCGAAGGTGATGCTAACCTTAGTCGCGTCGCTGAGGTAGTCCATTGCGGTCTCCTCTCCGAACTTCTCGAAGTCCTGAACATAATCATCATTGTTGATCTAGAAATGAGTTTCAATCCGGAAACTAAACACTCACATCGACGATATCCATGCACAGTTTGCAGAAGAGTCCGTCGAGGACGGCGACTTTGCCAGTGGCGACGAAGGTGTCGAAGTAGAACTTGACGTACCAGCCTGAAGTAGCTCGTTTAATTTCGAGAGCAGCAATAAAAATCTTGTGAGCAATAATCAACTGCACTTACCCTTGGCCTTCTCGTGCTGCTTCACTTCCTTCGTGAGATGCTGCTCCTCCTTCGGTTGCTGACGAAGGATGGCAGTGGAGGAGACTGCAGCGATGAGGACGAGGAGAAGAACGGCAGATCGCATTGTGAAGAAGAGAGGAGATTGGAGAGAAGCCAATGATCGACTCTAGGCTTCGAGTCTTTTATAGTGCTCGAACAAAGTCGAAATCAAGTGATTCATTGATCAAAAGAGCCTAGTTTATCCAGTGACGGCGCCAGATAAGGAGCTTAACTTTGTCTTCGAGGGGCTTATCTTCTTCATCACGGGTTATCAATCCAGAATCTGAGGGCAGAGAAGGTCAAGGATTGTGAAGACTAGAGGATACTTGAGATGAATGTGTGCAAAATTGCAATGAACATCGGTCAAAATACTGTGGGTGATGGCAGATTCTAGCCATTGAGAAGATAAGAATGAATGATGTCAACTGAAGATCAGAAATTCACCCTAGAATACGGTCTGTGTGATTGGAAGCAATGGGTACACCTGAAAAGCTTCAGGATGTCTTCTCTTCTCACGTACGCGTCGTGGAAGTGAGAACTTGATTATTTCCGCATCTTTAAAAAAATTGACAACAAGAAGATCTGAAATTGTTGTGCATCTCAAATCATTCCATCATTGACACATAAAAACGTTCATGGCATAAACCGAACGACGCGCGATGTTAAATCGAAGCCACGTTTCTCACTGGAACACATTATGATGAAGAATTTCACTCTAACAGTTGACTTTCATTGATCTCGGAGGCTCACAAGATCAAAAATCGTGAAAGCAAGGGGACTTTCACGAGTCAGTGAAACAGGAAATCAGGGGTCGGATTGAGGATCTTTTACTTTCACGAGTTTCCTGAAAGCATCACTGATTGAACGGAAGTTTCTCTCCCTTCTCATCCCTTAGCCCTAATTTGGCATGAATCTGTCACTGGAAGAAGCCGTGGAATTTATCCATCCAATAAATGACCATTATGTTATTGTCATCTATTATGGATCTGGGATATCGTTCTTTCTCTGCGCTCTTCTTTCTTACGTCGTCTATCGGTTGGTTGACTCGAAACTATTGTTATTCCAATTATCCGTTCAGACACACACCAATTTCCATGCACTCCCGTAAAGTTTCTCTTCTAAATCTTCTTGCCGGGAGCTTCATACTCACTCTATTCTATCTTTTATCACAATCAATGCCCATACTGCCATTTAGAGTTTGTTTATTTACAAACAAGTCAAATATGTAATACGGTATCTCATTCCAGATAGTTTTACTTTCTGGCCCATTAAGATCATTTGGATCTACGGTTGCAGCAATTTTCTACGGATTATGGTGATCGAGCAAGAAAGCTTTTCGAATACAAAAAAATCAGGTTTTCTGTGATGACTTTTACGGGAAACGGCTGTATGATATCTTCACTTTCACATTACTTGGATCTCACCACTGGATTGAGGTATCTTTACCGTTACCATCTTGAGAAAAGAAATATATTTCAGCTCACAAAACATGCTATTTCGCTATCTTCGAAGGATATCTCTTCGAAAAAGAATGATGTTGTTCCATTGTTATCATCTTGGACATTTCGTTGCATCCATGCTTACAATAACTCTGATCTACGTGGATTTCGTTGTTCGAATTTTATCAGTATCCTCAATTCAAATCCACTCCTTTCAGTTCACTCCGGAACTTGAAACGCTGAAAGAATTATTGGAAGATGAGCACGCAATGATTCAACTCGAAACTGAACCATACACGACCATGGTGAGAAATAGGGCATTCATTAAATGTATCCTTTCGCTTCAGTTGGTCACTTTGTCATTCGCTGCATTGCTCGCCTCTTACGCTGTTGGGATAACATACCTCAATTACTCGATCAAAAAGCAAATGATTGCGGTGAGCGGCGTTGTTGAAATCAAATAATAAGTTTCTTCAGCTCCGATCTGCTATTTCTGCGAAAACTTTCGTTCTTCTCTCCAGCATGTCACAAATATTCTACAGTTTAATTCTCGCCCCTATTTTCTTCTTCTTCCTTCCACATAGTGAGATTCCATCAGAAATGACAATAGAATCTGTCTATCATCATTCCAGTCCTTTTCATCGTCTGTAACTTCCATTGGCCTCAGATGGTTTCTACGCCGGAATGGCTGGTTTTCATTACGGTTACTATCACTGGTGAGTGGGAAAAAGTTTCGGCTGCAGCCTCTAAATAGAGAGTTGACGAGCTCGTTACGCGTCCAAGTGAGCAAATTTCATTCTTGTTCTATGCTCTCTAATCGGTTAGGAGAGCCGAATAAAGAATGACACGTACTTTTGAGAGAGTCGTACTGGTCATGACATGAATAGCTGATGTGGATATCATGATGATTTGGAAAATGTTAAATTGCAGTTCTGTACGGTCTCTTTCCGTTCTCGATCTACCTCTTCCTCGTAATTGGATTCAAACAATATCGAACTGAATGTTTTCATCTTCTTACTTTCCATAGATTCAGCAGAAAGAACAGCCCGACTAGCAGTCGATTTTCATAGGAAATTTTGTGCTGTTGTTTGTGGTTGTTTATTTTTCTTTATGAATAAATTGGTGAATGATCAACTATTCAACTGAATAACAATGAGATCATTCTCGCCAGGCACTTCAATTTTTAAATGGGTCATCCTGGGTACATGATAATCATTCCGCCAATTTTGGCGATATGGCTATACTACAGTACAACGTGTGGCTATTCTGATGTCTGAGAAGCGCACAGGTCAAAGTTCCGAGCTGATTACGAATCATAATCGCTGATCTCGCTCTAGATCTTTCCATTATCAATTGTTCAGATTCGTGATCTTATCATCACACAATTCCACATTTCAGTGTTTCCACGCTCTCTAGTTTGGAAAATTGTTTTATGACCGATAGACAGACATGCTTATTCTCATTCAACTCGAGGTTCACTGGTCGCAGAGGGTCATTGCGACGCACGCGTTCTCTCCGTCAGTGTAGTCGTTCAGGATGTCAATGAGGTCATCGACCATCTGCAAATATTGAAAAATGAACAAAATACTTTTAAAAATCAATTACACAAGAAAAATCAAGTGAAGTGCACGTACCGACATGACCCAGTCAGTGCAGTCCTTCTTCAGATTGTCATAGGGAAGACCGTCGCACATGATCTACAATAGTATTTTTAATAATTGTTTTTTCGAAAGAAATAGAAAATTTGGAATAGCGCCGCTTACCTCAACTTCGGGCTCGAGATAGTCCAAAGCGGTGTCCTCTCCGAAGGTCTCGATGTCCTGAAATGCAAAATAATCAGCTTTTCTCTTATTTTTCAATGTCAGGTAACACGAAAAATAAGAAATAGTTACTTACAGTGATCAGTTTGACGCACATCTTGCACAGTTCGTCCTTGAGAGCGGCGTCCTTTCCAGAGGCGACGAATGCTTGGAAGTACGCCTTCTCGGACAAACCTAAAATCACCTCCCATATTTCAAGGTCATCAAGTAAATACAGTCAAAATGTGAACTCAATTCGATTACAAGAAGGAATGTGCTCACCTCCGACTTTCTGGTGGATCTTAACGGCATTCTGGACGCGTTCTTCCTTCGAGTGATGCTTCACTTCTTTGGTCAGATCCTTGGAGGGATGGCGAATGGCCGTGGCAGTGATGACTGCGACGAGAGCGAGGAGAAGAACTGCTGAACGCATTGTGATGAAGGAAGAAGAGATTGGTGAGGGACCAATGCTCGACTATAGCCGGAGACGAAGTTTTATAAGAGAAGAGAGAAGCACAAATCACTGATAACAAGAGCCTAGTCTATTGTGAGACGGCGGCTCAACTTAACCGTGGATATTTATCACTCGTCACGTGTTATCAGTCGAGGGATGAAGAGGGAGAAGGTCGAGGATTAGGAAGGAGCGAAGGTGCGAGAGATGTTTCACACCTGCAATGGAAGTGATTGACGATTGACTTTCCATGAATGACGTTTGTGAAAAAAGGAAATATCACACATTGTAAGTGTCAAAGGCTGTTGACATATACAGTTAAGAAAACGACACTGTAGTAATTGAGTCTTTCAGAAGATGTTACATGACCACTGCCACAAGCAAACTTCCTTTTCTGCATCTCAATAACCATGACGTTTAAGGTTTATTCATAGAGCTCTGCTTCGCCTTTGTTGATCTTTGACGGCAAAAATCTTTCTGCAATTTGTGTGGAAGCTCTGCTCGAATAACTGGTCATTTATCCAGTATCTGCAATCAGTTTCTTCCTTGTTTTCTTCGTGCGCTAGACCTTTCTTTCCGTGGTAGTAATTGTTACGTTGATCCAGATGAACTGAAGCACGCATTCACATGATACTACCGTGCAGAATTGTAGATACCATATTTTCCATTTTTGCTTGCATGCAGGTTTGTGAGAAGCTGAGAAAAATCACACAGGAAATTGCAAACAAAATGTTTTATTGGTTGTGATTTTCCAGTGAGACACGTTTTGATAGATGTTGAACACGCGATTGAAAATATTCCCAATGGCCATTATGGTATGGCGGCGACATCATCGACCAGTCTAGTTGTCTGCCGTATTTATTCATTCATGAACATTTGATTCGGAAAATCGTTGACAGCGTGTGAAATAATAGCTTTTACTGTTGAATTGATACGCACTCGCTCCATTCATACGATTTGTACGGTCAGAGTGCAATTTCGAACTAATGTGATTCTAGTCTGACTCGTCTTCATCACGCAATCTGATTACGTACAATCACACGCTTGTTTTTATTTCGCCTCACAGGCCTCACACGTGTTTTTGAGGCATCGCATGCTAGGCTATTGTGTAGTAAACAGTCCCATGAAGGCATAATTCCATTCCATTCGCCTTCGGTATTCCAGAAATGAATTTTGCTGGACTGTATCCCGATCTCTGCATTTTCCTTCTCTTCTTGTCTATCATTCTCAATGGAATCCTCGCCCATGCAGTACGACAGCGATCACAGAGAATCGGAAACTACAGGTTATTGTACAAAATCACGTTTTTTATCGATATTTGTGAATTTCAGATACTTTACATACATTTTCGTTGCTGTAGACATCCTCTACTCACTAACAATGGCAATCCTTGCTCCGGTACTAGTTCCGAACAATTGGCATTCAACCATGCTTTTATGCTCAGTGGTACATCGTTTCCCCAGGCATTCTTAGCTTCTTTCCGACTTCCGCATTCTGGAAGAATGATCTGCTTATCTGGGTTCGTATGCGATTGATTCAAGTGTCATTTCATCATCGCAGACTGGCTTCTACTTGTGGTGGTCAACATTTTCCGGAGTTCTTGTATTGATCACTCTTAGTTTCGTCTATCGCTATGCGCTGCTTTGCAGGTTATTTCGTTATCATTTCATCGAACAACTATTTCTTTCAGTAAGAGAATCATCAGTTTCTTCGAGAACGGATTGAATATTACAATGCTGATTCTTTCCTCCTTGGTAAGCTTATTCGGGTGATTGAGACTAAACCATGAACACTTCAGCTATTCGTTGTTCTCTGGGCTGCGGATTGCGTGAATTTGATGTTCAATTTCTCTCCGGGTTTGCGTGAGAAAATGAAGGAGAGACTCTCAGCTGAGTACGACATCGATTTCCTCTCTGTTACTTACACAGGATTCGACCTTTCTGTAAGCTTTATATTTATTTGAATCAAGTATTTCTCGTTCTCAGACTTGCAATGTCTCTCTCACTATGATCGGTCTTGGTTATGTTATGGCTCTAATGTACGGAATGATCGGAATCACGGTAAGATGGCTGTATAAATCTACCTGAAATTCGTATTTCAGATCTATTGTGCAATTTCCATCAATCGAGCAATAGCGTCAGACGCAATATCAGCCAAATCAAAAGCTTTGCACTCGAAATCACTAAAGATGTTGATCGCACAAGTATGCTAGTGAAACTGATGGCATAACATTTAATCACGATCAGGCTATCAATCCTGCAATATTCCTCTACACTCCTCCGTTCATCGACTCGTTTGGTATATTTATCAGTTCGTACCCTCAAATACTGATTACTGTGAGAATAAGAAGGAGAAAGAATTCTAGATGAATATTCTCTCCCAGATAACTGCCCCGTTTCTCACAATATTCCCTGTTATCAACCCACTCATAATCATACTCTTCACTAGAGTGGCCTAAGGAAGAGGGCAGAGTGCGCGGCGCGGCGAGGAATGAGAGGAAGAGGAGAGGGAGAGGGGGCAACTCTTGCGCAAGAGTGAGGAACTCTTGCGCAAGAGTAGAATCGGGAATGGGGCGTTTTCGATCGTTTGACGCCGTAATCGATTTCCAATTGACATGGAATTTGCATAAAGGTCACATATTGGTATGCTGGATCATTTTAACATATTTTTGGCTGAAATTTCCTTTGCATTGAGACGACTCCTCGTTTGCTCCCTCCCCTGGCTGTCTGAGGTCGTTTATCTGTGATCTTTCTATGATTTCTCGTTGTATGACCGTCAATGCCTTCAATCGTGACCTAATGCATATCTGGCATACAATTCTGAGTCTCTCACTCTAATCTTCGATCTCACTCACAGATTCCGTGTATTCTCAGTTAGACCATCACTTCGACGCTAACGCAGCCTAGATTCGTTTCTAGACATCCTTTTCGCTCCGTTTCCGTTAGTAAATACAACGTACCCGTCCGCCATATCCCTACCGTACCCTGAATATTCCGGCCACCGTATTCGCCTACCGTAACCTAGACTGTAGTACACCCATCCCAAATCTATCGAATTTTATATTCCGTTAGTGTATCCGACCTGTGGTTCAAAGTTTACCGTACCAAGCAGTCGCAACGCGGATTACACAGTATCCCGTTACCGTATCCCAGTATGTTCGGATATCGTAACCCAAACTTCCGTCTCCCATTGCTCTAGACTGGGATTCGCCTACGGGGAGAGGTAACAATTGAATCAATCTCAGGAGTACGGTAGACTGGGTTACAGGATCGGTGTACTACAGTCTGGGTTACGGTAGCCGAATACGGTGGCAGGGAATACCCTGGGTACGGTAGGGATATTGAGATTATACTATGTTGATTAACGAAAACGGATCAAAAAAGATGTCTAGAAAGGAATCTAGGCTGCGTTAGCGTCGAAGTGGTGGTGAGTGAGATCGAAGAATAGAGGGAGAGACTCAGAATCGTATGCCAGATATGCATTAGGTCACGATTGAAGGCATTGACGGTCATACAACGAGAAATCATAGAAAGATCACAGATAAACGACCTCAGACAGCCAGGGGAGGGAGCAAACGAGGAATCGACTTAAGGCATTGGAAATTTCAGCCAAAACTATGTTAAAATGATCTAGCATACTAATCTGTGACCTTTATGCAAATGTCATGCCAATTGGCAATCAAGAACGGCGTCAAACGATCGAAAACGCCTCATTCCCAATTCTACTCTTGCGCAAGAGTTCAAACTCTTGCGCAAGAGTAACTCTCCCACCCTCTCCTCTTCCCCTCCTTCTCATTCCTCGCCGCGCAGAGCGGCAGAGTCTTCCTTTCACTCTTCCTTCGGCCACTCTACTCTTCACTGACGAATATCGACGATTCATTCTTCGACCTAGAGCGTCGAAAGAGGTTTTCGTCTTCAAATAATAGTTGTTCGTATTTTTGGAATGTATGTTTCAGACAACGATCCATTCGTCCACTATCAGTCGACAAAAGATGGAAGCTGACGTCATTTTTCGATAAATCTTCATCGCATACTCTTATTGAAATAAATTTGATTTGTCATTCTGTGAAAAGCGACTCGTCTGACATGTGAGATGAGCAATTTAGAACCAACGATTGCCAATGTTTTCGACAGAAAAGTGGAACCATCAGCCTTTTTCTCGATCGGTTTCAGTATTGAGATGGGTCAGTACCGGTTCCATCGCATTTTTCGATCCTATAAAATGGATTGCACTTGTGAGTGAGTAATCAGTTGATCGAAAGATGCGTCTCGTCCTTCTTCTCTTCGTCTTCTTCTCAGTCGCTGCCTCTCTCAAGTGCTACGATGGGGTCGTCAGTTGGGGAATGTCCCCGAAAGATGCCAAACTCACTCTGAAGAACTGCTCGGAGAACTGCTGTCAAGTCACTTGGTGAGATTTTTGCAGGAATTATCTTCCAATGGCTAATTGATTCAGGAGTATGCCGGGAACGATCTACTCGTGTGGTTCGGGATGCCCGAAGACGGGAAAATTCGTGAAGGGAGAGAAGTGTGAGCAGGTGCGATTCGATTCGCGAGTTACACGAGCAAGTCAACCCTTCAGGCTCCCACTGACGCCTCGTGGTGCTTCTGCAACGGACTCGTCGGACAGTGCAAGCCCAAGTTCTGAGAATACATGGGTCAAAGCAATACGGAATAAATGTTTCATCTGCTTCATTTCAATCACTTGACATAGAAGAACAGTGTTTGAAATTAATTCCAAGTGAATAAGGTCGAGTCAAACAGAACAATTCTAGATGAACGCGATACAGTGGTGCCGAGAGGGAAAGTTTTCTCGAGAGTGGAGCTCTTATTCTCGGTCGATTTCAGTGAAAACAGTGGTAACCGGTTCTCTCGTGTCACATTCTGCCATTCGGCGAGCCAATAATACTTCCGTTCTTTTGCAATTCACTCATTCCTACTGCTCAGTAATGCGTCTCGTTATCGTCTTCGTCTTGTTCTTTTCCGTCGTTTCTTCCCTCAAGTGCTACGATGGTCTCATTCGATGGGGGCCGGCATCCGAGGAGCCTGGATTGACACTGAAGGAGTGCAAGGAGAACTGCTGTCAGGTCACCTGGTTGGTTGTTCTTTCCAAGAATAACTCTAAATATCCTTCCCAGGAGTCTACCGGGAACAATATATTCTTGTGGAGAGCATTGTCCTCAGTCGAAGGATTTCGTGAGAGGAGAAAAGTGCGAATCGGTGAGATTTTCAATATTACTTTCTTTCGGAACTGTCTCTTGCAGGCTCCTGTCGACTCCTCTTGGTGCTACTGCACCGGCGCCACTGGAAAGTGCAAGCCCACGCTCTAAAAGTTAGAAGGAATTATAAATAAATAACATAGATAGGTAATTCGTTTGTCAGACCAAGTCAAGAATTGTATCAATTGTATATTTACGGTTCCGTGTCTTCTTTTTCGTGTAAGAGAAACTGATAAACTGAGGATGTGTAAGTAGTCATCAAACAACATTTCGTTGTCAATCGGGTTAATCAGTGTAAAAACAACCTCGAGAAGAGTAATCATGAAATGAGAATTTCACTGCGTGTGAGAAGGACGAGGATTAATTTTCTAGCTCCTCGTTTTCCTTTTTCACTT
>LS591983.1:10516-23302 GCA_900490775.1 Pristionchus maxplancki | reverse complement strand
TTCTTTCCTCGATTATGAATCGCCGAATTTTATAATAGATGACAAATATACAATTAGTCAAAACAGAAGGCAAAAATGCTGAAGAGGAAAAGCCGCGAACGCGAGCCGCGACGTTCCCATTTTTGAAAAAATTACTGTATTTTTACGCGCGCGTTCAATTTTTGGAAAAATGCCAGTTTCTCCCATGATCATTCCGTGAGTTGCTTCCATCGTGGCAGGCACTCTTTTCTTCGGTGCTTGGTGGATCGTACTGGATACTGCAATCGTCACTGATGAGAAGGACTGGAATAATGTGAGTTATCCTCCCCTCTTCTCGCTTCTCTGCAATCCTTCCTTTATAGCTGTACTTCATCGTTACTGTCTTGTCCACTGTCGCCATGCTCATGGTCAATGCTGTTTCTAATTCGCTAGTCAGTGGAAATTCCTTCCGCGAGTCCTTGCTGACTGTTAAAGGTGCGCTGCCCCTCTTTTCCGTTCACATATACCTTTTGAGGTGCTCGTCTCTGGTTGCTGGTATCATGCTGTTTCTCTTTCGCTTGTCTTTTCGCATCTATCTGGCTGCTCTTCTCTGAATATATACAGCCTGGCGATCACGTATTATTTTATCAATTAAGACCACCTTTAAATGGAATCAACTAACGAAATGCACATTAGTGTCGTTTTGTCACCTTCGTAATCGTTTCAGGTAGTTTGGCCTGGAGTTACTCTCCTCCTTCACAATATCATGATCCTCGCTGCTTCTTTAATCTACAAATTCGGACGAACTGAGGATTTGTGGACGATTTGACGAGTTAAAATGATCGCCAATGGACTAACTTTTATCTATTCATCATATACCACTCAATGCTAGTTTGACTGTACATTTCTTATGTTTTCATTCATGTATTTTCTTCGTTCAGACAAACTTTCTTAGATATCTACAATTTGAAGATACTTACTAAATCAAAAACTTTGAACTTCATTTATAGTTTCTTCTGATTTGTAATGCTCGATGAAGATTTTGCTTATCTCCGGTCATCTATACCTTGTATCCCGTGTTTGTATCACTATCATATTTGCAAAATATGAACACAAAAGTCAAATCTCTTTATCGTTCTCATTTTATTAGGATCATTCTTGGCCTATAGAATTGGGGTTAACCAGTCACTACTAGTCACTACTCACTACGATGCAGCATGAATCGGAATTTGGTTCACCACTCCCCTCACCTCCCAATTTTAATCATTCATTTTGCTCTATCGTTCGCTTTCAAACGCTTTTGCCGAGCCATAGTCCGATTAAACGTTTCATCGTTTTGTTCAGATGTCTGGTTGTCTCGATCAGATTTCGTGCGAATGCAATATCGATTGGGATGGAAAGCGTAACGGAGTGGCTTCCATCGTGGCAGGCGCTCTTTTCTTCAGTGCTTGGTGGATTATGTTGGATACCGCCGCTGTCGTTGATAAGAAGGACTGGAATAATGTTAGTGATCCTCACATCTACTCCCATTAATCGTTCCATTCTAGCTGTACTTCATCTTGACTGTCTCTTCAAGTGTCGCCATGTTCATGATCAATGCTGTTTCTAACTCACAAGTAAGAGGAGAGTCCCTACACGAGTCAGTGTTAGGCGTGAAAGGTACTTCTTCCTTTGTTTGTGTCTTGATTTTTAGAAAAATGCCCCCCCCCCCATTTCCTGAAGTTTTTACTCACAATTGCCTCGCCAGTAGTCTCATTTTCCATCTCCTTTGCATTTCATTTCTGTAGGCGCTCGTTTCTGGATGGTGATATCATTCTTTTTCTCCTTCGCTTGTCTCTTCGCATCTATCGGGCTGCTCTTCTCTCAATACGTCCTCAAGCCGGGCAATCGGGTATCATTTCTTTGTTTCTGAAATTATGTTTCTCATAATCAGCTCGATTCTCTTCTAGTCATATATGGATTCTCTTCTAGTCATAGTCAGGAGTCAAATATGATATTTCCCTCACCGACATGATCATTTCAGGTAGTTTGGCCTGGAATTACGATCTTCCTCCATAATTTCATGATTTTCGCTGCTTCTTTGATCTACAAATTTGGTCGAACTGAAGATATGTGGATGATTTGATGAGTTGGATTGGCTGCCGACTTCATGTATTCATTGTTATTAATGCTAACTGGGTTGTGCATCTTTATGATTTACTTCATTTCTCTTGTAAATAGGTGATAATTATCACTATAATGTATTTTATATCAAAAGCCGATGATTGTTCTGATTGTTCTTTCATCAAGGATTCTTTTACTTGCATATTTCTGTTTTGATGTTTATTGTAAATCATTTTGGAGTTTGATCGATCTGTAAAATTCTGGTAAAGATTGTGCACTTACATCGTTAGTTCAACCAATTTAAAGCCGTTGATTTCGGGACGTGATATCTTATTAATATCACAATCTTTCGTCAAAATATAGCCATTTGTTTTACTATTACCTTTCAGTGATCTTGACTCAGTCGAAGGGCAATGGCGCCTCCTCGAGTAGAGGAAGGTAAAATTAAGAGAATTACTCTGAGCGAATTGACGAATTATTATTTGTTTGTAGATCCTAATTCCTTCTCGATGGTCGTCTCGAAATGGGAGAAGGATCAAGTGGAGCAAATCTCTCCCGTCCACCGTGTCTATGGATATCCCTGGTTGGTGGAATCATAATATTTCAATACAATATTTTCAATAAGATTGTCTTGTTAAAACGCGTACTCTGTAAGAACGCAGGAAGAAGTGTACAAAAATTTCAGAAACGTCGCACAGGGCTCATATTTGGTGGGCATGACCCCTAGGGGTGGTACACCCTTCGATTATAGTTTGGACCCAAAATATTGGTCTTTGATCTTTGAACTCGCGATTTTCAAACTTCAGATTAGGGTATCGAGTAATAGCTCATTTGAAAGAGCATGAAAAGTTATAACACTTATCCGGGGCACATTTTCACGCCCAATGTACCCATATCGGCGTCCAACCATGGTCCACCAAGTAAACAAGCTCAATTTTGAATCGGGCAAAAAATTTTTATTGCGCTCTCAATGACTAGCACAGTGAACAGGAATCATGGAAAAGTTATTTGGAACAACTTTTGTGTTTATTGCAAATAGCTACAATGAGGATAAGACATGTTAAATTCAGAAAATCGAAAAAACAACTTTTCCAAATTTTGAAATTTTGAAAGCTAATAAGTCGACCTTTTCTTCATTAATCTGGCCATTTTCAAAGGAAAATAACTTAGTTTAACCAGAACTTCGGTTCTTTAAAGTTTAAAGCGAAATGCTTAGAAAAAAATTTCAACCCATTTTTGAGCCAAAAAATTTCTGACAAATTTTTAATAAAATTTTTTTTTCTTACGGAATCGTCTCAAAAGTTATAAAATATTGCCATATGGTCTTTTAGACGGATTTAAGTCAATAATGCGATAATATAAGCCAACGTCGATATGGGTACATTGGGCGTGAAAATGTACGCCGGATAAGTGTTCATATTTGTTCTCAATTGTTATTACACTTGCCGCCATAATTATATGACATCGCGTTTTTCGTCCATAACTTCTTTCTAACTCAACCGATTTGGCTGAAATTTTGGCTACGTAAATATTTTATGGTTCTGGATGATACCGTACGTTACTTGGCATCAAGATCGGAGTGGAAGGTAGGGCACTGGAAATCACACCTTTTGAAGAATGTGACATTTTCGGAAAACATGCCTGGCTAAAATCTATTTATTATTTCATGTATACCACATGTAGTGGTTTTTGAAGAGCAACCTCGCAGCTTTAGATTCCACTTTTCAGATTCGTTGAAAGTCCATTTTTGACAAAGTTACAGTAGGTCAAAAATAGCGTATTATTTGGTCTTTTCGGAGTGTAACTCGCTTTTTAGAAGAGATATTCGGCTCAAATTTGGCCAGTAACATCAGCTAATGTCCCCCATGCTCCAGCAACAAATTGGTATTGATTGGATGCGGAATCGCGAAATTCGTCATTTTGAGTACACCTTCCGTGAAGAGCGGTAGTTTACGTGCCGAATTTTTCCTGTGGCCAATATTTCAGATTTATACTCTCCAATACTTGTAACAACTCCGGGCAAAATTTTGTGAAATTCTGATTCCATTTGGGGAAATGGTGATAGTTCAAATGTCGTCATTTTTGAAGAAAACACATGTTTTTGACACAAAATGGGTCATTTTCGCCATTTATGGCATTATTCAACGTCTTGTATTTAATTTAACCGTTATTCAAGATCGGCCAAATTTTGCCCAGAGTTGTTACAAGTATTGGAGAGTCTAAATCTGAAATATTGGCCACAGGAAAAATTCGGCACGTAAACTACCGCTCTTCACGGAAGGTGTACTCAAAATGACGAATTTCGCGATTCCGCATCCAATCAATACCAATTTGTTGCTGGAGCATGGGGGACATTAGCTGATGTTACTGGCCAAATTTGAGCCGAATATCTCTTCCAAAAAGCGAGTTACACTCCGAAAAGACCAAATAATACGCTATTTTTGACCTACTGTAACTTTGTCAAAAATGGACTTTCAACGAATCTGAAAAGTGGAATCTAAAGCTGCGAGGTTGCTCTTCAAAAACCACTACATGTGGTATACATGAAATAATAAATAGATTTTAGCCAGGCATGTTTTCCGAAAATGTCACATTCTTCAAAAGGTGTGATTTCCAGTGCCCTACCTTCCACTCCGATCTTGATGCCAAGTAACGTACGGTATCATCCAGAACCATAAAATATGTGTGTAGCCAAAATTTCAGCCAAATCGGTTGAGTTAGAAAGAAGTTATGGACGAAAAACGCGATGTCATATAATTATGGCGGCAAGTGTACATATGAGGCTGTTTGCGTAAGGTTCAACAAGTGTCTGGAACAGGCCAAAAAATCGAGATGTCTGAAAAGTTGGCCCTAGGGGTTATTTTTGACCCGGAACACGCTGGTGACGTCAATTTCGCAATATGTCCCCTCCGCGCTCCAGGAGGAGCACCCCCCATTTTTGCCCAAAACGCGTTTTTGTTTGTTTTTTCGTGCGGGAGAGGCCAAAATGTCCTGAAATCCCACGCATATAGTCAGAATTTGGAGCTCTGTCAGATGAAATTATTTTCACAAATTGAAAAAATTTCGTTTTCGAGGAAAAAATGAAAAAATAAAGGAGAAAAAAGTGCGCCCCATCATGTCTACAGAAGAAAGACAATGCTCCCCCGATCATTTTGCGCTTTTGGAAAAAATTTTCCGATGAGAATAAAGTTATTTTTTATCGATTTTAGTGAAAAGTCGAAAAATAAAATTTTCAGAATACCGTCATTATGGTGCTCATTTTGTAGAGCTCGTCAAACTGATCATTTCTTATATTGAACATTTCCCCTGAAAACCTCTCTATCAAAAGTTACGGGTTTCGAAAAAAACGGTCCTCGACCATTCAGTGAAATTGATAACTTTCACCTATCATAACTTTTGATAGAGAGGTTTTCAGGGGAAATGTTCAATATAAGAAATAATCAGTTTGACGAGCTCTACAAAATGAGCACCATAATGATGGTATTCTGAAAATTTTATTTTTCGACTTTTCACTAAAATCGATACAAAATTACTTTATTCTCATCGGAAATTTTTTTCCAAAAGCGCAAAATGATCGGGGGAGCATGCTCTTTCTTCTGTAAACTTGATGGGGCGCACTTTTTTCTCCTTTATTTTTTCATTTTTTCCTCGAAAACGAATTTTTTTCATTTTGTGAAAATAATTTCATCTGATAGAGCTCGAAATTCTGACTACATGCGTGTGATTTCAGGCCATATTGATCACTCCCGGACGAAAAAACAAACAAAAACGCGTTTTGGGCAAAAATGGGGGGTGCCCCTCCTGGAGCACGGAGGGGACATATGGCGAAATTGACCTCACCAGCGTGTTCCGGGTCAAAAATAACCCCTAGGGCCAACTTTTCAGACATCTCGATTTTATGGCCTGTTCCAAACCCCCGTTGATCCTTGTTGATCCTAACGCAAACGGCCTCATATTATGTGTAAAAATAAGAGCGTGGAAATGATAACATAGTGGGTAGCCAAATCATTATTCACTCATTTTGACAAAAAGTGGAATGCTTTGAAGCATAACTTTTGACAGAAAGCATCAAATTGAAAATCCTTTTGACTGGAAACATAACTTTTCATGCTCTTTCAAATGAGCTATTACTCGATACCCTAATCTGAAGTTTGAAAATCACGAGTTCAAAGATCAAAGATCAATATTTTGGGTCCAAACTATAATCGAAGGGTGTACCACCCCTAGGGGTCATGCCCACCAAGTAAGAGCCCTGTGCGACGTTTCTGAAATTTTTGTACACTCTCATGCCCATTCCACTGCAGTCTTACAGAGAACGCGTTTTAAAGGGTTTTCAGGGATTGGTGAATATTGGTGTGCATATCTTGTAAATGAAAGTATTAAATCTATGTTTATTTTTCACTTTTTCCCCTCGCCAGGTGTCTCGGACTTCAGAAAATAAATGACGAAAGGATCGAGCTTTATGTGCGATGCGACAAGTCGAGTGAGGCTGATTTCTGGGATTGTGGACATACATCAATCCATGTCACAGGAGGTGGCATTAAGGAATGGGTGAGAAATCCATCAAATTTTTCCATGTTGCATGTATGCCAGTCGTCATAAGATAATTTTTTTATTGAAGTAATGACAATCTCCGATTGACTAATTACCGGAGTACCGTAGTGACAAATAATAATAGTTGGCAAAAAGATTGCAACGTTGAACATTGTAACGAATGGGAAGGGGGGGGGGGTAGCAACGTTGCAACGCCCGTTGCGACCCGCATAGTGAGAAACGATATTGTCAGCGAGTTTTAGAATGCCAAGGATCGAGAGGAAGTGAGTCGTATAGCTTAGGTATGTTGAGACCAAATGGAGCGGGATCTAATTAGCAAGCTAGTACAATCGGGAAGCGATGCGATATAAGGGTGGTTATATAAGAATCGAGCAATCGTCTGCAATGGCAGGCACAGCAAAATTTTGAGATTTTCTGAAAAATTTGTGATAGAGGTTCTCGAGGGTGGTGATCATTTCTGTAAAATTCATTTTGCTCCAACTCGATCGGTGCGGCCATGCTGCAACCATGCTGCACGGTACCAATTCATTGTATCTCGACTCCCTCTTTGTGAAATGTTATTAAAATTTTACAGGGTATGTAATCGACTATGGCGAGTCGAACCATGACGTTCATGTTCCTTATGAGGCCGTTCGCGTAAGGTTCAACGAGGGTCGGGAACAGGTCAAAAATTGAAAACGCTCAAAAGTTGCTCCCATGGGTAACTTTTCATTCTAAGAACAGCTGCGGATTCCGTTTTCGATATGACCCCCCATTGCGTAAATATGACTCCACACAGATTTTGCCCAAAATGCGTTTTTTGTTGGTTTTTTCTACAAAAAAAATTAAAATCGCTTGAAATCTCGCGCTCTATATCCGAATTTCGAGCTTTGTCGAATGGTGATAAATTCATACAATGATGATTTTCCGAATTAAAGGGAAAAATTCGATTTTTTTTCAACTTCTGAGGTAAACGCTAGTTCTTTGCCAGATGAAAGAGCATGTTCTCCCCGTCATTTTGATATATTACATGAGAGGTTTTCAGTCAGCCAAAGTACTTTCTCACCTCCGAGAAGGTAGGTCAAAAAAATTTCAATAATTCTGAAACCACTCGCGTTTATGCTCATTTTGTTGAGCCATTTTGTTGAGCATTTTTCATCATGAGCTCATGAGCTCAACAAAATGAGCATAAACTCGAGTGGTTTCAGAATTATTGATTTTTTGACCTACCTTCTCGGAGGTGAGAAAGTACTTTGGCGGACTGAAAACCCCTAATGCAATATATCAAAATGGCGGGGAGAACATGCTCTTTCATCTGGCAAAGTACCTGAAGCGTTTACCTCAGAAGTTGAAAAAAATCGAATTTTTTTCTTTAATTCGGAAAATCATCATTGTATGAATTTATCACCATTCGACAAAGCTCGAAATTCGGATATAGAGCGCGAGATTTCAAGCGATTTTAATTTTTTTTGTAGAAAAAACCAACAAAAAACGCATTTTGGGCAAAATCTGTGTGGAGTCATATTTTCGCAATGGGGGGTCATATCGAAAAACGGAATCCACAGCTGTTCTTAGAATGAAAAGTTACCCCTGGGAGCAACTTTTGAGCGTTTTCGATTTTTGACCTGTTCCCGACCCTTGTTGAACCTTAGGCGGACGGCCGCATATAAAAACGCGCTAAGTTATGCCTCTTTCCGTGAGGTAATATGGTTGCGCGCACCCTCTCAGCCGTTACTACGTTTAAAAAAATATAATCTAGAGCCGGCAGTAATCAGCAGTCTATAAAAAGACCCTCTACTTGTTCGCCTGCTCGATTATTTTTTGATAGGCGCCGTTCATACATGTCCAGCACTGGCGGCCACTCTGACAAGGGTGCGCAACCTTGAACCCCGGGTCATGGCGTCGCCGCCGGCGTGGACATGTATGGGCGCCGTATTAGTGGAAAATATTCTATGCATATTTGATATCATTTACATGGAATAAGTTTATTAAATTTGCTAATACATTCCTAAGATAGACGAAGATGTAAATATTAGTGGTTATTTCGAGCGCTCGTTGCTCTCGACCGGCTTCTAATTCGGAGGGACGTGAAATGATCGCCCGAGCAATTGGCGCTCGAGCGCTCGTCGTGAAGTGATTCGTGGAAAGTTTAGCATAATCTGTCTGCCGTGCAGACAGATTATTTCCACTGGAAACGAGCGATCGGCGCTCGGGCGAAGAGAGCGATACTGCTCTCTTTCGCTCGTGAGAAATGGAATGGCTCAGCGCACGTGCGCAGGGAGAATTAGAACGTTTTACATTTGAACTTTTCTTTGTTTCTCGTTCAATTTGCGGACGCTCAACTAAGGTCCGATTCATTCCATCCCTCGCGAGCAGAAGAGAGCAGTCTCGCTCTCTTCGCTCGAGCGATCATTTCTCGTCCCTCCGCTGGAGCGAGTGGCGCTCGAGCGATGAATTAGAGAGGCGTCTCGAGTGACTAGCGCTCGCGAAAAACGCTCGAGCGAACAACACCAGTAAATATCTCAAATGTAGAAAAAAAATAAGCTTACTGATAGTGTTAGCAATACGAGGGTAGCGGCCCGCTACAAAGGAGAGGAGGGTAACGAGCCCGCTACGATTTGACCGCGCGCCGCTCACCCGCAAGTTCGACCCCATCGCGGGGCACGAAACGACTTTTCCAGTTCCGTACTGGGCCCCGCCCCCTCGACCGCCCAGTGCGGAACTAGAAAAATGCCGAAACTCGTCCCATCTTTTGTCGATGCGGGATTTGTTTGGGAACCTACTGGGAGGATCCTGGTCAATTTTCGGAGGGTTTCGATCTGAATTCGCAGAGTGAGAGGTGATTTTGTGATTTTTCGCGATTTTCAAAGGTCCAAAGTGACCAAAATCGAGAGGAGGCTAATTCCTCGTAATAGATGGAGCTTAGGTTTGTCTAGATGACATGTAGAGCGTGATCTAATTGAGAAGTTATCACAATAGCTATTTATCGCAATAGCTTTTCAATTAGATCACGCTCTACATTTCATCAGAACAAACTTAAGCTCTATCTATTATAATGGGGAATTAGCCTCATGTCGATTTTGGTTACTTTGGGCCTCTAAAAACCGGGAAAGTTTATAAAATAACGAATCTTTGGGCGAATTCAAGTTGAAAACCCCTAAAAAAATTTACAGGACGCTCCCAGTACATTCCCAAACAACTCCCGCACCGAAAAAAGATGGCCCGAATTCGCTGTCCCGCGATGGGGTCGAACCTGCGGGTTAGACGCGTATATTTTTCGGCACTCTCAAATCGTAGCGGGCGTAGCGGGCCCGCTACCCTCCCCTCATTTGTAGCGAGCCCGTTATCCCGCTATCGTTTTACCAACCCTACTTACTGAGCGTGTATTAACAACGACAATACAGCGTTTAGCAAAATTTATTGCGTTTGGTAGTTTACTAAGATCACTTTTCGAACTATGTTCCCCTCCGCACACTTTTCAAATAGATTGATAATTGACTTTGTTCGACTCATATCTCGGTCTTAATGCTTATTATAATTTTCAGAATAATTTGTTCCTCAATAGCTGGAAGTTTTCCGAGGCGTCTTTCGGATCGTATAAAATCCCTTCTGAAGGGACCGTCTTGAAAGTCTCCTTGATGATTGATGACGAACTGAAGAAAAATGGAGAGATGTCAGTCACAGTTTTCACTTATGTTTTCATATATTTTATAGCGTACAATTTAAAAAACGGAATTATTTTTGAGGTGGAGACGTCGCCACATTCTGAATCCTCTCGATCCAATGGATGGAATTCTCGTGATTGGAGATGAGCAGAAGAAGATCCTCGTGAACAAAGAGGTTCTGATTCAATTCGATGAGTTTCTGTTGGGAAAGATGATATTTTGAAATTGATGAAAAAGTTTGCAGTCTCTGGCTTCTCAGTCTCATTACTTCGATTGTCTGTTCAATAGTGACTTCAAAGAGAAGAAAATGAAGGAGATCCTCATTGAAGATGTGGAATACGAGGTGAGAGTTTCAGAACAACCATAGATGGAAAACTCAGGTGATAAAATCGTCAGAACCAAAAAGTGTGTGTTTATGCAAAAACCTCGAAAATCGGCTACATCTTCGAAATACCGGGTATGTTTTAGACTGCTAGGTACTTCTCCACGTTAACCGAACCCTTGAATACCGGGTACGTTTACGGATTTTAGGTAGTTTTTGACGACCTTTTCCTACTCTGTGAACAACACAAATATTTGAGAGAATTACATAATTCATTCAGGAATTCGACAACATCATACAAATGATGTACGGATTCGATGGTGCTTCGCTGACAGGTTTATTACTTTATATATATTCAAATTTTTAAGTAGTCTTTTATTTTGTATTCTTCTCTAAATATGAGAAGATGTGCATATTTTAGACGATAACGTGCTCAATGTTCTGCAGCTCGCGGGCAGATTCGATGTCAAGGTTCATTTCCCTTCGTTCGAGTCATTCACTATTCACTCGTATTCGTCTCTTTTATGCAATTAAAACAAACACACACAGATTGTCGAAGACAAAGTTGTGAATTACCTCCTTTCCTCTTCATCCTTCTCCAATCCTAAGAAGCTCCTGATCTCGGATAAGTTTAATCTCCCCATCCTCAGAGTCAGTCAAAAAGCTAACATTTCTGAAATTGTACTCAATCTTTTACAGGAGGCCATTATCAAGGATTGGGATAATTATAATGTTCGGAAAGAAGTAATCGGTTCAGAGGAATACAAGCAGATGTCGATTTTGATGGTACGGTATTTGTTCGAGCATTGTAGTAGTGTTCTTGATGAATATTGATATTCCCCTATTATATTAAGATACTAAATTATCGTTTTATCGATTTTCCATTGCTTGTCATATTATTCCACTACAGGCATGTTTCTTTTAAAAAACAACTTCTTAATCATATTTGGTTGTTTTACGTGTTCATTGTATCCGGTTTATGTTCAGTGTTTACTAGCTATTACTTCATTCGTTCGCTAATGCATGCCTAATATAACAATTCGCTCATGTATCTATAAGATAAAGTTTATCTGTTTTCTCTTCTTTTCTTTTTTCCTCTAATTATGCGTACATCTCGCTATTTTATACTTGGAGGTGATGATCGGTCTGCCGTGATGGTGTTGTGTTTTACTAATTATGGTAATGTTCACTTCTATTCTTTTTAGAGTTTATTCTATCTGTAAAATTGTTATGGTGGAGAGGCGCTTCTGCTGTTGAGGCGGTCTCTATCTGTATGTAAACGACATGGATTAGGATAGGAGGTACCACATTCATTTTAAAACGCGTTCTCTGTAAGAACGGGATGGGAGTGGCACAATGATTCAAAATGGTCCGATCGAGCTGAGATTTTGTGTGGGTACTACCTATGGGTTGGGTACGCTCCCAACAACTTTTTATGCAAATTCTTCAACTTTTAGACCTACCAAAAAATTTCACAATTTCTCCATGTGTTGTATACCATTCGATAGGGAATCGAAAGTTATGCCTAAAGCTCGGAAATCATGCAATTCCATGAATATGTGATTGAGTTACACCTTGAAAAGCGCTTTGAACATTTTTTTGATTTTTAATATCGTCAATATCTCATTTGTACCGGAAATGATTATGCTAATTCGATACACAGCGTGCCATTGATCATCGAAAACATCATTTGCGTGGCGGACGGCTATTTCTCTTCCCTCTCTCACTAATCTTTTTTCCGTCTTCTCATTTTGCCCTGTGTTCGCTTTACAGCCCGGTCGGTGGTGAGAAATGAGGATGAAATGAGGACAATTTCTCATAGTTCATGCGAAACATAAGTCAAAATTAGTTGGTTCCCTCAAATTGTTCATAAAATGCGCTCGCGGTATTACTGATTTCGTTGGAACACAAATGTACTTCATTGAAATTGCTCAAAACCGCTGTTTTTCGAGGAAATCCTGAAATAACTCACCGGAAATTTTTGCTTGAAGCATGTGAATTACATAATTCGATAGCTAACACATTTGCCGAGAGTCCTATGGGAGCCGATTTTCAAATTATCACTTTTGTCGCTTGATATTTGCGATAAACTACCGAAAATGGCCGAAAACCGACATTTTTCGTGGAAATCCGGAAATTACTCACCGGAAGTGATAGCTTGAAGCATGTGAATTACATGATTCGATAGCTAACACATTTGCCGAG
>LS591894.1:198406-210761 GCA_900490775.1 Pristionchus maxplancki | reverse complement strand
ACAAAATATCGAAACGCGTCTATATATAGGCGACTAGCGTCCTCCCGGCCGCTAGGCCTCCGGCGGCCCCTGCCGGGGGCGGGGGGCTCGCTACGCTCGCCCCATTTCGCTCCGCGGTCGGCTTGCGCCCTGCGGGCGCGCGCCGACCGCTCCGCTAGAGGTGCGAGACGTAAAATGACCGAGTTAAATGAATCTCCCTTCCCTCTAAATCGGATTAGCTCTCTCGCCTCGCCCTTGTCCCTCGCTAATCCAATTTATTCCGCCAGATTCGGTCTTCCACAAAATATCAAAACGCGTCTATATATAGGCGATTCCTCACGAGAACAAGCACAGGGTACTTGCGACACCTTGCGATGATAGCATACTCATACTGAAGTCGGCCGAACGCATCCTTGGCTTCCGGGCCAACTTTATAGATCCAGACTGCAAAAGTAATGGATAAAGGCATTTTTGTATAAAGAAACACGGCATTTTTGGAAGATGGATGTTTGAAACCTGGTAAAACTCGTAGATATTCTAGTATTCCATTTCGAAAGTTCTAACTCGAGCTGTCACGATGTTACTCACACTCATCGCCATAGAAATATTTCGAGGAGTAGAATTCGAAAAGCGCATTCCGCGGTTGAGACGAATTCATGTAGCCAAAATCATTCACCGCAAAGGTTGAATGCCCATAATTATAGGTCATTTTAAAATTGAATGACGTTGTATTGTGGTGCATGAAGAGACGACCGACTGGAAAAAAGTATATGATCACATATATACAATTTTCTTGAAACCTTCTGATCTGTATCTTTTAAAAAAACTTTTAACACTACTGAACTGCTTTCCGTTGGAAATACAACTTTCTACTGTGGATTACTTTGAGAGGCCACGTACTTTCGTAGACCAAGCATTTGTAGCCGCTCCGTCGTCCTTTCCCATAAGCGTATAGTCCCCTGTGATGATAATCTGGAGAGACGAGTCCTTTGAACCATCTGAGTGATTCAATATGTTATTTTAGTCGAGCATAAATAAGAAATATGTGAAAGCTCACCTTCCCATCATCTTCCGCATGTCCAAATCATCGGCAAGGGCCAAGTTGTGTGGGCCCTTAGGATGAGGACCGCGGCATTCCGGAGTGGTGAAGAGGGGAAGAATTCCCCAAGGATTAGAGTAAGCGTAGCGTCCAATGGAAGATTCGTTCTTGATGTCAGGGACCTCCTCAATTATGCCACTTCCTTCCTCTGATGGTGAACTGAGAATAGGATAGACGCCGAGGAAAGTGAGGAGAGCATAGGCGAGAAAAGGTGTAGAAGGCATGGTCTGGTCACGAGGGTAATGGAATGCGATGCGAATAGCACACATATCGGGGTTCGAAATCTTTCTTTGACATTTGTTCGTTCAGGTGGAAGACCACAGGAAAGACAGAATTGCAAATAGTTCGAATAGAATTCGCATCAATCGAGCAACGAATTGAAATATTTTTGATAAAATTTATTCTTTAGAATCGAAAGAAGCGTCGATTGTCATCTTATCCGGCGCATCTGCCGCACGTCTTCGGGCACTGGGTGGTCATGAACGAGAAGTAGGCAGGGTCGTTGCACAGATAGCGAGTCGCCGGGCAGTCCGAGATGCCAGTGTTTGGGTTGACCTTGTCGACACAAGCTGCAATACATCACTATTCAACCAACCCTCGTAATAACGTCCCTTCATTTCACACACTCTCTCATCAGTCGAGCGGGCAAGAGGGTGTGTGAAATGAAGAGACGGTAACTCAAATTTTGGGCTCTACAACTGTCGAAACATAAGGCTCTTCCTTGACTAGACATTCCGAATTGCACGTTGCGATTCGCAACTGACCTCCAACCCCCGGGCAGCGTCCGCACGTCCTCGGACACTGCGTCGTCATCGTTGAGAAGTACGTGGCGTCGTTGCACAGATAGGCACGAGCCGCGCAGTCGGACACACCCGTCTTCGGGTTAACGAGGTCGACGCAGGCTGAATGGACAGATCGATATTCATGTACGGTTACGGTAGGCCTTGGAGTACGGTATTGATGGGAATAAAGCAGGGTGGGTTTATCGATTAGTGATATGTTAATTTATCAGTAATCGATTTGTGAAGAGTACGATAAGGCTTATTTTAGCAAGGACTACGGTATCGGTGATTACGGTAGTACAGTAGGTCAGATTCCTTACCCTGGCAGTAAAAGACGCCGACGACGAGGAGCGACAAGAGGATGCGGTTCATGATGAGAAGAAGAGGAAGGAGGATGATGACACTTTGCCCTACCACTCTTTTTATGCTCGGTGTCCACTGTGAGCTCAGCTACCACGCAGCGTTCTGAAACGTTCTCTAACGCATTGGTGTGGAGTATCGTTTGAAAAGGGGGTTTATCGACTCTTCATTCACACACTCTCTCGCTATCTGAACGGTCCATAGTTCGAGCTCTATTTCCGAACGACGAAGTGAGAAGAGATTTTAGGCTGAGCAAGCGAGAGAATGACGCGAAGCGAGATAGAGGCACGTAAAAACGTGCGAGATCTGGGAACAAATTCAATATTTGTCCGTAAGAATGACACGAAAGCACCTATCTGTAGATCAAGCGAGTCGTCGAGTCGGTAGCTAGAAAATGTTTTTTTGACACTCGGCTCTGTATCGATTTAGTGGACCCATGAAAATTTTATGGGCCCATGCTGCTGTATCGATTTGGTGGACTCGTGCTGTAATGATTTGGTGGACCCATGATTTTTGTCCCTTTTGAAATAGTTTTTCCTACTTATTTTTTCACGAAATGATCTGGAAAGCCCGTATTGACTGCCTGACTTGCATTTGCTGACGGATTTCAGATGGTGTATTCACTCTCAATCCCAGCACTCTTGATCCAACAACTCCAATCATTCAGGCCAGGCCAAAGCCTTTCCCCGTGGTTGTAGGGTATAGGTGTATTTCTCAAATTGCCTCTAGCAGTAGGCCTTGGAGTGAGTGACTCGAGGGGTTAGTGTAGAGGATGAATGTTCAAAGCTCGCCAACGATAATGCGCGAGGAGAGGCTAATCAAGTTGGCTTTGCTCAATAGTGAAAGCAGCCAGGTGTTCCGTTCCCTCAACCTCCTTCTGTCTTTTTCGCGCTCTTAGCAATACCTTGGTGGCTGGTTTAAGATTGTTATTGATAGTCAGTATAGGATTTATTGGATTAGATGCAGAGCCCAAAGCTGCAATACGTAACCAGTCTCATTCTCAATCATTCTCAATCTCCCTCAACTAGTGCTTTTCTAGTCGACATCTCTAGTCAGCAGTCAACCTTCTCAAAGGCTGCGCTAAAAAGGTTGAACTATCCGGCGATATTTATTCGGGAAAATATCGTCGAGAGCATTTCTCGAAGACAATATTTCTGATTTTACAGAAATGCTCACCGTATCTGACCACATCCATATAATGTCGGTTACAAGTCTCAGCACTTCAGCAATTCTTGCAAACGTCATTCTTATCTATGCAATTTTGACTAGGTTTGTCCTGGTTCACGTCTTGCGTTTTGGGATAGCTGTGCAAGAAATAGCTCTATTCATTTTGAACGCTCTATCTCCATTCAGACCGATGAGAGGCGAAATGAAGAGGCGATTGTTTTCGAAGCCGTTCCTACTCTATCTAGTTACAGTTCTCATTCAGGACCCCGTCCTCCATGCGGTCGTACTCCATTGTTCTGCTCAATAACGTCCTCATCGACACTATTTCAGCGGCGGCAAGTGCTCTAACTGTGTCAAGGCAAGTCAGTTTAAACCGAGAAAAGCAGTTTGAATTGTCAGGCTCGTGTTCTATCACGATGGACCGGCGCAACTGTACGTGTTCGTTGGACCATGTTCAAAGATTGGCGCTTGGTTCTGCCACTTTTGTCATAGTACGTGTTTCGGTGTATTGTTAACGACCCAGTGGGTTGTCGGACGATACAGTACCGACTTCTTCTCCTGAAATCAGTAATACAGCAATTCACGCCTTCGGCGGTGGCCACTCCATCCTGGTTCTTCTCCACTCATTCTGCTTCCGTCTCTACGTTGTGGTGCAAATTCAGACGTTTCCGTCGTCAAGAGCGACTATGATCATCAGCGCCCTGTCCTACGGACCTAACGCAGTCGCTATGGTAGATATACTTTAACCTCGAGGCAATAAATCAGATCTATTTCAGTACTTGTTCTACAGCACATTCGAATACCCGCGGCAAGAAGTTGTGCAAGCGCTGCATGTTGATGGCTACCCTGCTACCTGTAAGACTTTCTCCCATTTCATCACCTGAAAGCGTACTTTTCTACTGAAATCAATCGTAGGGCACGCGAACGTCACTGCCCTCACCTTTCAAATGTGCACCCTTTACCTTCTCGTTCTCTACCCCGTCGCACTGATCACAATTCTCATCGTTCGTCGAATGCTGCTCGAAAGAATCAAAACAATGGTCAGATTTTGTGCGCGAAAAAATTCACAGACGCATTACTCAGGCAAAAGGTTCCCGGGAATACCACTCCAACATTGCCAGGGTAAGCTTTGAATACAAGTCGACTATTATTACTATTTCATGCAGGCTCTAAACTACCAACTATTGTTACCGATAAGTCTCACATTCGAATCTACTACATGGATACTGAGCGTGAGCGGCATTTGGTCGGGAGACGCGCCAGAACGACTTGTCATGATGGTTTGTTTTGAGGTGTAGGGTTGGAAAGAGGCTGTCCTTCACAATGCCATGGATACTAGGGATGACTTTGCGAGAAATCGTCTCTTCATTCCACGTACTCTCTCACCGGTCAGAGTGGCGAGAGAGCGTGCAGAATCAAGAGAATCATTTCTTGCAAAGCCATCCCTAATGGAAACTGTATTGAGTTTGGGAGTTTATTCGCACTCGGCTCTCCGTTGATTAATCTGTGCTTCCTGCCCCCATACAGAAGAATGCTGAGCAATTGGAGAAAAACAAAAGTTGTCGCGTAAGCTGAATTCGTTCTCTAAAATGAGAAGATTTTTTTCAGAATTTCTCCATCAGATGAAGCTCATCAAAGCCTATAATAATTTCCGATTAAATATAATGTAAATATAAATAATCTAAAAAGAAACAATTGCCCTATAATTTACGAGAATGTGATTTATAGGCGGGGGTCAACCCCTCTTTTTTCTGTGCGCTATTCTTCTGTTTGCACATCTAGACAACTCTATCTCTTCGCCGTTCGAAACGCTTGGGGAAAGCTGCAACTGTTCAAATAATTCACACAAAAAGTGAGAAAGTGATCAATAGAAAGATCAAGCAACATTTTAAAAGGGTTTGAAGCGTCCTTACAGATTTAGAAATCATCAAATAGGAAAAGTAGTGAGCAGTCAATGATTAGAGAGGTCAAATTCCCCAAGGAGTCTCAACAGTCTTCATTATCTCGTAATAATGGCGAAATTGCTAACTCACACACGTCGCATATCTCTGAGTTGAGTGTGATTTCTCGTAACTGAACTCGCATTTCCGCTTCCCCGACGAAATGCCCGTCGCCATTCCGCAATTCTTCATCACGTGGCTGCGATTTGGAGCACCAGCATACAACTGCAGGTATGCGGATTTTGGTGCAAACATTTTCGCACATAGGACCGCACCAAGGCTTCCTCCGTAGAATGCACGCATTGTAGCGCCGTGCACTAACCGGGCGAGTGGTGGTCGGAGCACTATGGAGAGAAACAGCTGGTACTGGGCGCATGGTCAACGGCGTTCGGAGCAGTCAGCGTGGTAAGTAATGCGGATGCAATCGAGTGAGACGGGCTTGGATTGTCTTCAGACGCTCTATCTCGCCTGCGCGTTTGTCATGCTGGACTTTCGATCGCGCGCGTGCTACAAGGTAAGTTTAAGCTCAATCATAACTTACCGCATTCCCGCAGAGCAAGTTGTCCTCACCGATGATCACATAACGTTGTTGCATTCCACTGTAAAATCGCTTGATGTGGCCGCACCTTTACTTTTTCCCTGTATGTGACGTCTAGTTATTCGTCATTTCAGATCATGTTCTGGCTCGCTCTCGTCGATATCGCAGCAGTGTACGAGAATTCGATCTCGTTCCACAGCATTCTAACCCTACAGAAAAGGGGGGTATCACTTTACATATCGAACTGCAAACTCGAAACTTAACAGGTTGCTGAAACATATCGCTATCCTCATTCTGAACAAGGAGATTAATTTTTGAATTTTCCCGCGTTGCCGTATTCGCGATATGTTTCAGAGATATCTCAAATTGCGAAAGTGATTTGCAGTTCGAATACGGTAACGCGGGAAAATTCAAAAATTAATCCCCTTGTTCACCCTTATCTGTAGAGAACAAAGGGGGTCAGAACGCTGTGGTTCGGCATTCTGATCATCCAATGCGCAGTTTACTGCACTTGCCCTCTGTACAACTTTGTCACGGGATGCATGGCTGTTGGTTAGTTCGAATCTTGAGAGCAAATTCAGGATGGGTATTCAATCAATAATTATTCAACTGGCACATGGTGAAGCGCCTCTATTGGTGGTCTAGTTTTCGTTCTCAACCGAATGAGAGCTCTGCTGGGGAAAGTGAGCTGGGTTGAGGTTCAAATCTCTGCTTACAAGGATTCATCGAAGTTCACAGAGAAACACGTGGCTCCTTCTCCTTTTGACCTCCAGTTACGGCGCATACTATGGGCTGCTCACCCCACCGGTACTGACATTCCATTAGATGGAGAGAAATTTCTGATTCAGGGCTGCCTCAACTCAAAGTATCAGACGCTTCTCTTCACTCCGCTCATTTACGATTCCGATGAGTTTAGCGTAAGTGAGATACCAGTATTAGATACGATGACTACTTTGAGTATTACTCAATCCCGCATGCGTTCAACAATATTGTTATCGTTTCACTCGCCACACTACTCTACGCGGTGTTTTTGCTATTGCTGGTGATGGAAAGCGTGAGTTTTTTTTTTAAAATTTCACACAGTTTTACAGTTGTTGATTCAGAAAGTGATTCGCTCGGAGCAAAGCATCACTGCGAAAAGCTCTAACAAATCGGTAATAAGACTGAGAGTGTATTCTTGGATTTTCCGCCTCTATTTTCAGATTTTTATCCAAGCCTCGCTAATTTGCCTCTTCGATGTAGCAGCATCCGCGACGTGAGAGCTATTTTCTTCTACCCAGGGAAATTAGAGCTTCTCCAATCATCTGAAAGATAATTGGACTGAGAAGGAATGGGGGGGAGTCAATTTTCGGGAGGTTTTGATGTCGGATTGAGCATGATTCAGATGCAAATTGATACCAGACATCATCCATCGTATTTGAAAATAGCAAAGTAATCTCGAGATCAAACAACATGTTCAGATTTGCGTACATGAACTTTATTGAATCGTCATTCTCATTTGTTCGAGCGGCCCAAATTTGTTGGCAGTTTTCACACGGTTTCTTGGTTTACATTTTCGAAACAACATTAGATCTAACATCCTCAGGCATGCCCCCATTCATTTACCTGTTTCTGAACCGGACCATCAGTGAGTGCATCTTCTTTTTGCCCGTCTAACATAAACTAAGAATACAGGAACATGCATCCTCAAACGATTGTGCGTCTTCTAACACGCCAATAAAGTAGCTCCATCGCAATTGTCGAGTACACTGACGTCGCGTTGATGAATCGAGTACAATGTGAAGATACTCAGTAGATAACTAAGGCTTGTATGCACTTGTCCAGTTGTTCTGGTAGAAAAGCGTTGTACTTTCTCGTCAATGAGTAGTGAATAAAGAAGAATTCATATGCAATGGCTCAGTAAACGTGAGCGTTCGGAGAATGAAGGGAAGTGGGCGGACAATCCATTCGAAAGGGCTGAGAGACCGATGACTTCCCATCAATCCACATCAGCCATTTATTATCCACAAGAAGATTGGAGAAATTTGCATTCTATAATAGAAAAAGCAGAATCTTGAATCTCATTACGTATCCAGTGTTATCTGATCTTATCTTGTCACTAGAGCCAGCCTTTGAAAGCTCGAGAATTGTCATGTTACTGTCGTGGATTCCGAAAAGATTCGTTTCATTGCTCAGACTCCTCTCTAGGGAGCGCTTAAACTAAACGCGTGTGCGAGAAGACTACGTGAAGAACCGAAAGGGCTAAAAGTGTCGAAGTACCGAGGTTTCGTTACCCGTCGTCTCGACGTCACGTCATTCATCTCAGAAGACGTCGTCTTCGAGGATTCCCCGAAGCCCATTGTCCTCGTCTCCCGATTCAATGGCGCTTCTCCTCAGAATCGCCAACCGGCCTAATAAATCTGAGAGCATGAGGGGAAGTTGTGGGCGACACCCCTCTCTGACTTCTCTTCTCCACATCTTTCACATAAATATTTCATTGCCCTGCACCCACTCTTCGGCTGCCTTCCCTTATGTTTCACTGTGTCAAGAGATAAGGATCCTCATTTTCACTAAACGGATCAAATCTTGGGCTTTTTTTCGCTATTTGCTTCGAGAATACTGTGGAACTCGAGGATTGGCTCTAAAAGCGCTTCCGGCTTTTATCCTCGATCTGTCACACTGATCGCACTAAAAGGTGAGAAAATGGGCCAGAATTTTCGTCGCTGTCAGTCATTTTCTGAAAGACTGCGATAGTGGATAATAAGGGATAAAATGCCAGGTTTGAAACGAGAACCCCGCCATTTGGCAACCAACCAAAGTCGGCAATCGTAAAAAGTTTGTGAAATGCGCTCTGCACCCAATTCACATCAATCACTGAACTTGCGCACCTTTTTTTCCCTTCTTGTCTAATCGCCTAATGGTGTGGCCCCTCTCTCATTCTCGCAGGATTGGTGAGTGATTTTCTCATGTCAGACAGAGATGAGAGATCACGCAAACTAAGGAGTGCTCTCCTTCATATTCGAATGTGTCTTGGCCCCGCCTCCCTTCTCGAGCCGAGGTCATTCGCTCGCTCTAGCTGCGCTCTAGCCTAATCCGACCCTCTCATCAGCCGGGGAATGGGGGACGGCTCTCCTCTTTTTGCCGTGTCTCTCGTCCCGTCAGAGAAGAATGAGGAAGGCTATTCACTTGCCATTACCTCTCCTCGCCCCCCCCTCGTCTTGAACTTCGTCGCCACCCGTTCTTTTTGCGCGCTGAGCAGCTGGCAAGGAGCTCTTGTTTCGCAGGCGTTCACAAAATATAGTTATTTATGAGGCGGGAAAAGGTAGAACCGTTTACGCGCGAAGGTGGAATGAGTGGGTTGCGACTGGATAGTCCATTCAGCCTTTGAAAGTCGAGTGGGAGCAAACAGAGTAGTAATAGCGGTTTTTCATCGGCGTGTTTCGAAAATAAGAGAGATTTTCATCGGTAAATTAGCCCGTGATCCATGATGGCTCCGGCAAAATCGCTATTTCCGGATTGTTGCCTCGGCGAAACTGTTTTTCGGATCCTCAAATCCTTCATTCCTTCTTCTCCTTTGCCAAAGAAGCTGCGCAGAATGGTCCTGCGCTCTTATCATTGTAGGCAATTTCTTCAGTTGTATCTCTTCTTATTTTTCCTTTTTTCCATTCCGTATTATCCGCGCTATTCGACGGTAAGCACGTGCTTAGGAGATTGCTGGCCTTCTTCTCATTGTAGGCCTTAGCAGTGGTGGCTTGGCTTGTTTTCACTCTCAGGCATCGTTGCCGTTCCCGTGTTCGCCTCTTCCCACCGCTGCTGCACGGTAACGTGAGAGAACCGGCGGCGCGGCTTGTGAAATTGTGTTCCCCTGTTTTCCCGCCGATTTATCGTACGCTCGAAAACTAATGCCATAACTCGATGTCGTGAGTAATGTTCATTATCAATGACGGATATTTTTCGAAATGCTGCGTGCGTAGGCCTCGACCCTGTCTGACCTGCGAGAGAGCACGCGAAACGAAGAGAGACAAGGCACGCGCTCTGTGACGTTCAGAAAGAGTCGAGTGCAATTAGCGGAAATCGAGAACCGCGCGCGCTTTCAATTAGCCAGGGATAGCTGTGGCTCGGGGAAAACAAGCTCATTTGCGGCGGAGCGCGCGCTCGATGACTTTCTGAACGATAATCCTTGCTCATTTGGCAGCATATTAGCCAGCAAGCCGATGCAAATATCGGATCGCTTACTCCTTACTCCCTCCTGCCGCTCTCCCTCTCGCTCTCGCTTATTCGCGGGCGTATTGTATTACACGGCGGCGAGCAAATAATGCTAGATTATGCTGCAATACTAGGCCAACTTGCCTGGCTTTGAGGTTTCTTACTGATTTTGTTCGGTTTTTGCTATACTTTTTGATGCCGCTACATGTGATTTATCGTTGCGAGATAACAAATAATGATCAAATCCGGTCATTCGCATCCGGAAAATCGATTGACGATCACACTTTACGAGAGCTCATAGCGAATAATTGTCGCATTCCCACATAGGGAGAGAGCAGGGAGAGATTGCGGAGCAATAACTTCCCCCCTCTTCTCCCCTTTTATCACCTCCCTCTATCGTTCCCTATCCCTCCCTACTGCTGCCGCCCTATCATTACATCAATCACTTCGCCCATTCATCCACGGGTGCTCAAGACCGACAACTAAAAACGGCGAAGAAATAAAATTATTTTAAATTCCCACCTTTCGTGTCGGGACCCGACGCCTATGGCAAAGCTCCCTAAAAACCGGCTCTCCCCACAAAAAAAGCACAAAGACGCAAACACACACACGAGTCAGACGGTTAGAGAAGGAGTCTCTAACCGTCTAGCGTGGTGCGAGAGCAAGTGGGCGGGGCCGCCGCGCTCCCTGCAAGTTAGATGTGGGGAAAGAGCCGGTTTGAACACCCGTGTCATCGCATTCGCCCTCTACACTAACGCACTTGCGAGTCAAGCGGGTTTGGGGTGATGGATCGCAGTACAACAGAGTGTGTTAGCTGTTTTGGAGGGATTAATTCAATAATAATTTAATAATAAAGCCGAAATAAAATAATTATTAATCTTTCAGGTTACTGTAGCCGATTGAAAACTGTAAAAGCGCAAGCAAAATGAAAGACGCGCTTGATTCTCATTCTTGCGCACTTCGAGTGTCAACCGCGGCAATTTCGTGAATTTGAATTTTTTTGCTTCCGTTTCCTGTTTCCAGCTGCTGTCTTCATGTTTGTGCTTATGCGGCAGTGTGTGTAGCCAGATTAGTGTTACATTTATCGGTTGAAATACGCTGTAAGCGTTTTGTATTGTAGCCTTTGTCAATCGCTTCTCTTTTATATCCGCGCTCTCCCTTTTTCCCCATTCATCACTCGCCGCTATCAATTCCACTTCTCGCTAGTAATCCATTTCTGCCATGAGCTCTCATGTGCTGTTCGCTATTTCTCCCCTCCACTCCCCTTCCATCATTCACTTTCATTCCCTTTCCTTCCCTGCGTCTCTCCGTTTGCCTCGCTCTCTCCAACTCACTTTGAATTGGCTGCATTCACATTCACATTGCCTCTCTTCTTCCCAGCGTGAACTCTCGCCCTCCCCATCCCATTCCATCCCGTCGCTTCCCCCTGTCCTCCTTTCGGCCCACTAATAACGGTTTGATGTTATCCGTCGCTCGCTCGATCCTGCATCAATCGTTGATCACTCGATCCTCAATCACTTGGCGATTTTTATTGGTTGTTGATTGCTTTCTTGTCGTATTTTATGTATTCTTTTCGTTCAGTGGATCGGGACGGAGCTACTCGCAAGTAGATCAGAATGGGCTGCGTCAACAGCACGGACAAGAGCGCCAAGATGCGCTCCAAGGCCATAGATGACATGGTATTTATTATTTATTTTATTTATTACATTTAATTATGTTATTACTACCAAACGTGTTATCATGGTCAAGCCTATATTATTATAGCTAGTTGTGGCCTATTTTGAATCGTAACTATATGATCGGCGCACGTTATCAGCTGGCGCTGTTTTTGTGTACTTATTATCAGGAAGTAAGGCCATAACTAGCTGAGTAAATATTAATTCAAATGTGATTTTGCAGCTGCGGCAAGAGGGCGACCGTGCAGCCCGCGATGTCAAGCTGCTGCTACTCGGAGCGGGAGAGTCCGGTATTTATTTAGTATTTATTTATTACTCATAATACTTATATTGTATACTATACAATGTATAGTATGCCCCCTTATTCGAGTGGGAGAAGGCCGATAGGCAAGAGACGATACTTCTTTAGTATTAAGAGACCGGATCGGTTATTTTCGAGTACCCCCCGGACACGTTCCTCCCGGAATGGGACCAGCAACCCCATACTCTAGTGTTAGGAGGGCCTAGGCCCCATATTACACAAAACACTACTTATTTCCGGTTGCGGCCCTTACGGTGGGAGAAATGGGTCATAATGGTGAAAATGGTCGAAAATTATTATTTTCTCAACCTGATAAGATAGACTCAAT
>LS591894.1:180748-195312 GCA_900490775.1 Pristionchus maxplancki | reverse complement strand
CCCACGAAAAATTGAGTCTATCTTATCAGGTTGAGAAAATAATAATTTTCGACCATTTTCACCATTATGACCCATTTCTCCCACCGTAAGGGCCGCAACCGGAAATAAGTAGTGTTTTGTGTAATATGGGGCCTAGGCCCTCCTAACACTAGAGTATGGGGTTGCTGGTCCCATTCCGGGAGGAACGTGTCCGGGGGGTGGGTCAAAATGCTCGATCCTTACCGATCCGGTCTCTTAACGTATAGCTGAATAGTTATCGTGTCCTCACTGCTTGTGGCATCTCAAGCCAAAAATAAAATGAGTTCTTGCAAAATGTATTTAATTAAACTGTGAGAGAAAAAGACGGGGTTGTAATTACAAAATATTTAATCAAATAACAAATATTAATGTATCGCAGGCAAGTCGACGATCGTGAAACAGATGAAGATCATCCACGAGACGGGCTACGGAGAGGAGGAGCGGAAGGCGTATCGGCCGGTCGTCTACTCGAATACCATCCAGGTACAATTCATGTCGTTATTAACCACGTATTTAATTAATATCTTTGCGTTGTTAGTAAGATGGGCATCCTGAAGGTGTATTTAGCACTACTTTTTTTCTATCCTAAAAATATAATTCTCGTCATGCAAGTCTAACAATACAATCAGCAGGCTGGATGACCGTTCAAATTGCGACCAGGTGAAAGCGCATTCCTTCCTCGATAATGAATTAGTAATTAGGACTGACTCGGTATATTTATGTCTCGGTGATCTTTGAATAACGCTGATATTCGGAGGGGCGAGATTTGTGCGAGATCTTTCGCCGGATACACTTGACACCTTCCTAATTAGCTGATTAGTGAATCATATCCGCTACTTGAGTCACGCGTTGTTTTCCACTCGAATCAATACTCCGCCACTTCACATTCGACCGAGAGTCGTAACGCTGGATTGCCCCTGGGGGCGGTAATTGGGTGTTGTTTCCGTTTGGAGAGCAACTTGAAACGGGGAGAAACCGGCAAGAACGCTTCCTGTAATCGAGATAAGGTCAGGGCAGCTAATGCAAAAGGTTATTTTGCTTAGCGAAGCGGCGGTTAATTAGAACGGGAAGCCATGTGTGTTCATTGCCATTTTTAGCCAAGCAGGGGTTACGGTGGCTTATTAATTATTCATCAAAACGCACTGCTTCAATCAGAAAATGGAAATGCAAGGGCGAGGGCGTTATTATCATAGGAAGAACCCGCGCTCATAATTCATGGACTAGCTGGATTCATCAAATGGAAATCGGGGCTTATGGGTGTTTTCTCGTTAGGTACCGTATCTAATCGAGGTCTAGAGGAAAATGATAAATCGGAAGATCACAGATAGATTCGGAAGCAAAACTGCTCATGGTTATTTAATTCGTTTATAGTTAATTTACTTTGTTATTTTACAAATAGTGGCTGGCACTGGCCAAGGCACTGGTCTCCACATAGCAGAGACTGCTCCTGGCATTGCTTTATGTGGAAGCACCTTGCCCCCATTTAAATATGACGCCGTTCGTTTAAGAAACGAGCAAGGGCCGGCACAGTCGAAATGGGTCGGATCTCTGAAAATTTGGCCAGTGAGGTTCTCGAGGGTGCTGATGACGATGGTGACATTCATTTTTCATTTTGAGCCGTCGTTGACTCCAGATGGCGTCACCTCGAAATCGGGTTTTCCGTGTTTTCTCACTTTCCAATAGCACTAAATGTAAGCCAAATTGGTATGCGGTGCAGAATTTGATGCTGATCACGCCTAGCTATTTTATTTTTCATGAATTTCAAAAACAAAATTCAAAAATCGATCTTTTTGCTCCTTCATTATCGAGTGTTGTAATCTACATAGATGGATGCGCAATGACAAGAGGAGTCCAAATATATAATATCATCATAATTGATTCCGCGGTTTGCGAATGAGACAACGTTTTCTGACGCTAATTCGCTTGGAATCGACGACTCCCTCTCTTGATCTACCCTCTTCCCCTATCGTGTGTGTCTTCCCTGTCTTCCCTTGGCGAGAGAGTGTGTCGAAATGAGAGAGTGCAGAGAGGAAGAGTAAACAAGTGGAGAAGGGAATGGGACAGTCGTCGATTCCAAGCGATTTCGCGTCAGAAAACGTTGTCTCATTCGCAAACCGCGGAATCAATTATGATGATATTATATATTTGGAATCCTCATGTCATTGCGCATCCATCTATGTACGTTACAACACTCGATAATGAGGGTGCAAAAATATCGATTTTTGAATTTTGTTTTTGAAATTCATGAAAAATAAAATAGCTAGGCGTGATCAGCATCAAATTCTGCACCGGATACCAAATTGGCTTAAATTTAGTGCTATTGGAAAGTGAGAAAACACGGAAAACCCGATTTCGACGTGACGCCATCTGGAGTCAACGACGGCTCAAAATGAAAAATGAATGTCACCATCGTCATCGGCACCCTCGAGAACCTCACTGGCCAAATTTTCAGAGATCCGACCCATTTCGACTGTGCCGGATCCATCCCGATTTGCTCGATTCTTACAAAAACAGCGTCATATAATAATAATAATAAAATATAATTTGCAGTCGATGATGGCGATTCTGCGCGCGATGAACCAGCTCAAGGTCGACTTCGCCGACCGCAGAAGACAGAACGACGCGAGGAGCTTCTTCCAGGTATTGTTTGCGATGCCTAATTAATTAATTAAGATGTAATTAATCTAATCAGTTAATTAACTAGATTTGCTAATAGGATGTTGATGAAATATAAATTGATTTGGGCTTTGCTGATTTGGAATGGACTCATTTGAGTAATAATCTTTGAATGTGCCTTCTAAACGTTAATGTAACGCTTTCAATTTAATGTGATTGCCTGGTCTCCCGCTTCTACTGTCAAATAATACATGTTGACAGTTTTAATAAAAAAATATTATTGGTGATGGTGAAATTATTAATTAACTAATGTTCATGTGTATGTCCTGAATAACAAACAGCTGATCAGCATGAATCGATAACCGCTTCAACAACCCTCTAGCCATGATGTTTAGATGTTGCAGCTCTCGCTCAACTCTGATGAGGGGGAGCTGTCGCCCGACCTGGCCGCAGCCATGCAGCGACTGTGGGCCGACCCCGGAGTGCAGGAGTGCTTCGCGCGGTGAGTACGGTAGTTATGGGCTAGGTTGAGGTATTGGCTGGATCTTAAAAGATCTGTAGTGAGTACGGTTAAAATTATTGTTGTTATTTTCATAACACGATGAAGGATACTGTAGCGAGGTTATAATATTAGTATTGTTGTTATTGGCACGTCAAGGTGATGATTACTGTAGCAGGGATATAATAATTTTGCGACTTTGTGGCGTAATGTGAGAAAAAAATGAATGTGTGCGTGCGAAAAAAATATTTTTGATGTTGTTTTGACTGCTTGATGTTAGGGAGACTTTGTTTGAGACAATACTGATTACGGTAATAGAAATTGAAGTAAGAGCAGTGTTGGTGGGGGTACGGTAATTAGATTTTCCAATATCGATTCAAGTCGATCTCTTGCAGTTCCCGCGAGTACCAACTGAACGACTCTGCCTCGTACTACCTCAACTACCTGGACAGAATCGCGCAGCCCAACTACGTGCCCACGCAGGTTTCTTATTTCGCCTTGTTTGTTGAATGGTGAATTATTGAAATGTGGTTCTATGGTCGCGGCTGTGTTTTGTTGGGAATTATAAGTGTTTCTATGAATGGAATCTCATGTTATTGCTTGAATATTGAGTGGTGATTATAATCAACAATTCAAGTATCAATTTTTGAAGGCATACTGCTATTGTTGTCACTATCATTGTAATTATAAATTTTTGTTCATTTAATTATTAATTAGATATTTGATTTTAAGGATGACGTGCTGCGCACTCGCGTGAAGACGACGGGCATCGTCGAGACGAACTTCACCTACAAAGATCTCCACTTCAAGTGAGGAAATTGCTTATCGCGCCTAACTACGATGGCTCATACCAATGAAGTGAGCACGATGCAGTGCTTTTATTTTTAGAAGGAATTTGAATATTATTTAATATTTATTGCTCAATATTGCAGGATGTTCGATGTGGGAGGCCAGCGCAGCGAGAGGAAGAAGTGGATCCACTGCTTCGAGGTTAACATCTAAATGATTTAAAATATCGTTTACTCTAGATACACATACTGAAAGTTGGTTAATTGAAATGTTTACTAATTGATTGAAATTAATTGCGCAGGGCGTGACGGCGATCATCTTCTGCGTCGCGATGAGCGAGTACGACATGATGCTGGCGGAGGACGATGAGATGGTGAGGGAGAGGCAGATTGTGTTAGACATCCGTAGTGATGGTACGGTTGGCGGAGGTTAGGGTCGAATCAGGAAATGTGATGATACAATATGAAGAGGATGATGAGATGATTTGGTGTGGGTAGATTACGGTAGAAACAACACATGAGATTACGGTAGTGGTGGAGGATTACTGTAGATAATGCATTTTTTTTGTTTGTGGTTTCTCTCTTTCTCCCATACCTCAATGATCATTGGAGCTAATCACGTTTGCAGAATCGAATGATCGAGTCGATGCGCCTCTTCGACTCCATCTGCAACAACAAGTGGTCAGTGACATTTGCTAGCTTGAATTGTGTTTCTTTTTTTTAAATTATTGAACGTTGTTTTAGCAGGTCAATTATTCACCTTACGATCGGAACGGCATTTTTACACACCAAAATAAACAGAATCACCGATAACCATTCATCTTCCCCTTGGAAGGACAATTTGTATTTTTTGGAAAAAATCGATAAAGTTTCTGTAATTTCAAAATTCTTTTCAGGTTCACGGAGACGTCGATCATACTCTTCCTGAACAAGAAGGATCTATTCGAGGACAAAATCAAGCGCAGTCCGCTCAACATCGCCTTCCCCGAGTATCCAGGTAGGGTTTTTTATTTCTTTATTCTTTTTATTTAATGTTCTTTTTTTTTAAATTATTATTAGTTTTTTATTTCTCGCAAAATATTTTTTTCATTAGGCGCGAACACGTACGAGGAGGCTGCGGCCTACATCCAGACGCAGTTCGAGGGTCTGAACAAGCGGAAGGGAGGCGCGGTGAGTGCGGTAAATTTGGGCTTACTTGGGAATTAAGTACGGTAGGGTTAGGGTACTCAACCAATCAATAATCGATACTGCAGGACGGCTCGCACAAGACGATCTACACGCACTTCACGTGTGCGACGGACACGAACAACATCCGATTCGTGTTCGACGCCGTCACCGATATCATCATCCAGGACAACCTCAGACAGTGCGGACTCATGTGATACGGTGGGCTATCGTACCCCCACCCCTGTCTGTATCGATTGTTACCGTACCCACCCCATCCATAACTTGCTCTAGTGTGCTACAGTACTCGATGATAGATCACTCGTGCTAAGTTTCGATATTCGTTGCTGCTTCTCGCCAAACTATAGTATCTGTTCTACTTACCGTGATAATAAGCGGATATATCGCGTAATCCCGATTACCCCCTGCTCCTCGACATACTCCGCCCCTGTTTATAGAATCGATCACGATTCCCCACCCTGCCTGACACAGATGAATCAGCTTTTTGTACCGTATCTCTCCTCCTGCGAACCGCTATGACCACATAACGTTGCACCAAATAGCTCAGCCCCTCCCCCCCCACCCTAAACCCACTTGTGTTCCTGGTAGCTTTGAGTTCCTACGGTAGTACCCTAGTTACCGTAATCGACTGTCCCATTCGAATAATCTGTAAGTTACGTTCTCTCCCGCCCTATTTTTCGCAATAATGTTGAGAATCACACCTATGTATGCAAGTAATTTATTTGTTTCATCGTTCTTATGAAAAATGCAGATAAAGATTTACCCACAAGCGGTTCTTGATCGAACGAATTACGGAGAGATCTGTTGATTTGTTCGCGCAATGATAAGAATTCGCGTAGTCTCTCTAGTCTCTCTCTCCCTCTCTTTCTTTTTCGCGCACTCGACTTGTCGAAAAATGTGAAAAGGCAGTCTTGAAAAACGCTACAACTTGTACAAGTATTTCAGAACTTTAGTTTCCGCATTGCACGATGCAGACAAGATATCCGCATGCGCCCCATCAATTCTTCAATGGCGCATCTCGCGTTGGTGATAAAGGTAAAGATAAATCACACTTATCCACTACGTATTTATTCATTTTTGTCTAAATTACAGAATAGAGGTCAGAGTATAGTCAGATTAGCAAAACAAATAGAGATACAGAATCAAGGCATCAGAGGTAAAGCGGAAAAGCAACAATAATGTGCTTCTAGCACAATCAACGAGAGGAAAGGTGGTCTACAATTCTTGACTGTATTCCTCGGCTCCCTCGTTGAATGAATCGTCCGTGGTCGCATCGCCGTCCTCGGCTGTCTCGTACATGTCTTCCTGAATTGACTACATTAGAATACTGATCTGAAGATATCAAAGTAAAATAATCTCTAGGTAAACGCAGCTAGGAAAAAAATCAAAACAAATTAATCAGCTCATTCGGCTACACTAGTTATTATTAGATACAGCGTCAGGCACTACTATAGGATATGCGCCATATCTAAAGTCTCGTTCACACCAATCTTATTCTTCGTTTCGCTCTAGCTGAAAGTAACTACGCGGTGGACGGATTTGCCGTGGTCGATGCTCTATAGTATTGACCAGCATCAACACTACCTCCCCTACTAATCCCACCTAGCGGAAGCCTATGACTCACCGTTCTGTTGCTCTTGGGCGATTGGACAGTGCTGTGAGTGCCCTCGTGATCGTCATTGGCCACTTCGAGTGGACGAGGGATCGAAGCAAGAATGTCGCCACATGTGATGGTAGAATCGTCACGATCCGGCTCCATCATCGCCCCCTCAGTCAGTTCTCCAGCCAGGGATGGATGCAGCTGACAAGGGAACCCCATAAGTGGGCCTCCATGAATCATAAATTTGATATCACACCCCATTGGGGAGTACAAAACAGCTTTCAAAACATATGGGATAGGTTTCCTAAGGACCGAAAATCGAATATGAAAATACGCCCATTTTGTGTGGGAAATTCCTTTTCGCATCGCCCTTAGCCATGATCTAGTTAGAGACACACACAAACATGTCTCCCTTGGCGCAGCCGGTAATGCGCTAGGGAATTTTTTTTTGAAGGTTACTGGTTCGAATCCTTTTGCGCGGGGAATGTTTTGCCGTATTTTTCTAATGCTCCCTGTCTATTTCTGTTTCTGAATGCTCGTTTTTGTATGAATTCATTCAATCTTGGTAGTTGTAATACCTCATCTGTCTCCCCATGCAAAAATTGTATAATCTGCTTTTGCAAAACTTATTGACCGTTTAAAATAAAGCTATTCAGACACAGAAATAGACAGGAAGCATTAGAAAAATACCGCAAAACATTCCCCACGCAAAAGGATTCGAACCAGTAACCTTCAAAAAGGTACCCTAGCGCCTTACCGGCTCCGCCAAGGGCCTGTGTCTGTCTCTAACTAGATCATGGCTAAGGGCGATGCGAAAAGGATTTTCCCACACAAAATAGGCGTATTTTCATAATCGATTTTCGGTCATTAGGAAACCTATCCCATATGTTTTGAAAGCAGTTATGGACTACCCAATGGGGTCCCTTTCGACATGAGATATCAAATTTATGATTCATGGAGGCCCACTTATGTGGTTCCCTTGTGAAGGGAACACATGTAATTAGAATCACGATGCACCAAGGTAAACGTGGGCTACTATAAGCCCGACGACTTTGAGGTAAAGACCTGCTTTATTCAAATCTCTGATTTCTGCTAGACACTGGGCAACCATTAACCCAGCCACTATCAATACGTTCACTGTGTGGCATCATACTTCACATCGACCATGTGAGTGCATTCCTCAAGAGCGCGGATCTATTTTCGCAAAAAAAATTTCCAGCATCAATCGTATTATTTTTCTTTTTTTAAATATTTTTTTTCATATGAGGCCGTTAACGAGAGAGTCGAGCAAGGGTTGGCACAGTTCAAAAAGGTCGATTTTCTGAAACTCCGGGTTTTGGGGTTCTCGAGGGTGCTGATGACGAGAGCACAGGGAATCGAGAGAGCGTTGAGAGGAAAGAGGGGAGGGAAGAGTAAACAAGAGGAGAGGAGCGATTTCACGTGCAATCTGCCCTTACTATCTCACTCCTATCTCGAATACCCTAGGGAGAATATCGCTCAAATTATAGATTTAGACTCCTCTTGTCATGCCGGTCCGATCTGTGTAGGTTGCACTGCACACAAATCACTCAGTCAAAAGTTCGCTTTTTAAATTTCATTTTCAAAAATTATGAAAAATGGAGTAGACAGGCGTGATCAGCGTTAAATTCTGCCCTGGGAAACATTTTCTCTTAATTTTAGCGGCCTTGTGGAAGGAGAAATTTCAGAAAACCCGTTTTCGATGTGACGTCATCTGGAGCCAGCGGAGGCTTACTATGAAAACTGAGAATGCCCATCGTCATCAGCACCCTCGAGAACCCCAAAACCCGGAGTTTCAGAAAATCGACCTTTTGAACTGTGCCAGACCCAGCCAGATTTGCTCGACTCTCTCATGAACGGCCTCATATGAGGGTCCCCCTTATGTGAAAAGTAGGCGCCTGTTTTGCACATATGGGGGGACGGGGGGGGGACACCATATGTGAAAAAACTTTTTTTGAATTTTTAAAAAATACCATTCGTATTAGATTTACAAAGCGTAAACTACTACTTTCAGTTGCGAAAGTCCGAAATTTCAAATTTCAATTTTTTTTGATAAAACTGATAAAAAATACGCTCACAATTTTCACATGACGTTATTGCTGTATAAGCGGTTGTCATATTAGTCTAGGTGACTGTAGCACATAATTAATTGAGTTCAAGAGAAAAAATTGTTTTATAAAAACATATTTTGGAAAAAAATCAGTCCATGATTTTCAAGATTACGGTAGCAGAAATTTAAAATGCGACAGTGCGCTTTTGATCTTTTCATCTAGGGCTACAGATGAGAGAAGAAAATGCGAAAAAATAATGAATATCAGCTGAGATATGACTTCGTGAAAAAATGCAAAAGTTCGGTAGGTCACTCAATTTTTTTCATACTGATGAGAATGAAATTGTAAAATGCGACAGTGCGGAATGAGTAAGCTGAACATGATCTAAAAGTTAGAAAAACATTGAGGAAAAACATTGAAAACTGACTTCGATATGAGACATGTCCTAGGCAGGTGCTAATTGCTGATTTTCGACGCAATTAGCACCAGTCTATCACGTGATCAATATCTCTCCTAGTTTTCAATATTTTTTCGCAAACTTTTTTTTCTAGATAGTTTGTGATGAGCTGAACTATTCCGCACTGTCGTATTTCACAATTTCATAATCCATCTGCATGAAAAAAATGTGTAACCCACCGTAATTTTTGCTTTTTTCTCGAAGTCATATCTAAGCTGAAATTCATTATTTTTCCTCATTTTCTTATCTCATCTGTAGCCCAAGATGAATTAAACAAAAGCACACTGTCGCACGTAATCCTGAATATCACGAAATGTTTTTTTTTCAAAAAAATTCTTTCAAATTTTCATTTAATGCAAATCAATGCGCCCGTTAAAAAAATCGGTTTTTTTTTGCGGGAGCGCGGGCAAAAAGCACGTCCTAGCTCACCAGTGAGCGTATGACTCACCGTTCTGTTGCTCTTGGGCGATTCGACAGTACTTTCAGTGCCCTCGTGATCGTCATCGGCCACTTCGAGTGGACGAGGGATCGAAGCAAGAATGTCACCACAAGTGATGGTAGAATCGTCACGATCCGGCTCCATCATCGCCCCCTCAGTCAGTTCTCCAGCCAGGGATGGATGCAGCTGAAGGGAACACATGTAATTAGAATCACGATGCACCAAGGTAAACGTGGGCTACCATAAGCCCGACGACTTTGAGGTAAAGACCTGCTTCTCCTTATTCAAATCTCTGATTTCTGCTAGACACTGGACAACCATTAACCCAGCCACTATCAATACGTTCACTGTGTGGCATCATACTTCACATCGACCATGTGAATGCATTCCTCAAGATTTACCCCTGCCATGTGTGAGATAAATTCAAATAAACATTTCATCGTTTTGTTTAAGATCGGAACGACAAGCAAACTTGGTTAAAATTAGACGTTGCAATAAAATCCAGTTCTATATCTGCAGAAACACTTGGCAGGGGTGGGTGGGGGTACTATTGATCAGTCAATCAATCGGTAATATAACCTACAGTACCTTGGAGCAAATGGTCTCGTAGATTTCGCCGAGAAATTGGAGCACGAGAGAGACGCGCTGCTCCACGTAGTTGATGAGAGCCCGCACACGGGGATACGACTCGAGGGCTGCCTTTACCTGAAGAAGGCGAATTTGATTATCACTAGGAATGCGAAAAGAATTGCTAAAGGACGAAAAAGGGAAGAAACTAGATTATCATTATCTATGGAGTAACGAATATAAATCTAAATAAATTTATAGTAAAATTAGCACATTCCACGCACATTTTCCGCAACAATTTCAGGATCTATGGGAAGGTAATACATGGGGATTACATTGTAGCAATAACTTGGCTAGGATAATGTCAAGTGTTACTAGAAATTGATCGAAATCAGGCGAGATCTGAACTGATCGTATTTGGTTTCACCCCACCTTACCTTCTCAACGACGACGTGCATCTTCTCCTTCGCCCAGTCAATGGCGGCTCCTGCAGCGTACGCCTCCTTCGCGTCATCGTACAGCTCAAATGCAGCCGAAGTCTTGTCCGTCACGAAGGACATCGCCTGAACGGATACGATAGTATCAAATCTATGCTTGGCAATGAAACGGTTAGGGGAAAGATCACTTCTCTACCTCATCCTTCTTGACCGTCGCGTAGTTCACTTTCTCCGTAGTGTAGTTGCGCACACGATCGACTCTCTCGACAAGCTGCAATGACATTTATTGATGGTTTTCCCCCCAACAGTACTTCTCCCATTACCGCAGGGGTGTGCAAAAAATGTAACGGTCTCTTATTCACAATGCTTTCTCGCCGGTCAGACGGAGCGAGAGAACATAACAAATTGGGAGAATATAAAAAAAATTTCACACCCCTGACTGCTTTGCCTACCTTGGGTGCGTACTCGTCCACTTTAGCTTTGACAACTCCTCCGTGCTCAGTCCACAATCCCTCAGCCTGTCTCATTCTTGCTCCCGCCCACTCCTCAACACCTCCATTGTCGCGCACGTACAGCAGCCTGCGATGCAAACGGTTACTCCCATACATGGGCGGGAATTGTTGCTGTGATCTTCATAGCATGTGCAATTATACTATATATTTTAAATCTATTTTATTATATTTTTAATATAACTTTATCGAAATAGAGTGAATATTGCTGCTGCCAACAATCATGCTCAAATGTGATTACTTCAATTCACGAGTTCTGAGTTATCAAAAGGTGCGGTATCCGCTCCACTCACCAATAAGCATGGGCGACGGCGGGCAGGTAGCAGATGACAGAGAGATAGAGGGCGAGTGAGAGTGCCAGATGGCGAGACTCGAGATCCACCTTGCCCTGTCTCACTGCGATCGCCGCGGGCTGCAACACGCACAATGAGCGGAGAGTAGATGGTCTTTGTCTACCTATTCGTGTCACTAGAACAGTATGCGATCACAATTACACCACTTACCGGTACCAGGAATGCCAGAAGGAGAAGGGCGGACTCCTTGTAAGTGGAGAGGTTGAAGGACGATGAAGTCGCATTGACGGAAGGACTGGAGTCGACGTCGGCCATCTGGAAAGATGAATGAACATGTTATAAATGGACAGCCAAAACCACAATCAGAACGCGCGTAATGGCGAGGCTCTTTCGGTACACAATTAACGGGATTGTGAGTGCAAAAGCAAACAAATGCTAGCTGCTCGGGTCGGAAAACGCACTCAGCGCATTTTTCGCGTTAGTTAAACGTGTTGATGGATATCGAGAAATAAAAGGGGTAAAGGGAGCGTCAACAAGTGAGAAACTATCCGTTTGGCGCTGACGAGTAAAGTAAAAAAAAAAAGTGCCAAAGATCGGTAAAAGAAGAAGCGCGTATACATGGAGATTGTAGAGACAGAATAGACGTCACTAGTGCATGCGAAGACGACCAATGTCTTCCCAATCATCACAGACAGAAAATGATAAGTTAAAATCATACAATAACAGAGAAAACAACCAACAATGCGAAACGAAGAGCGAAGCGAAGGCACAGCACTACATTGATAACCGGGAATCACCAAGCCGGGGAAAAGGAAAGTGTGATTTACCTTACCGTAATTTGCATGATGACATTGCTCGAAAACTGAATTTTCCTTGCTCGAGTTCAAGAGTTCAACGTTGTTTACTCGCTCCTGGCGCCTCTCCCGCTTTGATCTACCACCTCTCACCCCTCTTCCCTCCACTCACTCGCTCATTCTTGTCCCCTTTCCCTCGCTCCTGCTCCCTGTTCCTTTTCTGCCCTATTTTTCCCCTGCACTCGCGTAGAATCTTCTTTAAGATAACGTGTCTTCCTTTGTTCTCGCTTTGTTTGTCCTCGAAGTCCTTGCGGCGACTTATTAGTTATTGTATTGTACTACTGATGCAAACCCTTCGCGTTTCGAATATCAGCCGATGCAGTTATTGTTACTAGTGCTCTTTGCGCGGCTTTTTTTTGTTTTGTTTTTGCGCTTTTTTCGAATGTTTTCGAAGGAATTTACCGAATTTACTTTATCCCTCTCTCCCGCGAATCTTTTATTTCCGCCCTGCGCTTGTTTCCCCGCCTACTTTCGTCTATTCCCCTCTTCCATTAGCATACGTGCAAATCAGCCGTCGCTCCTCTCCTTTATTCGGTCGATTAGCATGCGCCCTTTGCATAGCGAGTCACTCTCTCATCCTTCTCTCCATCCAACTCGCATTTCATTGTTGTTCGCTCGTCGTGACTGGTTGCTCTCATCCTCTATGCTCTTGGAGTAAGGATAGACCTCCTCCTACTCATCTGTGGCTCTTTTTTTCGTCATGTTCGCGTGCTTTATTTAGCGTTTTTAATTTTCCTGATTAACTAATGACTCAATTCCAGGTAGCGACGCGTCGTGCTCTACTCAGCGACCACCGAATGGCACCCACAACGAGCGGACGACGACGCCTTCTGCTCCTCAAGCCGACTTCCTCTCTCAGATAAGTTCTCTTCTCCTTCCGTCCTATTCGCCGGTGCATTTGCGCCTTTCCTGGCTTTATAAGGGAGGGAACGCACACCAGTGATGACTAACCGAATTGCTAATTTTGGCCTAGCCTAGGAGTGAGAAGGTCAGCATCACGACCGTCACACAATCACTGCCCCCTTCGAGGGGCTCTCGATGCAAGGCTCCCTGTTGTGTGCGCTGAGGGGCCCGCTGCATTCACGCTTGGCAACTGACGTGCCGAAAGGCGTGGAGAGCTCTGTGGAGGGGGGCGGTGTGAGCTGCACAACCTGGAGTCAGTCTGGGGCTGGTGCGGTTGTGTTAGACACAATAGAGGGGGATGAGATCCTACCATGATAGTTACGATGACTAACAAGGGGTAAATGGAATTATAATAAAAAATAAATTATATATTATTCGATTGCAGGGAAATAACGGGCGGGAGTGCAGACCTCGAGCAAGGAAGAGAGACGACTGTGGTTGTTTATCGAGCGGTGACGTCTCTTATCGACTGGTTGTGGGGCCCGTTCTGCGCGCTGTCTTTCTCTCCGGTCTCCATCGATCGAGAGCAGGGAGGATACGGTATCAAGGTGATATGCCGTATCTAAATTTCTGTCGAAGATAACCTGGTATGATGTAATGATCGATTGATTATAGGTTCCCCTCGAGACGCGTGGCCAAGCGAGTGCGCACTAGTGGAGGGACGCCGCCTCTTCCACCCCCTTTATTCAGAACTTTTCCGCTCTAGACAACAAAGTATTAACCCATGACAAGGACTGGCCATCCCTGTAATGGATTAATACATTGTTTTCATAGCTGAAAAGTTCTGAATGATCACTCCCGACAGGTGAGCACTGTAGCATCCTTTCTTGTGCGTGTAATTCTCCATTAGCAGGGCTCGAATGGCGATCGATGCGGCGATTGAAGACCACTGGAGCTTCTCTTTTAGATGCTTGCGCTAACTGACTTGATTGCGAAGGGGCGGGGAAGGGTGTGGGGTTTCCCAGTCTTCCCATCTCTCACTAAGCTCATTCCAGGACGCTGTCGTCTTCTCGTCGTCGTCGGAGGCGGAATCGATGGAGACTGAGCAGGTTGTGAGTGGGGTAGGGAGAGGGGGGGGGTAATCGGGGTTGTTTTTTCAAGGTCGACGACGCGGGCGAAGGACGACGGCGACAGCTACGGCATGCAGGGAGCGGCGACGAGTTGCAGTAAGGGGGAGCTGGGCGGGGAGTTACGGTAGGTAGGTTACGGTACTAATTTTTTGTGTGTTTTAAAGCCGACTTCGCGTGCGGACGACGACGGCGGGAAGAGGACGAGGACAAGGGCGGGAGGCAGGGAGCGGCGAGTGAGTTACGGTGAGCGGGCTGCAGGG
>LS591894.1:161896-177588 GCA_900490775.1 Pristionchus maxplancki | reverse complement strand
CTGGGTATGCAGAGGGATCGTGGTGCGACCACTCTGAATAATTTGTAGTTTGTAGTCTGCATCGACTGCAACAAAAATTGATTGAAAGTAGGGAAGAGGGTCGATACTAGGGTAGGGGTAGATCACATGGGTTAGTGGATCGATTAGTCTCAACTGGGTATGCTGTGGGATCGTGGTGCGACCACTCTGAATAATTTGTAGTTTGTAGTCTACATCGACTGCAACAACAATCGATTAAAAGTAGGGAAGAGGGTCGATACTAGGGTAAGGGTAGATCACATGGGTTAGTGGATCGATTTGTCTCAACTGGGATCGTAGTGTGAGGGCTTTCGCCAGTTTGTAGTTTGTAGTCTGCATCGACTGCAACAAAAATCGATTGGAAGCATTGAAGAGTATGACCCCTAGGGTAGGGGCCTAATCGATCGACCACGGAAGACTACAAAAAATTGGATTTAATTCCATGGCACTAGGCCGGATGATAACCGTCGGATGAGAACCGACTGGATGAGAACCAAAAAATTTTTATAGGGCTGTAGAACTTTGCCAGTATGTTCACAATGCCACAAAAATGATTTTTCAAAATTTGGCGGTTCTCATCCAGTCGGTTCTCATCCGACGGTTATCATCCGGCCTAGTGCCAATTCCATTGGTACGGTAGCACCACGGTTGCGTATCGAGGATTCATTTAATTCTCCTGGGTACGGTAGCACCACGGTTTCCTACAGAGAACTGACTTCTTATCCTTGAGTTATGGTAGCACATAGGTTCACAACAGTTTCCTCCAATCCCTGCTATATCCATTAGCTTTTCGTCTACTATTTTGCCGCGAATATTTCTGGGTGACCGATTCTTGTCTGTGATACAAACAATACTGCTACATTGGTCTCGCGTCCTTCTGATGCTATACGCGATTATGAATGCGTAAAGCTGATGAAGTCCGAGGGAGCATTGCAGTATTGTAACTACTCTCGTGTTCCGTTCGTTGTTAGCCTCCAACCATAGCTACTCAAATTTGACAGAGCTAGTATATATTAGCCTGTCTATGATCGTAATCTCGACGCCTTTAGTGTCTCACTCGATCGTTTTTCTCGGAGCGACGGGTGATTATGAGATGAGGGGAAGAAGGGCAAGTGCAAACCAAGAGAGATGAGGGAACGTTTTGTAGACAACAAACGAAGATCACAGCGATCACTTTATCCGTTGTGCATCACTCCAATAAGCAGATGTGAATTCGCTTTTCGAAACTAATTTTTTTATTTTATTCTCATCGAACGAATGCATTCATAATCATGGAGGAATGACTGATTAATTGCAAGGAGGAATTATCATTTTGCGCACGCATGGGCTAGGCAGCGCTGGTGTTTGGCCGAGTGTCACGACTTCTGCTGGCAACAAAACATTACATCGCCACGAAACTGCACACACATTCATTGATATAAGCTTTGCTCGCATAGAGCAGCCTGCGATCGACCAGGGATCTTATCACGATCATATTGCCCAGAGACTAACACATCACACTGTTGTTGTGATCTCACACGTCTGCACATTTGTGATCAACGCGTCACTGATAAGAATAGGGAACCTCTTCCCTTTGAAGTGCAATCGCTTCTTTGTTCAAAGACATGGATATCACGATTGATCATATTAAAATATGATTGTCCATTCTCAATTCCTAAGAGAAGCCTCCTGGAAATATTCGGGACTACATGACATTTTCGACTTCCACCGTGCATTCACCTTACGTGACGAGACAGTGTTGACTCTTGGTCCGTAATTCAACGCGATATCAAAGGTCACATCTTGGGTCTTATTCTCTGCTCTTGTCTACATCACTCCACTCCCTCTGCTCGTCATATTTAAGTTTCGATCCACGAGCTCTTTCCAGCCTTATCAACATGAAGGTTCTCATCGTTCTCGCTGCGCTCATCGGTTGGTTACTTAACCTTTATTTACCATAACCCTACCGTCTTCTGCCCATCAGGAGCCTCTCTGGCCACCGATTGCCTCAAGTGCATCTGCAACAAGGAGTCGGGATGCAAACCCATCGGATGCCACATGGATGTGGGATCGCTGTCCTGTGGATACTACCAGATCAAGTCGCCCTACTACCAGGACTGCGGACAACCCGGCAAGAAGGTGTGGTTAATACTCTGTTGATACCCTTGCAATCCATTAGAGGCTGGCGGAATACGAAGAATCTCCTACCCATCTCGATCAGCGTCCTGATTTATATTGAATTGTATTGAGAATGGCGAGGACACTGACACCGCGTGGAAGCGGTGCGCCGACGACTACAACTGCTCTTCGGGATGCGTGCAGGCCTACGTCAACCGATACAAGAGCAAGTGCCCCAATAAGGGCACCTGCGAGCAGATGAGCAGACTGCACAACGGGGGTACGGCAGCCTTACTTCATAAATCATTTATCTTCCTTGTCCAATACTGTCCCAAAAGGCAGCATTAGAACATTTTTGCGGACACTATAGCGAACACAATTCCGAGTTGTTGTAGTATCTGAGTAGATGTGCATGGAGAGTGGCTTAATACCATCGGGAGGCTCATGGTCCTAATTGCAGGCCCCAACGGCTGCAACAACCAGAACACGGTCGGCTACTGGAACTCGATCAAGTCGTGCTGCGGCTGCACTTAAATCCGACAGATTGTGCACACTTAATCTCAATAAAGTTCTCCCCGCATCAACCACACGGCAAACAAAAAAAAGTTGGGACAAAGCTCGATACACGAAGGATTCATAGAGACATTTTTCTTCCATGCATATGATCAGCCACCTCAGGTCTTGCTCGTCAGTTATTTGAGGGGGGGGGTATCATCTTAGAACTGGTCATTTTAGAACTCTTGTTATTTCGATGTCAGGAAGTGTTTTTCGACATTTTACTTTTGACCGTGCAGAGTTCAAAAATGAGCCCTTCTAAAATGATACACCTCTGATTTGAGGACCGTATTTTGTCTTCTCGGATTCTACTGATGAGCTGGACTTTTCCATTTTCCTACTGACTCCGGAATCCGATGTTCGTGAATCGCCCTATCTCCTCGTCCCGTAAAATAATTGACTATATTATTTACTGGCATATTATAATTGACTATATTATTTACTGGCATATTATTTACATCAATTCTCACCCTTTCGCAATGTGCCGTACTTTTCTATATTCGCCATATCGAGACTTAGCAGTGATTTTTTTGATTGCGGGTTGCCTGGATAACATTTTAATTTTTTTTCATTCAGGAATGTCTCGCATTTTCCTAATCACCATCCTATCATCCATCTAATCACAACCTTCAAAACTAAGTAATGAACACTCGTTACAAGTGTAATGTCAAAACTATTACAAAGCATGATTTGATCATGACGCATCCGTCGCGAATTGTCATCGTTCTCGGTGTCCTGTGTTACGAAAGGTGTTCATTATGAGCTCATGTGGTTCGACCACTATGAGAGAGCTGGGAGAAAGCCTACATACTGTACTACACCGCACACCGTTTCAAGAGCTGACGAAAAGAGAGACGGCTAGAGTAAAATAGAGAGAAGGAAAAAGCGAGAGAGAAGAGACAAATCAATGGTATTCATCGTCGGTCCATGTGTGAATGCAGGAAATATCTCAGGAGTGCTGTCTCTAAACAAGCCAGAATTCGTCTTCGGAGTAATTGCGATAGAGACACCCGCGCTGCCCTCGCTCATCGTAATCTACGTCATTCGAGCCAAAGTCAGAAAACATCATTAATTCCGCTGTCAACGACGCACAGTTGCTGCGGATACTTCGAGATTCTGGCTCGACGTGGAGCAAGCGAACCGTCGAGCAGCACTCCATTCTCATTCATGTTGGTTGCTCATCTTGTTTGTCTCCTCTTGAGATTGATTCTAGTGGCAACAGGCGCTTTTCATTCAGAAAAGTGAAGATAAATAGAGTGATGTTTTTGTTGTGCGCAGATCCTGACCGTACAGTCCGCGCTGCCCATCATTTACGCCGTCGCGAATGTCGCCTACATGGTTGCACAAATTGGCGGATTCGTCAAGATGCAGTACGATTTCATGATGATCTGACACTTGCGGCGCTCATGCACTTTTCCGGGCAAAAAGGCGATAATGAATTGGTGCAAAAAGGTGCATTTTCGCAGGGTTGGTGGCCTGGCATGGAGGATGGTAATGAGAGTCATTGCCGATGTCAGGGATAGTGCAGGAGTGTCGGGCTTGCTTTGCGAAGAAGGGATGCAATTGCTGTCAGGTCTACGCGGCGATGCCATTCGTCCTGCTCTACTATATCCGGCCTTACCGAGAGTATGTGACATGCTTGATTTCGGTTCCGAATCAGCTTTTCTTCTGCAGATTCGCCTTCTCTTGGCTCACAACGCGAACACAGCCGATGAAAATCATTGCTTCCCCTGACCCATTGAATATTTTGAAATGAAAAAGAACAGAATAAAAATATAAACAAATTGTTTCTTTCCTAATCACTTTTGACTTTGACAACTCGGAAGAGCTTTCGAGCTACGAACAGAGTAAATTTTACAATTACTGAAATCAAGATTGCTGATAATACTAGGAAGATGAGAATGAGATCGAGATTGTGGTAGGCAACAAATGACATGTCGTGAGATCGGGGACGCAGGGCGGAGGAGGGACCTGCAAAACCCGTAATAAACGCTTCCTCGGATTAGGATTACCGAGATTTGGTATCTAGAAACGAACTAGAAGCCAAGTGGATTCAAGGCAGAAAATAGAGAATCGCTCACCAAATTCGGCGGCGAACTCGACGTACTTGACGAGTTGCTCTTTCGGCTTGAACGGCTTTTTTGTGAGCATGCGCGAGACGTGGCGGGCGGCTCCGCGATATCTGAAGCACTTCATTATGATTTCATTTTCACTGGAAACAACCATCTACACAGCCATGCGTTTCAAAAACCTCTCGTTCCGTAACTCTGTAAATCACGGACTCACTTGGGATTCTCGACGACTTCCCTGACTGTCGTCGTCAGTCGCTCATCATCCGCTAGGGCGAACTTATCGTAGACGAGCCCGAGCCCGTTCCGCTCCATCATCCCCGCGTTGCGCGGCTGATCGCCAAAGATGGGAATGAAGACGCCTACGAATGCCATTTTTAATATGAGGAAGAGAAATCGGAGTAGATGAAATAATTTCGAAAATACCGGGAACACCGCGCGCCGCCGCCTCCTGTACCGAGCCCATCCCTCCATGAGTGATGAAAGCGGAAAGATTGGGATGATCTGAAAGAATTTCATGTTGCTCGCCATGTTGTTAACTGGAAGGGGCGTTTGAAAATGGCTTAAAGTCCCACTGAGAATGTCGATCTGCGGCATCCACTCTGTGAGCACGAGATTATCGGTTCCGCTTGCGATCTCTCTGCTGAATTCGTCCTCCAACTTCTCGTATTTCCAGATGAAGGTGGTGTCCGGGAAGCAAGACATCATCTGAAAAAAAGAAAGACTGAGGAAGTAAAAAAGGGCAAAAGATATTGGAGGCATGGGGAATCGAACCCCAGACCTCGCGCATGCGAAGCGCGCGCTCTACCCCTGAGCTATGCCCCCGATGAGGAACACCTCCCTCGAAAGTGTGTTTGTGCTATTTCGACAGTGCCATTGAATTCGTTCCGCCAATAGATGCGCCATGAGAACGATAAAGAACCATACCTTGAGAATGCTGAGCTTGGTCTTGAGCGGGAACAGATAGCTCTTGACCATCGAGCCGAAGGAAACGAGGATCGATCGAGGTCGGCGGCTGAGGATCTCCGACCACTTCTGAAACATCGTTGTTGAAATATTAAAAGGGTAAGTGCTGACTTCATCAAGCGGCTTTGGTTCCCTAGCTCCGATGTGTGAGATATCGATCACCCTTGAAAGGGTCGGAGCTGCGGTCTCGATCAGCGGATCTGAGTTGATGAAGAGGTACGCGATGTTGGAGGACTGCTCCTGTGATACGAATTCATTATTATAAGACCGAATTTTTTTCTGACCATTTCTAAACTGCTTACCGCAACACTCGGGTAATCATCGCCGAATCGCTTTCTCAACGCGGCGTCACAGGCTCTTCTCGGGAACCAGAACTGCGTCCGGATGAACAGCTCGCCGATGAGATTGGTGAGACGAGAGAGGAGGGAGTGCACGTCGAGATGCGCGTAGAAGAGGGCTGGAAAACGTCGCTTCAATCACTATTTTTGGGATCAATTTCATCAAATTTGACTGAATTTTCTCGAAAAACTCACTCGGCCGATAGCTGAGCGCCTGCGGCACACCGTACTCTTCGAATTGCCAAGCATAGAGGCAAGTGGAGACGGCTCCGATCACCGCCTTGGGCTGGATGGCGGCTGAGATTCCTGCGAAGAATGCACGTGTAACGATGTTTCTTCGGCCGAATTTCTAAATTCAATTTTCGAAACTCTCACCGATGCCGCAGACCTCGATGTTCTCTGCGATGTACACGTCGTATTTCTCCTTTCTCAGCCTTTCAATCAGCCCGGGTTCGGCCAGCATCCTCTCGCAAGTACGGCCAAAGTTGCTGGCGAAGAGCGGACCGAGCTGGAATGGAATGTTGGAAGAAAAATAACGACGCAACTCACGAATAGCGGCGTTATGGGATTGAAGAGGTTGCGCTCGATGATGTTCATCTCCGAGTGGCTTTCGTACCTGAAATTTTTTTCATTCTAAATTGCAAGAACACGGTTAATTTATGATTCCATAAAGTTGCAGCATTTATGCTTCCCTTTGCAATTCCGGTGACTAATCTACTGCACGATGAATTATGACTTCTGTTGAATACAAACCACTCCTTCCGTCACTCACGTGTGCTTCACAATCGGATCCGGCTCGACGTAGATCTTGTGCACTTTGTTCGATCCATCCGCCACTGCGGGGTTCATGATGGGCAGCAGCATCGTCTGCAGAGAATGAATTTGTGAATGCTGCTCACATTAGAGTTGACAAATCGAAACTCGTCTCTCCTCATTTTACGTACTCTCTCGTCTCTCTGACCGGCAAGAGATTATTCTAAACGAGAGAGGCGCGTGCCGAATTGCCATCACCAGTTCACATTGCATTCGTTCTGTCTTGTGCGTTCTTATCTATTCTAATCGAAATGCGCGAACTTTTGCCTAATGCGTTTGTGCTTTTCAAGCGAGAATGTCACGTGTCAAATGGTACGGCGAGCGACTGGTAGAGAGAATACCAATCAGAGCTCGATTCAGACAGCGCGCATACGTCGGTCGACCGTTTTCGCTACCACTATTTCCGCGTTCTCTCATGTTGCTTCGCGTTTTCCTACTGCCAATACGTCGAAAATGACGAAATAATTCGAAAATGCACGCTCACCACATTGTGCCCGGCGTCCACCAGCGTGTCGGCTATTTGACCGAGAAATTGGCTGTGAGAATGCCCGAATTTCGGGCTGTATACGAGGATCTTGTAGGGAGCTGCGACATAGAGAAGAGTGGAGACGAAAAGGAGAGAAAGGGAGTTGATCATTGTCGATTGAGCGCAGAGAGCGGGTGGAAAAGCGATAAGAGCGCGCTCTTTTCGATCTCGTGGACTCAGTGGACGATAATCGCCCCTCTTTTCACCTCTTTCTCTGCTGATAATGCGTAGATCTATCACTGATCGTGTCGCGAGATGGTGCAATGTCCCGTCTTAGCGCCGATCATAGTTTGTGTGCTGACTTTACCCAGCATTGATAGAACCCCGAGCATCTTTGAATCTTCAGTTGTCACACGACGGAAACCGACAACAATAGCGCACGAGGGAAATAATGATTGGGAAACAATTATTACCAACACCTGGGAGCTAATTTGTATCGCAATTTGCGCTCCCGGAAGGTATCAAACACACGTTTGGTGGGAAGCGGAAGATTCAGTCACATTACATTTTGTGACACTGATCACTGACGTTCTTTCATTTCTGACCAGCTGAAAATGATTTTTTTGATTTGTCTTTGAAATAGGACAAGCCGTCGTATGACATTGAATATTCGCATTATCCATTTCATTATGCTCCTAAAATGGTAAACACCTCCAGGCACTCAATCAGTTCTACAATGTCCGAGTCTCCCCCGCTCGCGCTCGCTATTATCCACTTCTCTACTTGCTCGATTTCAATCGTGTGCGGGATGATATTGCTCGGAATTACGCTCACCAGCGCATCGAGGAATATTGCATCGTACGCGATTCTCTTGAGATGGTGAGTCTTATTTGTCATAGGAACAAACAGGAAATGTTTCAGTGTGACGTTGGCCGAGATTACTACCTCTATCGGAGCGTTCATGGTGTTTCCGAGGTTCGTAAAGTCCCATTTTCGATATGAGGCCGGTTGCCTAAGAATCAATAAGGACTTGGCACACTGATTTTTCGAAAACATGGGAAAAGTGGTTCTCAAGGGTGCTGATCACCATGGTCAACTTCATTTTGCTCCAACTCGATCGGTGGGTCCATGCTGCAACCATGCAGCAAAGCACGAAATTTGGAGGTCTCAGATTTGACTGATCCAAATGTCATGAAAATTTTAGAGGGTATGTAATCGAGCATGCTGATTCCGATTATGATATTCGTGATTTTTGAAATTTGCTTGTTCTCCTTTAACAAAATCTTTTTTTGAATACCAGGCAAAAGTGGAAGCTGATTTTATCACCATCAGTTGCGCCTGTTTCTGAGGATCATTTTTCGTATATTGGTTGTGGGTAAAAATATCAACGTTTTTGAGAAATCTTCCTGTTTGTGGACAATATTTCATCATTGTGCCGCTAAATTCGTTCCTTGAGTGAGGAATGAACTGAGTTTCATTCGTTATTTCGTCTTTATTTGGTGCGGTGCAGTGGAAAATGATGAAATATTGTCCACAAACAGGAAGATTTCTCAAAAACGTTGATATTTTTACCCACAACCAATATACGAAAAATGATCCTCAGAAACAGGCGCAACTGATGGTGATAAAATCAGCTTCCACTTTTGCCTGGTATTCAAAAAAGATTTTGTTAAAGGCGAACAAGCAAACTTTAAAAATCACGAATTTCATAATCGGAATCAGCATGCTCGATTACATACCCTCTAAAATTTTAATGGCATTTGGATCAGTCAAATCTGAGACCTTCAAATTTCGTGCTTTGCAGCATGGTTGCAGCATGTACCCACCGATCGAGTTGGAGCAAAATGAAGTTGGCCATGGTGATCAGCACCCTCGAGAACCTCTCTTGCCGCATTTACAACATTTTGGTGTTCCACCCTCACACGCGTTTGATTGATTCTTAGGCAACCGGCCTCATATTCATAGAATATTTAGAATCGTACCACTTGGACTGGAAAACGTTGCTTGCCTCATAAGTGGCCCAATAAGCAGTTTGACTGATAATCCGCGTGTTTGGTCAGTTTCATCGTGCTTGAATTTCAGAAGAATGCCTAGTTCAGGTTCTTTTTTTACGTGCTCGAACTCCACGGTACTGTGCAGTACAACGTCTTCATGACTGTTTGTTTCTGCTATCGGTTCGATTTTATCCTTTTTCGAAATGTGTTCGGTATTTGCCAGATATTACGTGCTCAAGCATCTGATACCTACGGGCAGAAACACTTGGATGTTCTCATTCTGCGCTTTCTCTTTGACTTTCATCGTCTTTGTACGCGTGTTCTTTTGATTCCAATTATGAATTGCTTTCAGTTACTATTTTCTACTTGTTTGTCGCCTCGGGAAGTTACGCTTCCGTATTTACTGCACTACGTGCCGCAATACGCCGCCTTTCAGGACAGCTACATCGGTTTGAATGAACTTTGTGGCACCAGGAAAGAAGAGGGGGATATTATTCCAGCCCTTATCGGAATTCCGCGATCGGTGGGCGCCATAGCCATTATCGAAGTGATGATTACCGCTTCGGCGCAGTGCTTTGTCAACATCGCCGTAGGAAGGGCCATTTTCAGGTGCAAAACACTCCTTTTTAAAATGTCAGATGAATGGAAGGGCGTTTAGGCATCTCAACGACAAGAGCCACGCGTTGAGCGAGCGCGTGCGCTCGACACATCGACAATTTGCTGTGGTGTGCTATTCATATTTTCGCATTTTTTCTTCCTATGGCCCTTTCCAATCTGCTATGTTCTGGATACGGCTTCTGGAAGTCATCCGACCATATTTCCAGGCCCTCGCCTTGCAAGCGGTCATCGGGCAGCTGATCATCTTCGCCGCGTGGTGTTATGGACTGGGACAGCTGGACATAGTGCGCTCGCCCTTCCTCGAGTACTGCACGCACATGGTATGGTTTGCGATTATTGATGGCTTCGCAAGAAATCGTCTCCTCGTTTCGCATACTCGCTCACCTGTCAGAGAGGCGAGAGAGCGAGTAGAATGAAGAGAGTGGTTTCTTGCAGCAGTAGTTGCTTTACAGGAAGTATTGAGAGGAAGGGGAGAAAATAGACGCATGCACAATGAATTCCCTAGAGCACCGTGCAGATTGTGTGCAAGAAAAAGCAAAATTATGTTCATGTTTGCACGTAATGATGGTAGAAGGGAAGATATCGGGGGATTATGCAGGTGCACGAATTCTGCGTGTCAACGAGTCCTATCATCACACTATCCTTTGTTCGGCCGTACCGGAGGTGATTATCATTCGCTCTCAATAAAACAAGAGCTGATTCAGAAAACTGCTGTCTCTCCTCCCTCTCAATCGGATTCTTCCTGTGCCACAGAGGACGTCGATCGCGTCGACGAAAGGAGCGACTGAAGACGGCAAAGGCTCCAATCGACAGCAAGAGAAGAAGTGATTGTGAATTGAATAGAAAAATCAATAAAAACCAACTCATCGTTCTCACTCGTCCCTCAATGATCTTCGAAATATGAATCACAATGCAGTAACCATTAACGCTGTAGTTAGGGCAAAACACGAAATATCAAATCTGGGTAATGAGAAGCCGTAATGTCAGCATCATCTGAGAGAATTCTGAGATATTTCTCGTGATGACGGACCGTCCATCGTACTGGTACATTATCAGCGATCCTTTCCATTCTATTTTCTTCGAAACGACAGCTACTGGTACCCTCACTATTAAAAAATATAATTTTGATCGACAATTTTGAGTATCCGTAATCTCCAATCTAATTCTTATCATCACAATCAAGACTACTCCCGCAAAGCTCATCAACAACTATCGATATCTTCTGCTGTGTTTCGCAATTGCGGATATGATTAGCTCATTCACTCACTCATTAATATCTCCAATAGTTCATCTAAATGAGCACGGATTCTACTGTTTTCCGAAGCGCGTCAATGAACTGAAATCAGAAGGAGGCAAGACGATTTACCTATTTTGAGAGAATATCCGGGTTGCAGCGCTACTGGGCAAGGCAGCGATTCTATTCTACTCTATGACCTACTACGAAACGTTCCCCATCCTTGCATACCATTTTATCTACCGGTACAGATCAATCGTGATGTGCGCCTAATATTCCAAAATTCTATAAAGTTTTAAATTTTCAGTGGAAAACTGGCTAGATTGAGGGCAACATGGCGGCTGAGTCACTGGATGATGTCAGGAATTACAATCCTGCTTATTCAATTGGCATTAGTGGCCTGGGCATTTGCTTTCAGTAGCGTGACTAACGCGTACAGCTTGTACGGTGAAGTATGATGACGAAAATGTAATGAGATTCTTTCCAGATCGATGGACAGCACAGAAATGATCAGTCTCTATGGAGTGAATACGAGTGATCCAACCGTTGGTTATGTGGCCTACCAGATCAAAGTGAGCACTGCGTATTAGTAATAGCAAAGAAATTATATTCATTTCAGAGAGTGAACTTTGCAACGGGCCTTGTTGAGTACGACGGCGCAACTTTAGTAAGTGCTTTGAGCAACTAATTGATTACATTTTCGTTTCAGATATCGCTGGCTGTTATTACGGCATTGTTCGGACTGTGCGCCACCACTATGATATTCTGTAGTTTCGGTATCATCGGAGCTCTGAAGTTGGTCAATAAGGGTTTTTTTTTTTTGTTTTTTCTTGTTTTGTTTTTGTTTTGGTATTTGATTTTCAGAGAAATGACAGCCTCCACAGCGAAGAGAGTTCATCAGAAGGTGATGTTTCGATCTCTCCTCATTCAGGTTTGCATTTTTGGGAGGGGAGGAAGGCCTAATCAAAATAACACTATTTTTCCAGACTTTTGTTCCCTGCGTGTTCTCTTATTTTCCAATTGCCACCATGTGGTTGTTTCCTCCGCTCACGGGTTTGTGATTATATTAAAACTAGACGGCTGCCGAAATACAAACACCCCGAATTGCTCAATTCTAGGCGTTGCGCTCGGAGCATTCGGCAACATTCTGATGATGCTGTCCACAATCTACCCTTCAGTTGATGCTATACTGATCATCGCCTTTATTCCTGTCTACAGGAATTCGGTCAAAAAGTTTATTCTCGACAGATGTGTTCTAGCACGAATGTGAACACACATTTGAGCAGTGAATGAATAAAGGAAAGGACGAGAAGAAGGATCTTGGCTCCTTGTTGATTCGAGCAACCATAGCGATTAAATAGAGGGAAGACAATTCAAGCGAGCAACAGAGATCGCGTTGGCCAAGATTGTGCAGTGCACACAGACAATAGCGAAAGGGCAAAATGACTTCCTCACTAGTTTGAGAAAACTATATTAATCTCGATATCCTTCTCTTCAAATATCTACATCGCGCAATGTTAGCCGCTCAGCTACGCTATTTCTGGCCTAGAGAAACGCCCGTTCAACCCTCTCTCTCGCCATATCTCGAGAGAGCAGGCAGAACAGAGAGAGCGAGAGAGAGAGAGAGAGGGGTATCCCCACAACTCTCTCTGTTTTCGCATTGCACAACGTTTCGTGCGTATTGCACAACACTCGAGACTCGCGTCAACGTCTCGCATAAAAGCGCAGATCCTTGGCTCAGTCCAGCCCAGCCTTCCCTCCTCTTCACCAGAAGGAACTCCTAGTTTCACTTGCCAGTATATTTCCGCTTGCAGTCTTGGTTGGTACGAGCTCAATGATTTCGTACAGCATATCCCTAGCCACTCCTTTAACCCCCCCCCCCCCCCTTTGCTCACTTCAATTCGGACTAACAAGGTTTTCCTCGGTCTCACCCGCCTTCTATCTAGTTCCTGCGAGTATTTGCTTTCACCCAAATCCTTTTGTCTCTAATTATGTTTTCTCTCTTCTCGTGTATGTGTGTATGGCTCCCTCTTGAAATTTTCGATATTTGCCACTACAAAACCGACTTCAACCAGAAGACCTTCATCCGTTTTATCCGCTCCTTTCGTCATCGATATCTATCCAGCTAATACCGTCCCCCTTACAGTCAATCGCTAACCATGTTACCCGTCGAGAGCAGCAGCAGTAGCAACCAATCAAAAGTCGGCGACAAGAGCGTCGTGCGAAAGGTACTGTAGCCGTGGTTTGTCAATCGTCGCTAGTCAAAATATCTGCAGGAAAACGAGACAACGAACGAGTTCAAGCGGGCCGAGAACGACCTCGCCGGACTCATCGCTCAGGTATCGTAGCCCTACTGTTCCCCCAGAGCACAGTAGAATCAATTTCACACCGCACTATCCTCCCTGTGGGATAGACGTTGATCCGGATGCTACCGTAGTATTTTAACTGCCTACCGTAACCCGTTTCATCCACTTCAGACTAACAAGGACTTCCCTGAGGCCGCGCTCAAGCACTACCACGAAAAGATGGTGCCCAAGTGAGCCAATTTAACCAGTTATCGATTGATGCAGATTCATATATTACGGTAATCGCCATTCCTGCAGGAACCAACTTCACAATGTGGCGCCGCCCTGCAACCGAGCGAGTAGGAACATCTTCCTACCCACCAAGAAATGAGCGGGCAAAGGTCTTCCGGATACTGGGTGCCCCTCCTTCCAACTTCATCTCAGTTGATAGTATACAGTGTACACCACATCTGTAGCCCCCTGGTTTCCTGTTCTGCTGGGTACACTGTAATCATGTTCACAACGTGGATACTGTATTGATTGATCCGCAGACTAGGGTAACCATAAATACCGTATCCTCGTGTACCTCACCCATGTATCATCGCTGTACAGTTTTCTGCATTCGTTTCTATTTATTTGGGTGTGCGTGATAAAAATGCTAGGAGAGTCATCTGAATTAATAGTTATCAACGTTGATTCAGCATTTAAAAAAGACCAAGAGACGTAAAAACAAGCGAAGCGCTAATATTCATGTAGCCTTTATCAATGTCCTTTCAACTCCGCACTAAACCGAGTGATTCAGCATTATAGTAACCAAAACAACGCATCGCATTCTATGTAAAGGGAATGGGCAATGCATGTCAGCGTCTAGTGATTCTCAGATAATTCTGACGATGGTCGAACGTCCGTCGTACTGGTATTTCATCAGTGATCCATTTCACTCAATGTTCTTCAGGACCACAGCTGCTGGTACTTTTGACAACCCAATTGTCACAATAACCAACGATTTTCAGTATCCATAATATCCAACGTAATTCTTATCATCACAATCAAAACTACTCGCACAAAGCTCATCAACAACTATCGATATCTTCTGTTGTGTTTCGCAGTTGCCGATATGATTAGTTCGCTCGCGCATTCGTGGATATCTCCGATTGTTCACGCAAACGAGCACGGATTCTTCGTCCTTCCCAAGCGAGCTAATGACCTAAAATCAGATGGAGGTGGGATTCGTTTTCGCTTTTTGGCAACTTATCGGGTTGCAGCGCTACTTGGAGAGACGGTGATCCTGTTCTACGCTGTAGTCTACCACGAAACGTTCAATATTCTCGCATTTCATTTCATTTACCGCCATCGAATATTCGTGAAGTGCGGTGTCATGATTTTATCAATCAAATGAAGAAAAATTTCAGCGGAAAGCTACAAGAATGGACTAAATCGTGGCAAATACGCCATTGGCTCCTGGCTGCTATATCATTCTTGTTTGTCCATTCAACGCTTTTGGTCTGGGCATTTGCCTTCAGCAGTGTTACCAACGAGTTCAGCCTGTCAGATGACGTATCATGGAGAATAAATTTGTGAGAATCGTTCAGATCGATGGACAGTACAGAAATGATTGATCTGTACGGCGTGAATACGAGTGATCCAACTGTCGGATACGTGGCATTCCAAATTAGGGTAAGCCTAGCACAACATTTCAAGGAAAGTGGAGAATTGGTAACATCTCAGAGACCGAACGTTGCAACGGGCATTGCGGAGTATGACGGCGCTACCTTAGTTTGTTAAAACACAACTAAGTTGTAACTATTCTAATTCAGGTTTCGTTCGCAGTCATTTTATCACTGTATGGACTGTCCGCGAGTATTATGATCATTTGTAGTTCATGCATCATTGGAGCTCTCAAGTCTGATGAATCTAGTATTTTTTGTTCACTTTCTTAATTGACTTGTAGAGGAATGAAAGTCTCTACGGCGAGGCGAGTTCATCAGCGAGTGATGTTTCACGCGCTACTCATTCAGGTTTCTGTTTCGCACATTTTACAAAAGGTAAATGCGGCCACATCAAGCGATTTTACTGTCGAAATTCGACTACGCTAGGTGGTGCTCGTCGGTGGGCCGACTTGCTCGATGGGAATACGATACCCTGCTTTCCCAATGCTTCTAGGGCACGTTACCTCTTCGCAACCGAAGTTACTACCAATTTACCGACCCCGGAGGGATAGAAGGCTTGGTTGGCCTGG
>LS591894.1:131298-161796 GCA_900490775.1 Pristionchus maxplancki | reverse complement strand
CCCACCCCCATTTTACAAGCGATAGTAGATAATATTTCCCCCAATTTTCAGACTTTTGTTCCGTGCGCGCTCTCTTACTTTCCCATTTGCATTATTTATGCGGTTCCTCTGTTCACCGGTTTGTTGTTATTCTAAATTTCTCAAGATTAGTGATGACAATTCGGCACGCGCCTCTCTCGTTTCGAATGATCTCTCACCGGTCGGAGAGACTAGAGAGTACCCAAAAAGGGGAGAGACGAGTGCCGATTTGTCAACACTACTTGATCTTCATCGAAGAATTCGAGGCATCGCCCTGGGAGCTTTCGGCAACATTCTGATGATGTCCACTACAATCTTTCCATCCGTCGACGCAATCGTTATCATTTTCTTCATTCCCGTTTATCGACAGTCGGTGAAGACGTTCATTCTGAACAGGATCCGCCCTGCTGACAAGATCGCAGCCAATTCGAATCGGTTCTAGTGCACTATGTTATGTGCCCAGGATATGATATACATATATGTGTGTCACAGCGTCCTGACCTTGTTCGCTCCAGATAAGAGTGAGCAGGGGATTAATTTTTAAATTTTCCCGCGTTACAATAATCAAACTGTAAATCAATTTCGCAATATGAGATATCTCTGAAACATATCTCGAATCTCCAGTTCAAAATGAGAATAGCTAAATGTTTCAGCAACCAGGAAGTTTCGAGGCGATAAAATGTTTGAAAAGGCGAGACAGCATTATCTACAAGAAAACAAATCACACTAATTATGCGCGTTTACCATACCGTTTGTTTTGTTTCCGTTTGTTCGGCAGCACTGGATAGAATCGCTTCTAATAAATTTGAAGCTGATTCAGGCTTAATTGTCGGGAAAAATCTACAGGATGATTAAAATGATATATGCATTGCCTTCTCTTTACATAGATGAGAGTTGTTTTCGGTTTCGGTTTAAATACCATGAGTACCGAATGATATTCAGAAAGGCCATGATCTATGCCCTTTCAACTGCGCATTAATCAGAGTGATTCAGCATTTATAATAACCGAAAACAACTCTCATCTATGTAAGCAGAAGACACTGCACGTAAACGTCTATTGATTCTGAGCAATGGTCAAACGTCCCGCGTATTGGTACTTCATCAGTGATCCATTCCACTCCATTTTCTTCGAAACCACAGCTACTGGTACTTCCTTACTACAGGGTGCGCCAAAATTACCCGGACTAATTGAATTGATCACAGCTCCTTCAAAAGTAACACCTTTGATTCCAACTCTCGTACACATTTAGCAGTATATTAGTGCTAAAGAATTATCCTTACCAATTGAGTCATGATCGCTTAGTACCTTTGCTGGAGCAGTTCAAATGATACGGTCCGAAGGGTTCGAGTCCGCGCGTATCAACCGTACTGGTTTGAAAAGTTTTTGCGAGTTGCGTTGACCCTCAAATCAATGGCAAACTTGTCGAACCGTTCACTGAGGAAGTAACGTTTTTTTGTAAAGTTTGTAGATCAACGAATATCCATCTGAAAATCCTACAGTGAAATATGCTGATCACGGGTCTGAGCGATCATTTTTCGAGATTTTTCAAAATCGAGCAATGATTAATCAATTTCAAAATCAAAAATGATTTTGAAAGGCATGCATGTTCATGTTTATTTGACATTTAAGTCAAATTAACAAATCACTGTGAAATGGTTTTAAAAAATATTGAAATATATCGAAAGTCACGTGTGGCATATCAAAATAGGCTTTTGTGAATCGATTTGCTATTCGGTCTAGTGAACCCTTCCCATATTCTACCATACACCATTCTTAAGAGGGCTGGAAGTCCTTCCTATGTTACCAATTTGAGAGTTGATCTGAAGTTTATGTACGAGCATCAGTTGTTCAAAGTTTTACTTTCATCCGGGAAACGGATATTCGGACCAGTATGGTTTGAACAGTTCCAGCAAAGGCACTAAGCGATCGTGACTCAATTGGTAAAGATAATTCGTAAGCACTAATATACTGCTAAATGTGTACGAGAGTTGGAATCACAGGTGTTACTTTTGAAGGAGCTGTGATCGATTCAACTAGTCCGGGTAATTTTGGCGCACCCTGTATAACTAAATGTATACCTATCGACTCCTTTAAGTGTCCGTAATCTCCAATGCAATTCTGATCATCACAATCAAGTCCACTCCCACACAGCTCATGGACAACTATCGATATCTGCTTCTGTGTTTTGCAGTTGCTGATATGATGAGTTCCTTATCACATTCATGGGTTTCTCCGATAGTTCATCTAACGGAACACGGATTCTTCTATTTTCCGAAAAGGGCGAATGAATTGAAATCGGAAGGAGGTACGATGCTTTTGTTGTCTTGTGTGACAACTTTTCAGCGATCCTGGGCAAAATAGTGGCTCTACTCTACGCTGTGGCATACTACGAAACATTCAATATTCTCGCATTTCACTTTATCTACCGCCATCGAATTATCGTGACGTGTGACGTCATGATTTAAATATTCAGTAAAAGAAAATTTCAGCGGAAAGCTACAAGAATGGACTGAATCATGGCGACTAAGTCACTGGCTAACAGCTGCAATATCATTCTTGTTTATCCATTCAACGCTTCTGGTCTGGGCCTGGGCCTTCAGCAGTGTTACCAACGAGTACAGTATGTTCGTCAAGATTTACCTGACATTTTCGAAAAAATGTTTTCAGATCAATGGACAGTACAGAAATGATAAGCTTGTACGGCGTAAATACCAGTGATCCTACATTAGGATATCTCGCTTTCCAGATAAGAGTCAGTATTAGCTATTTTGATCAGAATAATGAGAAACCTCAGAGACTGAACAAGGAAACGGGAAATGTGGAGTACGATAACGCATCTTTGGTTAATTTGTAAAATAACTAATTTATAGTTATTGTGGTTTAGGTTACTTTCGCAGTTATTGTAGCTTTGTTCGGAGTGTCCGCGAGCATTATGATTATCTGTAGCGCTTTCATTATCAGTGCTCTCAGGTACGTTAATTTTTACTTTTTCTCGAGATTTTGTTTCGATTTCATTCATTGTCAATGAAAGAGTCACTGAATTGCAGGGCAATGCCAGCCTCTACAAAGAAGAGAGTTCATCAACGAGTCATGTTCCGTTCTCTCCTCATTCAGGCAATTAATATTATTGCGAATCTGGAATAATATTTTTTTACGGTGAAATCATGTTTTTAGACGTTAGTTCCGTGCGTGCTTTCCTACATGCCTATTTGTTTTATCTGCATGTTTCCGTTGACAACAGGTTCGTGCAGTACTTTTATTCCTTATCACTCCTTTTTTGATTTACCACTTAGGCATCGCTTTGGGTGCATTTGGCAATATTCTGATGATGTCGACTACGATCTTTCCTTCTGTTGATGCTATCTTGATAATCATGTTCATCCCGGCGTATCGACAATCGGTGAAGACGTTCATTCTGAGAAGAGCGCACAAGGAAATTGTGCCACTGCCATCACAATCCTCGAGTGTCAATCGAAATTCAACCGAATACATAAATGAATGATGTGCCCGTTTAATAGTATCTTGTTTCCATCGAGCTTGTTGTCGAGAACTTTCCGTAGATTACGTAGATTACAGTAAGAATCAATGCGCATGACTACCAACTTTTCGCCGTATGCCACACTGCCATTCACAGCGTAATGAACTTGGCTAACGAGAAGGAAAATAATAATCATCCTCACACAAATTTCAGTCAAAGATTTCGCATATAATGGTCGATCGTCCGTCGTACTGGTATTTCATCAGTGAGCCCTTCTACTCGTACTTCTATCGAACTGCCGCTGCAGGTTTTTCCCAAATCAGATAAATCATTAAATTTTGCGTGCTTTTTCAGTATCTCTAATTTCAAATGTTCTGCTCATCATCACAATCAAAATGACGCCGTCAAAACTAATCGATAATTATCGATATCTGCTGCTTTGTTTCGCAGTCTCTGATATTATCAGTTCCCTCTCGAATGTTTGGTTTTGTCCAATAGTTCACCTAACCGAGCACGGATTTTTCTATCTATCGAAACGAGCCAATGAATGGAAATCTGATGGAGGTACGATGTCTTTGTTATCTAAGAAGTAACAACAGTTTCAGCGATACTGGGAAAAGTAATAACTCTTTACTACGTCAGCACCTATTACGAGTCATTAAATATCCTCGCGTTTCACTTTATCTACCGGCACAGAATTATCGTGATGTGCGAATTCGAGTTTGACGTCGTTGAGTCTTTGTTTCAGAGGGAATCTACAGAAATGGACAGAATCATGGAGATTAAGCCACTGGCTGACAGCTGCGGTTGTATTCCTCTTTGTTCATGGCGCGCTAATGGCCTGGGCATGCGCGTTTAGCAGTGTCACTAACGAGTATAGCCTGTACGAATAGATTTTCCGGACAATTTCGAAGGCATTTCACTCAGATCGATGGACAGCACTGAGCTCATTAGTCTATACGGAGTAAACACGAGTGATCCTTCTGTAGGATACGGAGCCTTCCAGTACAGAGTAAGAGAGCGTTCGATTTTTGCTGGCAATAAAGTCCTTTTCAGCGGGTAAATACGACAACTGGCCAATTGGAATATCATGTACCTACTTTAGTAAGTATTTTTACAAATTTTATTTTACATTTATCGTATTCCAGATATCTTTCGCGGTTTGCTTAGCTTTGCTGGGACTGTCGGGGAGCATCATGATTTTGTGCAGTGTATTCATTATCGGAGCTCTCAAGTTTGTCCCATTTCCCTTTGCCGATATCCATAATTACACACTAATTGATATCGCACTAATTTCAGAACTATGACTTCTTCAACAGCAAAAAGGGTACATCAGCGTTTCGCGCTCTTCTTATCCAGGTATTTTCAGTGTAAAGATCAATTACAAATTGGAGAATTAATTGGATTTTAATTAATTTGAATGAAATTCATCTGTAGACGCTTGTTCCGTGCTTGCTCTGCTATTTCCCTCTTTTCATTATGTGGACGTTTCCGTTGGTCACAGGTTCGCGAATCGCGATTATTCAATATTCTCTTAACCCAGTAAGTATTCGAGGTGTCTCGTTGGGAACATTCGGCAACATTCTAATTATGTCCACGTCGATATTTCCCTCGCTTGATGCAATTCTTATCATCATCTTCATCCCGGTCTATCGGCAGTCTGTCAAAACATTCATCCTGAGAATAACGCGCAGTTCTGGAATGAAAGTCAATAGAATTTCTGAATAAATAAATGAGTTATTTAACTAATCTTTCAATCTTACATCGCAATAGCAAAAATATTTAATCCCACAGAATCGCACAGATAAACAAATATGACGATGGACAGTGGTCGAGAACTTGATGCAATAGAGAAGAAGTTGATGCAATACTGATCATCGCCTTCATTCCTGTCTATAGGAATTCAGTCATAAAATTTATTCTCACAAAGAAGTGTTTGTCGGGCACGAATGCAAACGCACATTTGGGCACCAAATGAATAAATGAGGGTAAAATGACATCCCTCGAACCATCATCAAACTCAAAATTTTCTGCCGCTTCTGCCTACCCTATATTCTGGCTCTGAGAAGCGCGCCTCCTTAACCCGTCTCGCTCCGTATCTCTCGTCTGCCAGCCAGGGCGAGAGAGTAGGCGACAGAGAGAGAAAGAATAGATACTCCCCTCCCTCAACCCTCTATGCTTTCGCATTGCACAACAATAAAGAAAGAAATTGCAGATCAATGACTGCTTCAACAGCGAAAAGAGTGCATCAGAGAGTGGTGTTTCGTGCTCTCCTAATTCAAGTAATTTAGGGAAAAGAAACAAAGCAAAAAAATGTCTTCAGACTTTAGTTCCATGCGTGCTCTCCTATATCCCAGTTTCTGTTATTTGGACATTTTCGTTGTGCACCGGTTGGAAATCATTTCGAACTCATCCTAACTCAATACGTGTTTGAGGTGTGGCGCTGGGAGCGTTCGGCAACATTCTGATGATGTCATCTACCATCTTTCCTTCTGTTGATGCAATTATGATCATCATATTTATTCCGGTTTACCGACAGTCGGTAAAGACTTATATTTTGAGAAGAACGCGCACTGCAATTTTGCCACTGCTATCACAGTCCTCGGCTGTCAATAGAAATTCAACCGAATTGATCAGTAACTGATTTGACAATTCTATTTCATTGCTTTTGCCGAGGAGTTCCTGTGTTTATCCGCTCTACTAACACACTCTACTATGAATAAATAGCACAGCGGTGGTCGAGAACTTACTGTTGATTACGTAGATAATGCCAATGCCGTCTTAGTAATTGGAGCGGAACGAGTAACGAACATGACATTGATTTTGAGAGTCAAGAATAGTCATCAACACAGTATTCTTCAAGAAGATGGAGAAGCGTCCTTCATACTTTTACTTCATCAGTGACCCCTTCCACTCGCGTTTCTTCCTAACTACAGCTGCTGGTATTATTTTGCTTTAATTGTTTGCCCAATATAAACAACAGTCAAACATATTCAGTATCCGTAATCTCCAATACTCTCCTTATCATCACAATCAAAACTACACCGACAAAACTCATCGATAACTATCGCTATTTGCTGCTATGCTTCGCGGTTTCTGATATTATCAGCTCTCTCTCGCATTCATGGATTTCTCCGATAGTACACCTAACCGAGCATGGATTCTTCTATTTCCCGAAACGGGCGAATGAGTTGAAATCGGAAGGAGGTATGACGATCTTGAAAAACTTCAGCTCAAATGTTTCAGCGATACTGGGCAAAATAGTGACGCTTTACTACGTCGTGATCTACTACGCAACCTTCAATATCCTCACGTTTCATTTTATCTATCGCTTCAGAACTATCGTGACGTAAGTCAAATTTCTAGTAACCCTAAAACAATTTTTTCAGAGGAAATCTACAAAAATGGACGGAATCATGGCGATTGGGACACGGGATGCTGGCTGCTATCGTGTTCCTGATAGTTTATGCGGCATTGATGACTTGGGCCTTCGTGTTTAGTAGCGTCACCAATGAGTACAGCTTGTGCGAAAAGAGTATCTCGATTGTTTCGAAAATGATTCGATTCAGATCGCTGGACAGCACAGAAATGATAAGTCTGTACGGTGTGAATACGAGCGATCCAACTGTGGGATACGTGTCATATCAGTTCAGAGTTAGACGGCTATCTTAAAAATTCATTAATCAGGCCATTTTCAGCGAATAAACACGACGACCGGCCTGCTCGAGTACGATGTTCCAACTTTAGTTAGTATCTGGAAAAAAATTCGGCACCTTTGTCATAATCCAGATTTCGTTCGCGGTTTCCATAGCTTTGCTGGGACTATCAATCAGCATAATGATCGTGTGCAGTGTTTTCATCATCAGAGCAATCAGGTTGGCCTCATTCCAACTATCCATTTTTTCAAGAAGCTCAATGATTTCAGAAGTATGACCGCATCAAGAGCAAAACAGGTGCACCAGAGAGTGATGTTTCGAGCCCTACTAGTCCAAGTAACTTTAAGGAAAATAAAAAAAAGCAAAAAAATATGTCTGCAGACTTTTGTTCCGTGTGTGCTCGCCTATATCCCGGTTTCCGTTATATGGAATTTTTCGCTGTGCACAGGTTACCGATACAATTCAAATGTTATTGAATAATTATTTCTTTTGGAGGAGTGGCGCTGGGAGCATTCGGCAACATTCTGATGATGTCGACTACCATCTTTCCTTCCGTAGATGCAATACTGATCATCATATTTATTCCGGTTTACCGACAGTCGGTCATGATGTTTCTGCGTAATAGGATACGCCCTGCGGACACGAATCAGACACGCAGAAACAATAAATGAATTAAAAGAAATATTGAAAATCCATATGCAAAGAGGGTGAGATAATGCTCAAGATTCATTGGACCAACAGTTAGGTTCTCGATGACAACTGGAACGAAAAGTCCAGGCTCTCCCATTCTTCCTCAAGATCATCGCCAATCGAGACGAGACGGCGTTCGCGAACGAATGCGGAGCCATCTGTAAATGATGTGAGTCATTGAATGGTCGATTCGGTGTGGAATAACGGACGCGAATGATGAAATCTGACCCTTGTGCACAATCAGCGCCGTCATCGATCTGGTTCCGTACCAAGCCGGGCTGCCTATTCGCTTGAAGATTGACGCAAGGTCCCGAGGATCAAACTCGTCCGTCTACAAGAGTCGCGTGATAACTTATCACGGTGATAAGGCTAGCCCCAGCAATACCTGACTCGCCAACTGCTCATCTGGAAGGCACACTTCAGAGTCCTGCCCCACGACGAACAGCGCCTCGGCCACCTGGAATGAGCGTTATCATCGACTTATGCACCCATATCCATCCCTGAACCCCACTCTACGTGTTAGAACTCGGTTAATCACACACAAGCACACCTCCTGCGGCGTGGCGTCCTCCTTGATATCGTAAAGGACTTCCTCCAGCAGTTTTTTCGCCCTCTCCAGCTTCTTGTAGGTCTTGTGCGGAGGGCAATTGCCGACGACGTGCGTGCCTGAGGAGCAATCACTTGATTAGAGAGTTTGCAAAATTTAATGCACAGTATTCGAACTCTGAGGGCATGCACTTGAGCGTACGGAGTTCACATCAGAAAACTACGAATTAGCCGGTAGGCAGGGATGGTACTGACCTCTGTTCCAGTCCGTCCTTGTGAACTCGTCGACGAGCACGTTCGTGAACGAGTGCATCTCGTACTCGCCCGTCGGCCTGAGATTCTTGTAGGAAATCATTATTAGTTTCTTCAAGCGACCAAATTTCGACCCCACTGCTCTTCCACGCCTACGATGGCCTGAACTTTCCACGCCACATCGTATTCGACCATTTTATACCTCTCAAATGCTGTCCACTCACCGATCAATCGCCACGAGCCGTTGTAGCGAGCAGGTGTAGCCGTTGTGCTCCGTCGCAGTCGGAATGAGCGAGTCGCAGTATTCCGCGCCGCTCAAGGGCGACTTGAGGAAGCCGTGCACAATGTCACCTGATGTTAATGTTCCGAATCTCTCTCTACACAAAAGATGACTAATTCATCATCGCCCTGGAACCGGGAAAATGCAAAAAAACCTTTCGGGACGGCATCGTCTCTCCGCTGGTCGCTTCGCTGCGTGATCGCGAGCAGCACTCGGATTTTGCCCTCAAAATGTATTTTCGAAAACATAAAAAGTGAGAAGTTCGCACCTGCTCATTGATTCCAAACCAGGTACCGCGCTTCGCATCCTGCAGGTCGATTCCTGCAGATACGCAACGTTTTTTCCAGACATTTGTTTGCCCAGCGACCCTCCATTGTAGATAAAGGTAGAGAACAAAACTGCATGTCTTTCTCTAGAAAAATCAAAAAGGTAAAAAATTGACAGCAGGAAAGGAGGGCAAGAGGGGGTTTCCCTCCTATTTTCACCCCAAACCTGCTAGTATGCCGTCCCTCCACGCTGCCTCGGCCGTCGGTCTCGCAAGCACTTCGTCTCGACTAGACATGAGAATGAGAGCATGTCGAGCCGAGGGTGGAGTGAGCGTAAGGAAGAGATTGCACATCTTTTCCTATCTCGGACTGATTATTTTAACAAAAAACAGGGATAAAATAACGAGAGAATGCAACAATGAAACAGCGGATTGAATGCGGACCACGCACCGCCATGCGATGGAAGATAGATAGGAGAGATAAGAACGGCTATTGAGATAATGGGGTCAATGTTCTGCACCACACTTTGCGCCCTCTCCGCACACGAGTGGCACCGTTCGCGCACACTTTCGAATGTAACAAAGTATCTCGACAGTCGGCTAGGCCGTTTATTCTTTGACGCTCTTCTGCAAAGACTACAACCAAATTGACGGTTCTGAGACTTGGTAAACGCTCTCGAAGTCCATGCCATTTCAAACAGTGAACGCTGTACTCGGTGCTCTCGCAGGCACATTTCGAAGCAGTCTAGCAACCTGCCAGACAGTACTGGGAACAGCGCGATCACGCACAACGTTACTTGCACCACAACAACTTTGTGTTAATTAGAGTAAAAGGCAAATGTGTCAAGCATTTCCTAATAAGGTGTTGTATGCATGTTGTTCGGGTTGCATATGAAGAACCAGCTCAGCGAGTCAGCGAGTTCTGCATCGCAACGAGTCCGGTAATTACGCTGATCTACGTCAAGCCGTATCGAGTGTGAGATTTTTAACCCCCTTAACTCTAAATAAAAACATCAATGACAACGAACAAAAAAATTAATAATTTTTTTTTCTACTGATCATTTTATCTTTCGTATTGGATCTGATAGATAAAATCATTTTGTGATTGCTTCGTGTTGAGGTCCCAATGACGTCACAGTGTGAAGCGAGTGTATGATAAGAAGTTATGACTAGAATCTCGTCGGATGATTCATTGATTTCTCAATTTATTGTGATCTGATTTATCAGACAAGACATACAGTACTCAGATGATGGACTTCATTTCCGGAGATGTGCGATTTCAGCCTCATTTTCGCTCACTATCTCACTCCTATCTCGAAATGCTCATGAGGAAAATCGCTCAAATTTTATATTTAGACTCCTCTTGTCACGCCGGTCCGATCTGTGTAGGTTGCTAAGCACGCACATGCCTCAGTCAAAAAATCGATTTTTAAAAATTATGAAAAAATTTCATGAAAAATAAACTAGGCAGGCGTGATCAGCATCAAATTCTACCCAGGAAAACATCTTCTCTTATTATTAGCGATTTCGTAGACAGAGAAATTCACGAAAAACTGTTTTCGACGTGACGTCATCTGGAGCTAACGAGGGCTCAATATGAAATCTGACTATGCCCACCGTGATCAGCACCCTTGAGAACCCCAAAAACCGGAGCTTCAGGAAATCGACCTTTTTGAGCTGTGCCAGACTCAGTCTGATTTGCTTGACTCTCTCGCGAACGGCCTCATATTCAAATATATTCAAGACATTGAAATAAATAGGGTTGAGCAACATTAGGTCTGATCGTAGAACAAAACATTCGAAGCTAACAAAACACGGAAACTTTGTTGGAGGGTATTGGAAATGTGAATTCAACGAGGCATCGTCGGTTTCGATTGAGTTTCCCTCGAGCCGACCTTCTTCGGCTTACTCACCATCCCGAGCAATCCTCTCCTGGAAGCAGCGATATTAGCTAAAGTTTCACTTAAACCATTCCCTGTGTCAACAGTAAAGGAAGCTCACCAGTAATCGGGCATCAGCACAATAACGATGATTCCGTCCCAGGCCGGGAAGCAAGAAGTGAGGAGCATGCAGGCGTCGTCCCAGAAGAAGACGGGAAGATTGAGCACGCAAAGATAGGGAATGTACACGAAGAACAGCGGGACTGCGGTCTGAAATTGGTCGCTTTTTGGAAAATCAGGAATTTTTAGAATTACCTGAGCGCATACGGACAGGAACAATTTTCTCTGCATGTTAAGGGCGTTCGCGGAGATGGAATGCCCTCGAAGGACGTAGATGTGGTAGTAGCAAAGGCCTCCGAAGGTGATCGCAATCGAGAAGCAACCGATCATGATCGTGTTGAAGATCATGAGCGCGATGAAAATGCGCCAATTGATGACGTCGTTTTCCTGAAATTTTTTTTCTCAAAATGTCTCGTTGTTATTCTTACCCAATAGTTCATTATGAGCCAGCCCTCCTTGATCTCGGCTCCAAGGCGCCTGCCGGTTTCCGCCGCCAGAAGATCTTTGGCGATTTCGGGTCCCTGGCCGGAGGCCACCTCAGTGGCGATATAGTACCTGCGATTAAGTTTTCTTCTAAATGTTAGCAGCCTCGTCCCAAAAGAATACGGGGTGACTCGTAAAAGGGCTTATAAAGGACGCAAAAAAACTGAGAACTCACCACAGGGCGTATTCGGCCAGCACAACGCAGACGAGGAACATGTCGAATCGCCAATCGGAGAAGAGCGAGATGAGATGGGGACGACCGATGCACCAGTACCGGTAGAGGAAATCGATGATCATGAGGACGAAAGGGACCGGGTTGCACGAGCAGTAGAACGCGGTTATGTACTGAACGAGATCATTAACCCGCGGTTATCCCCGGAGAACCGCCGCTTGTTTTAGACACCGACAGAATTGTGTTCTCTGTTATTGCCCGTTCCCTGATATAGCCTACAGAATACGAAAATGATCAAAAAGATGACTCTGTTGTCCCAATCGGCAGCAACGCCGAAGATGGTTGTTTCAACGACGACCACTCTCTGGAATATGCATTTCGAAATATGCCTGGGGACTACTCCATTGCTCGAATTTATAGTCTTCTTATGATAAATAAAATAATAGCGTACCGGTTTGAGCACGGCATGCAGAGCCACTAGAAAGACGTCGTAGGCAGCGAAGATGAGTAACATTTCCTTGTACGTTCCGAGCGATTTTCTCGAGAACTTGACGATCGTGTACATCAGCAGCACGTTCGTGATGAAACCAGCGACTGAATTTGATTATTAGAACTGATTAGCAACTGGGTTCACTCACTGACATGGGAGTCCTCGACGATCGCGTAAGCGGAGACCATTGTTGAGGAGATTCAGACGAGACGACGAAGCGACGGCAAGCTATTGACTCACAGTAGTCAGAAGCCCCAGGAGATGCGAAGATGTACGACCGTTTTTACTCGAAATGATGAGTTTATATACTCGCTCGGGAAATATTATGTGAAAGTCAATCAGCATTGTTCACTTTGTGGTAATGAGTTCGAAGATTGGCACTGTAGTAACCACACTCCCATACCCCAGAGCCACAGTCGATCTACAGTACCTTGCAAAAGTTCGCAAATTTCAAATATTCATAACTTTCTTGAAAATAAAGATGAGATTTGCGGCTGGGCGCGTTCGACTGACCTCTGACAATAGGAGAATAATTCCATATGGTCTTCGAGTATATTTCTCTTCAGTCTTTCGTGGCACAAGTTCTGTCGAGGTACGGTCGTAATTTATTTTTTCAAACCTCGAAGGATTTTTCGAATCACTTCCAACTTTCTGTGGTGATAGCACAACCATTGATGTATAAAATACCCCTCGTTTTGATCGGATTTCGAAATAGCGTATGAGAGTTATTTACCGACACCTCACAAATTTGTAAAAAGTGAAGTAACTTCCGTCTAAATAGTCAGCGATAATAAAATTACAAAATGATTATCACGCGTGTCACCTAAGAATCGAATAAAATCTGGGGATGTTGTGCACACAAACTGACCCATATGTTTCTATGCATTTTTGGATACTCCATAGGGTCCCTTACAAGATAACGTCGAGCTTTGTTCCAAATTTTCGTTTTCAACGATGTCAGACGCCGTCAAACTTGACGGATGCTAAAATTGGCCAACTTTGACGGCCTGTAGCTCCTCGGAAAATAACATTGAGGCTTAGTTGTCAAGAGATAAAATGCTCCAAGGAGCACACGCCTGTGCCAATGGCCCATTGATATTTTTATCCATTTTTTTCTAAATCGATTTGATGATGTTCGATTCCCCAGAAGTGCATCGTTCTTTCCGGGCTGACACTACAGTAAATTTGTACAACCAAGGAGACCAGAAAAAGCATTCAAAAAGAGTTCAACTTTGGCACATCGTTGAAGAAAGGAGCTGAATGCACATCCACTGTCGAGTTCCCTTATTCTGAGTGCTTACGCATTATCAAGTTGTCGAGTACTGCGGTTCTCATTCCTCAAGGTAATTGCGACTACGTGAGCTCGTGACTGCATTGTTACCGTCAGTATTCGACACCACAATGTCTCGAATAGGTGAATTTTACTTTCCGTTCCTGAGTTTGTTTTCTCAATAAAATAGCATCGTTAGTAGCTCATGAATATGACGCACATCCTAACATTCTTTGAACGATCGCTCGGGATCTAGATATCACATACAAGCAAGGGCGTGTTTACCGCTACAACTGTAGCCGTTCTGTAGCCGCGAACTTCTCTGGCTCAGTCCTTGACCAGTTCTCACCTCGCCCTCTCACTTGCCATTGATTTCTTCCCATGATTGCAACGACTAAATTCTCTTGGTCAGAGCGGTTTACTGGTCCAGACCAAAGGATGATGTATTCGTAGCGTTGCTGCCATAATTCGCACTGTCCTACCGCCGCACTTCCTCCACTCCTACTAGAGTGACGAGTAGCTTCCGCTGATTGTCACTGTCGCTGAACTAGCTTCGCGAATTCTCATTACTCTCACTCTGCCACTCAGAGACAAACGCGTAGTTAACCGCATTCTGATTATTTTTTACCCCACATTTTCTGTTCTTCTTGATACGGTTTTGGAGGTTTCATAGTAACAACGATGAATAAATTGCTTCATTCCACGGTCTAGTCGCACAAGTCGGAAGGACCCCTAATTCAGAGTAGAGCTCGAAATACGAGCCGTCGTCTCTTCATTTTGCACGCACTCTCGCCTCTCTGACCGGTGAGAGAGCACGCGGAATGAAGAGACGGCTCATAATTCGAGCTCTAATTTAGGGATGGCAAATGAAGAGAAAAGTGAAGAATGAAGAGGCGAAAAACTCTTATTCTCTCTTCATGAAGAGTGACCGGGTCGGTCTCACTCTGCACGCAGAGTGAGGGACTCTGCGTGCAGAGTAGCCAGTTGGCAATGTGCGAATAGGCATAACTTGAGAAAGGATGAATATTTTCCCTTCAAACTTTGGCATTTGTATGAGAGGGGCGCTATGCAAATATTAAACGTGTCTAAAGATACCTACGTACCCAGAAAGGAGAAGTACGGTGTCTACCGTACCCACTAATGAGTGAAATAGTATCTATCGTACCCAGTAGCGATAAATACGGTGCTTTCGATCTCAGAAGTGGGAGATACGGTGACTACCACATCAAGAAATGGATTGAAGATACGGTGCTTACCGTACCCAGGGGAAAGGGAGCGGATCGTAGCGTACCAAGGGAGAGAATGCCAATGGATCTGTCCCCTCTGACGATCTGTGACTTTATAAGTTTGATTAATTGCCCGAAATCGATCGAGAACCAGAACTAACTTCCTTGAAAGCGAATAGTGGATAGATTACCGTTGAGAGGTAGCAGGGGGTACTGTAGAAGGGTGAGAAGAAAATAAAGAAAATCTGATTTGAATATATTTGAATCAGAGCATAGGAATGCATTTAGCTTATTCTCAGATACTAATTCGTTGTTTTTGTGAAGAAATCCGGTCGAAAACACCCATTTCTGAGCTTACTCTGCACGCAGAGTTCCCTCACTCTGCGTGCAGAGCGGCCGCATCGCTCGTCTCTTCGTGAATAATGACGCCGATTCGCGCGCCTTTGTGACGGAGAATGAAGAGACAAATCTCACTCTTCACTTGCCATCCCTACTCTAATTCAGCTATGCCCGAGCCCCCTCTGCCCCTCGCCATCATCCACTTCTGCACTTGCTCCGTGTCAATAGTGGCTGGCTCGACGCTGCTCTACATCGCCGCTCGCCACACACCCGTGCACCTCCGCTCGTACGCGGTGCTGATTATCATGTGCGTTATTTGCTTACAAATCGGAATTATCTGCAAAAAAATGTTGAAAAATAGTCAGAATCTTGCAGGCTGGCGATGGTGGAGCTGAGCTCTTCAATTGGAGCCTTTCTCGTCTTTCCGAGGTACGATTCTTATTGATTTAGCGCATCTAAATGTGCTTCAGAATCGTCCCTGTGGGCCTCGAGGGCGTAGCTTGCGTGCTCAGCGGACCAATAGTGAAGATTACGTCGAATCAGACGATTTGGTTTGTTCTGGACTCCATTTTTTTGTTTTCTCATTTTCGAAATTCCAGGTTCGCATTATATCTCGCGCAGCTCCACGGCACCGTGCAGTACAATGTATTCATGTCGGTGTGCTTCTGTTATCGGTTCGTTGCTTTCCGGTTCCTGGACTTTCGAAAACAAAGAGTGCTCTACAAAGCCGTGTTGATTGTTGATGGACTGAGTACGAAGGTTCTCTGATTTGGAGGCCAGGAATGGAATTCGAGGCTGAAATTAGTAACTATCATGTCAGATATTATGTGCTCCGGCACGAGTCGCCGACGCGCAACCAAGTGCGAGGCTTCGGTCTCGCAGTCTTCTCCTTTACGTTCTTTCTGTTTGTGAGTTCTCTTCTCCGAATGCAACCAGACAGGGCGTCATGAGGCATAAAGTATTTTACACCACGGGACTTGTTTTTCGCGTTGTCGAGAAGGTGGCATAATGAAGTCCCGAGAAGTCGAACATGATGTAGACTCGTTTGAAATCCATGAGAGTTCCAGACCAAATCGCCAAATGAGAGTGAAATCAAAGCAATTGTAGGTGCTATTCGGCACCACACGCGCTTCGAAGGAAGTCGCGTCCGAGTACGTGAACAAGTACGTCCCGCAGTACGATCTCGATCCGGAGTTGGTCATAGGTAATTTAGAATCATTTTTCATGATGACATCACGATTAGTATCTGACATCATTGCTTGCAAAGAAAATTACAGATCTCTGTAACCGTAACTCAATAACAGGTTCGAATCTACGACCATTTTGCAAATATCAATTATAGTTGATACCAATTATAGTTATGCTGACAGTTTAGTTGCAGCGAAATGAGTAAATGAGTTTGAGCAAAATTAGATTGGAGATTATTGAACAAAAATTACCAAACGAAAATTAGATTCTGCAGTAACCGTCGAATTATCCCACTCGCTGGGCGGTCCGGCGATCATCTGGACTGTGCTAACAGCCATCTCGATGACGTTCGTCAACGTCTTCGTGGGCCGCGCCATCTTCAGGTAAATTCCTTGATTTAGTTTCGAAAATAAATATCAACGACGCTCAGATTCCTCAACGACCGCACGATCCATCTGAGCGAGCGGACACGCAATTCGCACAAGCAATTCGCCGTGGTGAGTGCCTTTCTTCTAGGAACTAATCATTGTGCAGTTGATCGCGTTCATGCTCACATCACTCCGTGTTCCGTATTTACCGTCATCAAAGTGCCAGTTGAATAATACATTCGTTGCTATTTACAGGCCCTGACAATCCAAGCAGTCGTGGGGCAGCTAATTCTATTTGCCGCTCTTTCCTACGCCCTCGGCCAGTTGGACATCATGCGGTCGCCCGTGATGGAGTACAGCACGCACATGGTAGGTATTTTTCAATTTTCGACTTTGCTCGAGTTCGTCTGAACCAAATAATCGCGTTGACTATCGTGATATTTTTCTACTATCGGTTCTGGATTCATTATTCAATTTGAATGCAAGCACAGATTGAGGTTCACTAGCGCACAAATAACGCGGTGTACAATAATTCAACCGTTATCGAGTGAACTCGTTGTAAACACCTGTGAATGACACGTTCACGTTGTCCCCGATATGTTGTCCAGACGATTTAGCGTCTTTAATCGCCATAAAGTGCAGTCACATTTCGAAACAGTCTAGCAACCTGCCAGACAGTACTGGGAACAGCGCGATCACGCCAAACATTTTAGTACTTGCACGACAACAACTTTGTGTTAGCTAGAGCAAAAGGCAAATGTGTCATGCATTTATAAGTAAGGTGCTGTAATTGTGTTGTATGCATGTGGTTTCGGGTTGATTATGGAGAGCAATTGATAAATTATTGAAGTTTAACTAAATACCACTACAGGTCAGCGAGTTCTGCATCGCAACGAGTCCTGTGATCACGCTAATCTACGTCAAGCCGTATAGAGTGTGAGTCACACTTTTGTCAGCTAGACACCTCGAAAACAATATCGATACAATTCCGAATATCACATAATGGTCCTTTCAGGCAACTGCTCCGAATGGCCGGTCGCAAGCACGAAATGGACAGCTCGGGCATGAAATCAGTCGTGATCTCCGTCGCACCGTTCAGAAGCAAATGAACCTGATAATATTAGAGATTGCTGATAAACTATTTCTACAGATCATTTCATGCATTTATATCAAAACAAGTGATTCTATCCACAATGAACATAATATAGTTTGAAAGGCAAGATCGAAATGTTGTTGGTTTGATGGCTTGATCGTGTCCATGGTACGTCCCGAGCCTATGCTCCCTTGATCTCCAGATAGCCTCTTATCAGAGCACGCGAGCATTGTATCACGCAGTGGAATCCTAATCGCGGCTGAGTCATTGCGGCTGAAGGCCATCGTCGAGTTTGGCGCTTCGTTTCGCAAGCATTTCGCTCCCATTTAAAGCGAGTTATTCGTGCCTCTGCAAGATTTACTCGCCATGGACACTTGGCTGATCATCCTTCTCTCAGTGCTCGGTGTAGGTTTCTCATTTTTCCGTTTTTGTTTTGTTGTTTTGTGGTTTTATTTTTAAATATTTTCGTATTTAATATATATTAAAATATTTTCGCAATTCAGGCACTAGCGATACTGGGTTTCATCGTCGTATTGTGCCTGAAGTGCTGTGAGTTCTTACTTTACATTTTTTATGCAATTATTCGATGTTCAGGGAATTGCGTTCCAGTGAGATACACGGCGAAGGGTAGCGACATGGCGAATGGAGGTGAGTTCTATTTTTTCTTTATTTTTTAATCGCACCTCCTAATTCCCATTCTAAGCTTTTGTTCACATGATCAGAGTTTTTTCTCAAAATAACATTACAATTTAATATAATTACAGGCGATCCGAATAAAGAGTACGTGATTAAAATCGGCAACCATGGCGCGCGCGATCAACCGTATCTGGCTAAGGCAACGCCGAAATATGGACCATGAAAGAACCAATTTACAATCAAGTTTATCTTTCGTATTGGATCTGATAGATAAAATCATTTTGTGATTTCTTCTCTATTGTGGTCCCAATGACGTCACATGGTGAATCGACTAGATGATAAGAAGTTTTGACTAGAATCTTGGGGAATGACTCATTTTCTTTCTCATTTCTTCGGATGATTTCTCAATTTATTTCTTGTGTGATCTGATTTATCAGACAAGACATACAGTAATCAGATGATGGACTACATTTCCACAATTGATTGGATCCCTTAGTCCTCGACAGAGCTGGAAACAAACATGATGTCGTCCGTCGGGATCGAAAGTGGACCTGAAAGAAAATATATTCGAAATTTTTTTTACTGCCTTCTTTATCCAACCACTCACAGCCTGTCGCAGTGATAGGAGTGTATGGCACTGGTGGCTGCATGTAGTTTGTTGTGTCAATTTCCTCATGATTTTGTTTGTTGTAACGAGAAAGATGCCACCGAGCCTGGATAAATAAAGCATGCATCTCTCATTCAAAATACAAATGGAAACGGACATTGTGGATGCATGCAACGAGTAAGATTGAGAAGAAGAGTAGAATTGCGAGAATTACGTAGTAGATCACCTCAAACAAAATGGCGAAGCTGATGTTCTGCAATTTCGAAAGTGTTAGAAAATGATGCGGAATACAACGCACCTCCTCGTCTTCTCCAGTCATTCTTATTGATATATGGCCAATTTTCTCATATTCCCTCCTTAAAAAAATTCAGGAGGGAAGTAATTGAGGTGGGAACATCGCCGTATCAAGAAAGGGCGAATATTACCGTGGGATCGCAAGGCACGCAGTGGCATAACAACTTCGCTGAAATGGAAAGGCAAATTTCAATTTATTCTGACAAAGGATCATGGAAAGTGTTGTAAATTATGGGATTGCTTTAGTGGATAGTGTAGATGTCGAGTCGGCATCTCTGTAGTGAATGCGTGCATCATCTTTGCATTGATTTTGAGGACAGAATCACTTTTCTGAATGCCTCTTTTTATTTACTTTGATTGCGATTGGAAAAACCTTCCTTCCGATGCGCGGAAAAAAGTCAGTGCTGAAAATGACCGTCAGAGAGTGCACACTTGATTGCACTCCGATAATTATCAGCATCAGTGGAATAAATTCTGAGATTTCGGCCTTAATTAGTTTTAAAATTTAATTTTTTCGTACCTGGCCATTCGAAGCGTCTAACGTGCTGCGTTACGATCCCGATTGATGGAAGAATTATGGTCACACCAGGAATTAGCATCTGTATTGTTTTGGTTCCGGACATACTTTTGTCAATATTTTTTTGAAATCCGTTCTGCGCCCCGCTCCCTAGACGAAAATGGCCGGGCAAGTACGGATGTGCATTTTATCCGCATCGCTCTACCTGAGCGATGAGCGAATTCGTGAGGCGTCGATGGCATTGACGCGTTTTCTCACTCAATACTTGCATCCGGTTCAGTGTGTGCAGTGTGTGAACGCAAATCTGCAAGACCGTTCGCCATTATCATCTTTGCCCTGGTGGACTTACCAATAGGGATGGCTTCGTAAGAAGTGACTCTCTTCATTCTGCCTGCTCTCTCGCCGGTTCGAGAGGCGTGAGTGCGTGCAGAATGAAGAAATTCATTTCTTACCAAGCCATCCCTACTTACCAATAGAAGAGCCGAGACGGCAACTCCGATATTGAATGCGTACACTGCGCCATAGACAGGAATGCTTTGAGGAACAATGCACAGTATTCGATCCCGAATGTTCACATGCCTCCGGTCAGAGAGGAGCTAAATAAAAGGTTTCCAGGCACGCTGAAAGTGAATGAAAGGCTAGACCTGAGTGTACGAGTCCATAACTGCTTCGGATTTTTCCATGGCAAACTCAATAATGTGATTTGTTATTGATGCGCGCGCCTTCTTACCTCGAGAATCGGGCCTTGCAATATGGAACAGAGTGTCGCATATGACAGCACTGCTACAAGTGTCGGAGATGACAGTCGAAAACGGTGGTTGGGAGGCAGCAAAATCTGGAATTTCACGTATCTTTGCCATCGACTGAAATGTATTAGTGATTGCTTTGCAAGAAATCGTCTCTTCATTTCGCGTGCTCTCTCAGATAGGCGAGATACCGTGCAGAATGAAGAAAGTCAATTCTTGCCAAGCCATCCCTAAAACGTACCTGATTGCGGTACGACGCACTGAACAAGTAGAACAAGCCTATCGTGCTCACTCCGGAAACCCAGGTTTCCTGTCCCGAATATTTGTATTACATCAAAAACAATAAGTAAACCCACGTAAACTATTGAAGATCGCAGAAATGAATCTAGAATTCCTCTGTAATACATGCAAGGTAATGGGATCAAGAACACTGGATCCATCAATATTTGAAGATAAAAGTCCGATAGGGCAGAGATAACCTGAAGTTTATATTCGATTATTGTTTGGAGCAATCGTGTGACACTCTCATTTCGCAATGCTCTCTCGCCAATCAGAGAAAGGAGAGAGCGCGCAAAATTACGAGAGTCAGACGATTCCTCGTTGTTTGTCACAACCGGTGCTCACTGTGGTGGTCATGAGTAGGCTGCGATAAGCGGACGTTGCGTGGGGCAAGTATCGAGCTAGTGCGAATGCTGCGATCGAACTCAGCACTATGGATGCGGCTGTTGTAAAATATTTTAGAGCCTCGAGCAGCGATTGCGATGATTCGGATACGGGGTCGATCATGAGATCCTACAGAAAAAAAACAACAACTTTGTATTCCGAATACAAGCTTCCGCAGACAATTATCCACGAATTTAAACGATAAACTGTTTGTAGTTGCGTATAGATTACAGTTCGAAGATCAGTGAAAAGCATAAACATGCGAAATATTATAGAGAATGGCACGACAGGCACGTTTGTGAAGGAAATCATTGCCTTGGAGAATTGTTACGTAAATTGTTTGTCGCGACTTCATGATTCATGAAGAGAGTGTAAATATACAGACAATTATCCCAAGATCATTTATTCGACAATTCACATCACATGTACAGATATAGATGCCCACAAGTATAGTGTGGAGCTAGATAGAACTACTTCGTCTAATTTGTGATTTGAACTTCTAATCATCAAAAACCTAAAAACATTGAGATGGATGCTAAGTGTCAAACAAAATTTCGAGAATGGATGCGGCGACAATCAGAATGAACAGCAGGGTGTAGCCGAAGCACTTGCACATGCACTTCCAGTCAGAGTAGTCGACTTCTGCTCGGTCTGCGCTATGATTGGGACTGAAAACGAAAATTTACAACACATTTTGATAGATTTTGTTGTTGTTTTGATCAAAATTGAAGTTGATGAGGCAAAACAGACTCACGGTGTGAATGTCGTTGGTTGAATGTCAATGCGAACGGGCGACGGGAGAGGGGGAGTTGGAGGGCGCGCGGGGGTGGGAATCTGTAGATGGAGAATTTGAAAAGAAAAAGCTGAGGGATGAGCTCACCGGCGCGAATTGGGTGTAGCTGGGCGGGCTGGCTGGGGCAGCCGAGGGGTCGAGATGAGGAATGGTAAATCCAACGGGAAGCGAAACGGCTTGGGCGTAGGTCGGCGGAGCTTGCATGATGATGAGAATGAGGAAATGGTGAGTGACCCGAGCATATCAATCACTAGTTTCGTGAGTCAGAAGCTTTATCAGAATGAGGTGTGATCGGTTATCAGCCCTGGTCAAGATTGAAAGATGGAAAGTGTGTAGGCCACGAACCAATGATTCATTCTATAGTTTGTCCTTAGCTGACTATAATCTGTGATGACGTACAATTTATTTCAAAATTGAACATGCTTGACTGATCGCTGGGCATGTCATGCCTCAAGCAGTTTTCTCCTTTCAAATTATTTTTGATTGATAAGGGTTTGAAATGAATGCGGTGTATTGTGTTTTCAGTGTGGTCTCGCTTCTCCTACTCTTCAACACTGAAGCAGCGGATGGAATTATTAGTGTAGTAATCGCGCTATTTTAAAACGCGTTATTTGTAAGAACGCAGGAGATAGTGTACAAAAATTTCAAAATCGTCGCCCGGGGCTCATACTTGGGGGGCATGACCCCTAGGGGTAGTACAACTTTTGACTATAGTTTGGACCCAAAATATTGATCTTTGATCTTTGAAATCGCGATTTTCAAACTTGATATTTCAGTATCGAGTAATAGCTCATTCGAAAGAGCATGAAAAGTTATGTTTCCAGCTCTAAGGATTTTCAATTTGGACCAGTCTGTCAAAAGTTAAGCTTCGTAGAATGCCACTTTTCATCAAAATGACCAAATCTGGATCTGGCTACCCACTAAGATGTCATTTGCGGGCTCCTATTTTTTGATATATTTTGTAAAAATCATTAAAGAAAAAGAACGATAACTTTCCAGGGCACATTTTCACGGACATTGTATCGTAATCTTACCCCCATCGTGGACCACCCACGACACGAGATGAATTTTAAATCGTCCAAAACATTTTCACTTCACTTTCAATGTGCACCACAGCGAACAGGAATGACCATGACGGTATTTGGAACAACTTTTCAGTTCACGTCGAAAATGTAGGATGGGTATTGGAGCTGTTAACACGGAAAAATTAAAAACTCCATTTTTCAGAAGCTATAAATTTTAGAGGCTAATAAGTCGGCTTATTGTGTGTAGATATGCCCAATTTCAAAGCAAAATTACTTAGTTTGATTAGAGCATCGATTTTTTGAAGTTTAGAGTGGATTGCGGAAAAATAATTTTTGAGCCATTTTTGAGCTGTGAAAATTACCCATTTTTTTCATCGAAAAAATAATTCTTCCGGAATCGTCTCAAAAGTTGTCAAATAACGTCCTATGATCCATTGGTTGATTTGAAGTTTTAATTCGATTATATCTTCAGTAAAAATCGCTTCCTGAATATTTGAAATAGGACCGTTTCGCGAAAAACCACAGGCTGACCACAGTTGAACGACGATATCGATACAATGTCCGTGAAAATGTACCCCGGAAAGTTCTCGATCTTTTTCTTTAATGATTTTTACAAAATATATCAAAAAATAGGAGCTCGCAAATGACATCTTAGTGGGTAGCCAGATCCAGATTTGGTCATTTTGATGAAAAGTGGCATTCTATGAAGCTTAACTTTTGACAGACTGGTCCAAATTGAAAATCCTTAGAGCTGGAAACATAACTTTTCATGCTCTTTCGAATGAGCTATTACTCGATACTGAAATATCAAGTTTGAAAATCGCGATTTCAAAGATCAAAGATCAATATTTTGGGTCCAAACTATAATCAAAAGTTGTACTACCCCTAGGGGTCATGCCCCCCAAGTATGAGCCCCGGTCGACGATTTTGGAATTTTTGTACACTATTCTGCCCATTTCACTGCAGTCTTACAGAGAACGCGTTTTAACTGTTGAGAAAAATTTGAGCTGAATTTCATAGTACGTAGTGCATAGAGTACACAGTATGGCGTGTCCGATCTTGAACTCAGATATCATCACGATCCTTCTCAGTCACATGCGAGTGCTTGAAATCTTAATCTTGAATGAGTAATCACTACAGCACGTCACAGACGTTTTCCAGTTTATAGTCTCCCATTCCACACGCAATAATCATTCGTTCGACATTCTAGCTCGGTCAAGTTTTCCGCTACAACACTTCAATCATGGAAGATTGGTTGATTGCAATTTGCGTAATCGTTCCGGTAGGTGCCACCTTTTGCATGGGAACATTTTTAGTTTTTAATTCAGACTTTCTTCATTATGGCTTCTGCGTAGGTCGGCGGAGCTTGCATGATTATTCGAATCAGGAAATGGCGAATGTATATCATTCACTCTTTTCATGAATCATTAGCGTTATCAGAGTTAAACCCGATCTGTTATCAGTCTAGAACGAGATTAAAAGATGGAAAAGTGTTGTCTACGAAACAGTGACTCATTTTATAGTTTGCTGACTATAATCTCGTGATGATGTATAACTTCTTTCAAAATCAAGACTGGCTGATCTCTTTCGCTCTCTCTCAAACACTTCTTTCAAATCTTTTCAACTGATTGGCTGGGACAACGGAGCACAGTGTACCTCAATTAAATCTCAACTACTCTAATGTTTTACCCTAATACTGAAAGTGATGGTCCTTGTAGGAGGTTAGTGAAAGAGGAAAAATGGTGATAATAAGTGAATATTAATTCGGAGTAGACATTCGTTCGTGATCTCTGATATCATCATCACACGCCTTATCAGATACCGCGAGCGTGCTCAATACTATGAAAAGCCGTAACCTTAATCTTCAATGATTCAGTCAGTGAGGCGAAAAATCAATCGAGCTCTCGAGTTTTTCGTCGTTTCACACCACATTTTCGCTCATTAATTAAATAGTTTTCTGTTTCAATTCCTTGTACATTTAAGGAGATTTTCGAAATGGATGATTGGCTGATTGCGATTATCGTACTCGTTTCGGTAAGCGTCACTATGAATGAGAAAATTCGAATTCATTTTCAGGTATTCTTTATTATTCTCGCCCTCAGCCTTTGCTGCGTGTGCTCCAGTAATTCATCGGCCTTCATAAATAGCTAATATTCCTAACATTTACAGAAAGCTGTGCCAATTCAGCGCAGGATCACGGCGTCGAAATGCTCAAACGGCGTAAGATTAACTTTTCTTTTTGTATTTCATGCGAGCAATACTGCATTTATTCTATTGCAGCCGACGCGCCCATCTCAGTGATCACCGTCGATACCCACTCGCATAGGCACCACCACCATCATCACCATCATTTGGGAGCCGCAGCGGCGATTCACCACCATAATCATCATGGTCATCATAATCACCATGTGGCACATCACCACCACCATGGAGGGCATCATGGGTAGAGATGGGAAAGGAAGAGGGAAGAGGGGCGAATTGATGCAAATTGAGCCGCGCTCTTGTGGAAGAGTGAGAGGGAATGATCGCTCTTCCACAAGAGTGAGGGGTCTTGCGCAAGAGTAAACTACATTTTGAGAGCTAGCTAAGTTCCCGTTCATTTTTGCACTTAGTGCAAAAGAGAAAAGTTGTAGAGGGTTCGCTGCTCTTCCGAATGATGTCAGCTAGAATATGGTAGAAGCAAAAGTAACTGTGCTATCATCATTCGCGATATGTTTTGAGGGTTAAAATTGCCTAAAACAGGAAACGATTAGTGAAGATCATGAAATAGACGTCTCTGTGAGATCTAAACGGTTTATTTTCACAAAAGGAGTTGCCACTCTCGAAAAATTAGCTCCTCTATTAAATACACACTGTTAATAGCGTCACTAGTTTGAGTTATGGTCGTTTCACAAGATTTTTAGCATTGTGTAAAAAAGCATAGTGTGTTTTACACTTCACTATTCAAATCTCACGACTAAATCTAACAAGGAATGCGTCAGACCTCATTTATTGAGTCGAATTTCCATAAAACGCACGCATCTCAGTAAAAACTCAATTTAGCTGGAAACGCTTGGCGCAGAGGTCGAGGAACACTCTAGGATGCTTGTTATGCAACTTCTGTATCAAAGATCACAAAATCCGGTAAAAGATCATCCATAAACACAGTTTCTCTGGATCAATTCTTCCACAAGACCCCTCACTCTTCCACAAGAGTTAATCCATCTCCCTCCTCTTCCTTTCCCTCTCATTCCTCGCCGCGCGAAGCGGCGAGTCTTCCTTTCACTCTTCATTTCCCTTCTCTAATCATGGGCATCATTAGATGTGTTTTTGTACCATTATTTGCTGGTTTTTCAGATTTTGTCATAGCGTCAATTATCGGATCAAGATAGTACCCGTTGCTCTTTCGACACAATGATAAGCGGAAACAATGACGTTTATTGACTAGACACTTCTTGGATGAGTCACTGATAGTGAACTAGAAACGGATTGTTTGATCTTTTTTTTATCTTATCGCAACATATTTCGAAGATCACACAAGCATTTGTCTACTAAAGCATGCAATTACGTCGAGTGCTTTGATTAGGGAGTACGACAGAAAAAGAGTGCGTAACCTTTCTCGGAATCGGAAAGGTGTGGTTAGAGTGTCCACGTGAAAGTACGAATACAGCGAATTTGCATCACTTTACTCGTATCCGGAACGTACTCTTCGAAATGGATAGACCCATGAAATCAGATCCTCTATTCTCACAACCCTAGCAATCTTGCATGTACTCCATTGTTTATTGCCTCGCTATCAATTCCAAGCCTCTTTCAGTCCTCGAAAGTACTCTTCTGTTGTTTTCTCAGCCGTCTCTTCTCCCAGGTGCGATCTGTCAATAGATAAAGTTATTGAAACCGGTTATTCTCGTGCTCAATTGTAAAGTTTACCGTACTTGTTACTAACCTCAAGTGCTCTGTTGATTCGTTTCTGACGTTTATGACGTTTCTTTTTCCTAATTGCTTGCCGTACTCGAGGAAAGTACACGGGTATGCAGGTGAAAATGAGGACACTCCCCCTGCAATTCATCGAATTAATTAAAAAAAGTGTTTTATTAGTGCGGAAGAACAACTGACAGGGAGAGCCAAAGGTCAAACATTGCAGCGGAGTAAAACCGGAGTCCGTCGTATCCAGTGTTGGATGGGATGAGAATGAATATCAGAAAGGAGGCGAATGATGGAATTGCAACAGCTGTTCGAGTGTTGGCGAGTTTTGTGAAGGACTGGGTATTTAATATTTTCGGCATTTCGAATCGTGAACTAACTGTAAGAAGGGAGATGTTCTCTTGTATCTGATAAGTTCTCGCGACAGAGTACCGATGGATCACTGCTCCCCGCTTTATATCTTCCATTTCTCGTGAATTATGGCGAAACACAAGTGTGCAAAGCTTCAAAAGAGGCTTTATTGGCGATACAATAGGCTGACATACGACCAAACCGAGCAAGTTGAGCACGGCATAATCCTGGTTATGTACCCTAAAAACAGAACTCATAATTTCGAAACCAGTTCTTACCGAACACAACCAGATACGCGGTTGGAAATGAGATGAGGAAGAGAATCACTTCTTGAAGTGCAAAGAAAGGCAGCGTAGAAATTGAGCCGCCTTCGTACCTCAACTTTTTAAAAAAGTACAACCTTAACGATAATATCACTTCGTTTTCGCTATATCGAAACTGCAGTCTAGTTTCGAAAAACTGTAAATGAATACTCACCAAGCCCATGCTTTGGTTGCAACCCATCTATCGAGCGCAAGTATTGAGTCTCTGAAACATCAGACTTGCCTACATTTTCTATTCATCAAGTTTTAAAAAGAGCAGCATTGCTATCGATTTTTCGAACTTACAATCCCGACATGTTCCCAAGAAAGTATTGCTTCATCAAACTTCCAGCTATGAGCGAGGTTGTCACAACTGGAATTTTTGTATGAACATCTGAGCACCTTATCGTACCGTATTCAGAAGGACCGAAATACTGATGATGAATTATGAGGAGTCTCGAAAAAGCGCGCAAGATCGATACACAGCTGGAGAATCCGATACGTAGTTTTACCTGTGGGAGGTGGTTCGCGACGTCTGGTCGCGTTATCTAGGCAGGAATCAATACCATGCGATGAACCCCTTGGCGCTTTCATCGTGAGAACAAGGACAATAAATCCGGCGATATTCGATGAAAAGAGGAACACAAGCTGAAATTTCGTTCAAAAAATTACTAAATGCGAAGAAAAACAACCTCAACAATGTAAATAATCTCAAACGCTGGCGCATATTGGTCCGTGTCATTTCGAGAAATATATTTGTCGAGGTTCATTTCTTAGAGAATTAGATGTAGTGAGAAAGAGTGAAGGGAAGGTTCTTGCTAATTGCACCTGCCTTTGCCGCCAAAGATCGATGTTATCGCCTGTAATTTCTGAAAAGTCAAGTCACTCAGTAGTTTGAAACTGGTTGAATTGAATTGGACGGTTCATTAGTTCAGCTAAAAGCGAAGAAAACGCGTTGTCTCTTTCGACACCAAAAATCGAAATAGTGATGGGATCGGTTACTTTTTGCACTGATAAGACTAGGCTGCGTGATTTGCTGGTGTTTCACTCGCATCTCCGGCAAATTACACCTGTTGGCGCCCAGTCGGCGATTATACTTCGGCACCCCCTCCCCCCCCCGTTTTCCTCGCGCTCTCGGTCTTGAAGTGCACACAGTAAGTTGAACTTCAAGATCGACTTACTCACTTTGGATTTTACTGGAATGGGATAATGGCAACTGATAGGGAATGCACAATGATATTAATATCTTGATTAATCCTCCTGGATTTCCTGAATTGCCATCGCGTATCCATCTACTTAACTATAATCATGTATTCCGTCACCTTCACTGCGATTCTTCTTGCTTCGTATCACAGGCAGCGTCGCAATGCATAACATCGGATAATGCACAGTAAGTTACGAAACTTTTCCTTTTTTTGGGAATCAAAATGTAATTTAAAAGTACTTTTTTATTCTTGTTAATTTTCAGTTGCGTGAACTGGGTGCCGAACGGTTTCTATAGCACAGGAATCAGGAGAGAATGTATCAAAAATGACGCATCCGGGAACTAGATTTTTCAAAATCAATTTACAATAAAATGGGCTACTCACTTGCTCAGAGCTATGCATCTTCTCGTTTGTCTCAGATTCCATAATATTGGCAGACAATCCTACTGTGGCATCTCCTGCGGTCTGTACACCTCTGTAGGCGTTCCCATCACGAGTGGAAGCTGCATTGCTGGTGCCAACGCAAAGTAAGGAGGTTAGTTGCATGTCCATAGCGATGGCGTAACTCAGTTGCGCCATCTGGGCCTCCAACGGTTTCTGCACGAGCACGGCGTATTCGACTGCGACCATCCAGGAATACTGCTGCAAGACTTGCGAGTGCGTTTTTTAAAAGTCTGCTACGGACACTGGAAAACCACACGAATCGACAAACGGGAGCGAACGGCTTACTTGTAGTTGCCGCCTTTTCGTTGCCCAGCGCTGAAAGATCTCGAACTTTCAAGATAATGTTTCAGTGCAACGACAACGAAAAAGCACGTCGACTTCTGCTTCTACGACGACGACTCCTCCCTCAGGAGGAAAGTAGATGAGGACCTCGTTTTCGGATATCATTGGTAAATGACGAAATGTGATGGGTTCCTGTTCCGATTAGTGAACACACCGTCGTTTGCGGACTATATCGAAGTGTTCGTGATACCCATCTCTCATGTGTTCTTCTTCGCCGGTTTCACTCTGTCTAAAAAAGAACCCTTCAACAGAACAAGATTGATAACATGCTCAGTTTTATTAAACGAGAGAAGACGTTCACAAATAGAGGCCACGTGAATTAGAAAAAAATGATTACAACAGGAGGAGGGATGCATTCAGCAGTTTGGAACTGCAGCTGCTACAGCTGCAGTAGTTCACTTGCAGCACTTGCAGCCACCGGTCTTCTTATGGCACGCCTCAGTACGCTCACACTTGCAGCCCTCAGTCTTGCACTTCTCAGAGCAGCATGGCTCATCCGACTTAGCACACTTGCCGGACTTGCAGCAGTCACAGTCGACACAAGGCGAGCAGCACTTGCACTGGTCGGGCTTGTCGCAGCCTAAATAGATGACGTCATCTTAGTCATTGGGATTCTGTATTAATGGGACTCTCATGGCCTGTGGCTGCTCTGCTTTTGGCACGCCTCCGTACGCTCACACTTGCAGCCCTCAGTCTTGCACTTCTCAGAGCAGCATGGCTCATCCGACTTGGCACACTTGCCGGACTTGCAGCAGTCACAGTCGACACAAGGCGAGCAACACTTGCACTGGTCGGGCTTGTCGCAGCCTGAAAAGATGACGTCATCTTAGTCATTGAGATACAATAGTATCAACT
>LS591894.1:112899-130427 GCA_900490775.1 Pristionchus maxplancki | reverse complement strand
CTCATCCGACTTGGCACACTTGCCGGACTTGCAGCAGTCACAGTCGACACAAGGCGAGCAACACTTGCACTGGTCGGGCTTGTCGCAGCCTGAAAAGATGACGTCATCTTAGTCATTGAGATACAATAGTATCAACTCACATGGCTTGTGGCTGCTCTTCTTGTGGCACGCCTCCGTACGCTCACACTTGCAGCCCTCATTCTTGCACTTCTCAGAGCAGCATGGCTCATCCGACTTGGCACACTTGCCGGACTTGCAGCAGTCACAGTCGACACAAGGCGAGCAACACTTGCACTCGTCGGGCTTGTCGCAGCCTGAATAGATGACGTCATCTTAGTCATTGGGATACTGATGGTAGTGGACTCACATGGCTTGTGGACGGGCATCTTGGATTGGGTAGTTTCGAGTCGATGGTGCTACCCCCGAAAATTCTTTCCTTTTATCCCCCTTCTCTCGCTCTGTTGCTTACGACCAAAATGACTGCGTAGATCAGTTACGCAGGCTAGTGTAAACAGCAAAAGGAGAGAGATCAGAGAAGCTAGACGGTCCGTAGGTCAGGCAGGATGACAAAATGTGTAGTTTGTGACGGAGGGAGTGCGGGAAGAGAAGAGAACCAGAGAAAGCTGCCGGTCACGAGTGGGGAGATCAACGGACGACTGTGAGAGACTGCAGGACAGGCGGAGGGCCAGAGAAGCTAGAGGAGAAAGAGTGTGTGGGATGAGGAGTGCGGCAGACGACACCAGAGCCGCAGAGTAGAATACGACGAGATAAGGCGACGAGAGGAATTGACGGAGGAAATAGCGAGGGAAATGGAGAGAGGGCAGAGAAGCTAGGCGAACCCAAACAATGGGAGAGAGCAGAGGAAAAGAGGAGAGCGGCGAGAGGGGAGGTCAGTGACGGATTTGTGCTGCTATGCAACCTCGCCTCGCCGCTACAAATTTCCCAACCCAGCTCACTTGTAGAATTGAGTCGATATAGTAGTCGAAATTTTAACAAGTTTGGTGATCGTTCAGCGAGAAACGAATAATGTAAATAGAAAGTGATGATGAGAAATGAGAGCAGTTCGAAAAATTCTCGAGTTTGCTTGACGGTTTCATCATCAACTTCAAGCCTCTCTCAGTCCTCGAAAATATTCCTCTGTAGTTTTCTGTGCCGTCTCCTCTCCCGGATGGATTCTGGGAAGGCAAATTTCAGAAAGACCAAAATATTGATGATGTATGACAAGGAATCTTGAGAAGCGTAACATTGAAATACAAGTGAATGTGATCCGGAGTTTTACCTGGGAAACTGCTATCAAACAACTCTCGAAAAAAAGTCTCGTAGCCGAAAAAAAGTATCATGCGGTGGACCTTTCTTGCATTCAGCGTGAGAGCAAGGATAATAAATCCGGCAAAATTCGACAGAACGAGGAACACGAACTGGAGTTTGCTTTATTTCGAATGAAATTCGGCTCGCCGTATTTTTTTCAATGAATTTACGAAATGGAAATACGTGGATCAGTGTTTCGAAGTCTACTCAATTTAACTAATTACAGTCATTGCCCTTTCCCTCCTGAACACGGATCGTCCCGGATGGTCCGGGACGGTCCCCCGCGGTCCCTGGCTATTTTGATGCCCAAGGAACGAAAAAGTTTGATATAAGCTCGATGTCATCGTAAAGCTCGTACAATTTGCTCTCGATCGACGTTGGCAGAATTTAAAAATAGTTCTCATTATTATTTTACAATTGACCGAGAAAAGCAAGCAATTACTGCGAAAAAGTGGAGAGTGGAAAAGCAGGTTGAATTTTCGGCTTACCGTAATCGATTGGCATGCGGGATAGGCAGGCGGGCGGGAAAACTGTCGACTGTTCTCCTCTATTTCCTTATCTATTGAATGAATTATTTAAAATACTGCCAACGTCGATCGATAGCAAATCATACAAGCTTTACGATGATATCGAGCTTATATCAAGTTTCTCGTTCCTTGGGCATCAAAATAGCCAGGGACCGCGGGGGACCGTCCCGGACGGCCCCGGACGATCCGTTTTCAGGAGGTAATCTCGAACGCTGGCGAATACTGGTCCGTATCTTTTCTAGAAATAAAGTTGTCGAGATTCATATCTTAACGAGTTCGACGTAACGAGCGAGACTGAGGAAAGGTTAGTGCTAATTGCACCTGCGTTTTTCGCCAAAGATCGATATTATCGCCTGCAATTACAAAATGTCAATGCATGAACACTGCTGCGTGATTTGTTTGTTCTTGGTACCAGACCAGTTTGAAATGTACATTAAAATAGGATCATAGAAGACTCGCGACATCTATGTGATTCCACGTGATTTTCAGGTGCTTTGCTACTCCCTCCTTCGACTAATCACACCTGTCTTTTCGCCAAAGATCGATGCGCTTGCGGTCGATGTTGTATCTCCCGCAATTACAGGTCGGATGACGCATTTTCTCCATTCAATGCCTACTCGAAGTATGAGTTCCAGGTTGAATTGAATTCCACAGTCGAATAGTTCATTGATCTACATGAGCAAAGAGCATGGTTCATGACACCGGAATCCGAACTGGGCAATAAAAATCCTAATGAGATCGCAGAAGTTTCGCACAGATAAGACCAAGATACGTGATTTGTTTGTGCTTTACGGCTAGCACCAAGCATAATTGACCGATCTTCGGAGATCTTCGGAATAAAAATCGTCAAGGTGTCGGAAACGTTTCCGAGTAAGACTAGTCTACGTGATTTGCTGGTGCTTTACTCGCACCTCCGTCTAATTACACCTGTTTGCGCCCAGTCGGCGATAGCACTTCAACACCCCCAACTATATTTCTTCTTTTTCTTCGAGCTTTCTCGCTCTTCAGTGAATCACTTAACTTTGCAGTCCTCGCTCTCCTCCAACACTGCTTTTCTCTACGAGTCCCTTTTAATTTTTCTTGTCCCCACTATGACGGCCGCTCTCGACACCGTCGAGGACGTCACTCACTTCGCTGGGTTGTTTCTGATGGTCGTCGGAGTCACGCTGGACTTATCCATCGTCTCGGTCCTTCTGAGAGGCAAGACGCTCCCGAGGCCGCGCAATCCCATCTACTGGATTCTGGCCGTAAGAAGCTCGTTTCGCTATTGTTTTGCGGTCATCACGCCCTAGTTTTATTTCGAGTCCAATTTCCCTGTTATTCTTAAAAATTTTCCAGATCGGCTGCATGGCGGACGTTCTCGCCCTTCTCAGCATCAACATTGGCTGCATCTTCCCGGCGCGACAATGGGTGCCGGCAGCGTACGTGCAGACAACGACAACGTCCAGAGTGAGTGAAATAACTGATTATTGCATTATTTGGGCTGGGTCGATAGGCGAGAGAGTGTGCGAAAAGAAGAGACGATTACTTGCGCACTCTAGATAGTGCTCTTCTTCCACTGGAGCTCTCGACCTCTGCAAACGCACACGACCATTCTACTGGCCCTGAATCGAGTAACGGCAGTGCTATCCCCAATGCGCTATGAAGAAGTGAGCCTGAGAATAATCGCATCAGAACAAAATAAACTATTAGATCTGGTCGAATCCTTGGCTAATCGGAATCGCCATTGGATGCCAAGTGTCTTTCGCTGCTCTGAAAGGCGCGTTTGCCGTTGGCTTCGATGTTTACTGGATTCACTCGGAGGCGACGGGTGGCTGGTACAACATGGTAGGACAATATTTTCCATTTTCCGTCCACCCATGGCTATCAACTCTGTGTTAGTCAATTTAGCCGAAAGAGCGAGTGAAACTGTACCATTTTTTCTAGGGAGTAATCTGACTTCACTCTTTTCGAAAAATATTTACAATAAATTCGCAGGTTTACGAGCGGGACTATACCAAGACAGTCCTCGCTGTGCTTACAGCGACAACAGTGGTTGAGACACTCGGCATCATCATATTGTACGCTATTCATTTCTGGAAGCTGCGAGAGAATAGGAAATTTGTAAGTGGAGCATCAGTTTTATCGAGAAAATAATATTTTCAGACGCTCCCGAACGATTCTCAGGCAATCAAGCAAGAGCGTTCCCTGTTATTTCTGGCATTGTCGATTACTTTTCTAGAGGTATTTCGAACTAGTTCTAACATTGAATAAAAATAAGAACAATTCAGATTATCTTCGCCATTATATTCATCTACATTTGGTTTATTGACCAAAACTTTGATGTAACTTGTCTTTTTTAACCACATAGTGAAGGAAAAGAATGCTAATGTTTCAGCAAGATCCGCGGCTGTCGTACATCGCAATCATTCTCAAGTACAACATCCATTTTGGCGCGCAGCCCTTTCTCCTCATCATTTTCTGCAGACCGGTCAGGCAGGGACTCAAGCAGCTCTGGAGGTTACTAATAGTCCACCTTTTGCCCTTTTAGCTCGTCGGATGCCTTGGCAATCATTATGGGCCTGGAAAGATGACGTCGTAACGTCGTTCCAGAATCGGATCGAACGAGACGACGACGATGGTGTGCCCGATCGAGGAATCTCGACGACGACGGTCAACTATCAAGAACGACAGTTCATAATTATCGCTAAACTTTTTTGACACTTTTACCTCGCATGAAGCATTCACTTTATCACATCTGACGTGAGTAAGCATGAGACGAAACATCTTCAACAGTGGCATCAATATTCATGTCGCAACGTTAGTCATCGTGTTATCGCAAGTTTAAAATTAAATTAATTTCAATGCAATATTAGTAATTTTTAGATCGTTCTTTATACGTCCGCTTTCGTTTCACTGTTTGGAAACGGTCTACTTATTCTCGTGGTTCTCAATAGAAAGAGCAGCGTGCTCGGCAGCTACCGATACTTGCTCGTTGCGTTTGCTTGTGTGGACATAGCTGTTTCTCTCGTCCACGCCTACGTATTACCGGTTACGTTTACTTTCAATCCTTAATCAAATGGCAACTTTCAAGGTCTACTTCACCATCCCCTGGCAGCTCGACACCTATTCATGCTCGACACATACAGTCTTCCCTCCGACCTTTGCTTCATCGTTAATGTCGCGTCAGTCTGCCTGTTATACATCTCCTTCCCACTGCTCACGTGCCATTTCGTATATCGATATCTCGCGCTGGCAAGGTTTTTTTGTGCTTTTGTTGTTGGAATTTCGAAACAATTGAGACTTCAGGCCGGACCTAATCAGAACTCATTTCGCTCTATCCGCTTTTGTCGCTATTCTCTTCAACGTTGTCGTCTGTGTCATTATCTGTTCCGGTTTCTGGATTTGCGAGTGAGTTTAGCTCGAAAAAGAGTGAATTTCAATAAAAATGACAGACGAAACGTCGGGGATCACTTCTTCGATGCTGGCCTGCTGACTGATTACGGAATTGACATGCATTTGTCGAGCGCGCCCAGAATGATCCAGCTCAACTATGTGGTGAATCGAGTGTCTGATCATGATCTTGCCCCTGATAGGCAAATTGTCAACATTACGTTTCAGCATTCCCAATGCGGAGAGTGGAATTGGAACAGCACGCAAGCAATGGCTACCACTTGTTCCGTGCTTGCCGCCACAATAGTTGTGAATGTAATCTGCGCATCGCGCATTGTCAAGCAGCTTGACAATGCGAAGTGGGAATCACATTTTCTCAAACAGTAATCTCCGGAAAATTTTAGAGCCCTCTCTCCTCGCTCAAGGCTTTTGCAAGGACAACTCTTTCGCACATTGATTGTCCAGGTGTGACGCATTTTTTCGGCAATTCTGTAGAAGAATTTTCTCAGAAGAACGGTAAAAACGCACTCTATCTTGAACATCGGTTATTTCAGGAAGCATTACGTAGTGACACTTGTAAAGACTTTCGGGGAAATATAGAAATACATTTTGGGTTGTTCCCATCCTATGGAGAAACTGGTCTTGAAAAATGTCAGCTTAGTTGTATTAGCAATCCGTGAATCTTTTATTCAATCCAATCTTTGTAACGCTATTCGTGAGAAGTATACGTGAGATTTCAATTAATAGCATGAGAAGCGATTAGTATAATCAACTTTCGCGTGATATTCCACGACAAAGCACGATTCCTTAGTATACTAAGAAGCGAAAAGTTTAAATGATGTGAACAAAGACGCCACTTTGATCAGAAAAATGGCGATAGTGAAGGCTGGAACAGCCTGAGTTCCTTCTGAACTGATCTATTTTGCAGTTCTCCGTACCCTTTCTATTCTGCACCATACCCTTCTCGTTCGTTGTACTCTTTCCGATGACCGGCAGCAGCACTGGCCAGGCAGCCAACCTAATCGGAATGTCCATCTCGATTTACCCCACCATCGACCCCTACTTGGTGCTATTCAACATGCCAAAGTTGGTCCAAAACGAAAATTAAAAGAAAAATTATTTTTCAGATTCCTCAAGATCATTCTTGACTGGTATCTGAAATACGCAGCGCCGGAATCGATACGATCTTAGCGCGCATGATTCATCTCTAAGGATAAAGGCACTTTTTTGAATCACAGATGATTATTTTTTCTTCTGACGTAGAGAGCATCTATTCTAAGATGCCTATAACATGAATTATTGTACTAATACACTGGCAAGAAAGACATAATAACCCGTACCATGTGATCAAATGAACTTTTGAATAAGTCACATGTGTTTTATTCAAAGAATAACACAATGGGTGTTGCACCTGTTGTTTTTGAGTGACAACCATAGATAAAACTGCCTGTTGTGCTTTCAGTCAACGATCTCCCCTCCGTTCGCTATGCCGACGCTCTTCAACGCTCTTGAGGATTTCATCCACTATGCTGCATTGATTTCCATGCCATTTACTGTTTCACTCTGCATTGTCGTAATAATCGTCATCGTGTGGGGCAAGACACTGCCCCGTCCGCGAAACGGCATCTACTATGTTTGCGCGGTAAGTTACTCTGATTTTATACTCCAAACTAATTTTCAATTCGAAAATCAGATCGGATGCTGTGCCGATGCAATTACTATCCTCAACATTAACATTGGGGTGATCTCGGCTTGGGGATGGATGCCGGAAGTGTTTATACTCACCAATTTCACTTCTCATGTCAGCTTTCCTGAGTTGTTTTCTCTTTCATTTCCAAGAAAAATGAAAATCCCAGGTCTTCATTATGATCATGTGGATTTCTCGAAGCATCCAAGAAAACACTGCAATTTTTCTTGCATTCAATAGAGCGACCGCAGTACTGTTACCACTGCGATATGACAATGTACAACTTTGAATTTCTACAACAAATTTGTAGAAATGATTCACAGATTTGGTCGACGTCTACCGCAATCTTTTTCACTGTTGGCTTTCAATTTCTGACTGTTGTAATAGTCGGCATCGCTTCTGCACATTTGGACGTCTACTGGTACTATTCGGCGGAGCGCGGATTCTGGTACCCGATGGTATGTCTTTGGTTTCCTTCGTCCGAGGTTTTTCGAGTTTCAATTTTCAGCTACGCGAGCGCGAATACACGAGTACGGTAATTGCTGCAGGCGCAGTAGGCGGGATGGCTGGCGTGCTGCTCATTACAATTATCTACTCCGTCCTCCTCTTCAAGATTCAAACAATAAAAAGCAAAGTGAATCTGGCAACTCGTCGCGGATCATTTCCAAAACAAATACAAAGTCATTCATTACTGCATTTAGCTCTTGCCACAGGAGTTCTCGAGGTGATCAAATGAATTGTGTATAATTTTCGACGATAATTTCAGCTGATCTACAATATAATAGTTGTGTGCACACACATAATCTATCAAGACTTTAAAGTAAGCTTTGCCTAATTTTCCAATTGACCAGATTACGAATTAGTATATTTAGAGCGACCCGAGAAATGTGCATCTCATCTTCGTCGTTCTTTCTAATGTTCACTCTTCCGCTCAACCCCTGCTTCTCGTCATTTTTTGCAAGCCAATAAAAGAGGGTATCAAGCTGCTTTACAGGTTAGCACAGTTCCTAAGTTTTCTCGCCATTTACAAAATCTTGATATGTGCAGATCCATTGTGAAATTTGACACAATCGTGCGACCCTTCGAAGAGAATGAGCAATAATCAGATTGAATGAGTCTTTCTCTTTTTCACCACATATTTTTAGATGCTTCACATGTGTGTTACCCTGGCACATATATTAAACGGTAAATCATTAATAAATCAGTGAAATGCGATTAAAACGTAATAAAACGAGATTATTTCGTCAGTTGGCGGGAAAGCGCGAAGGAAGCGAGGCAAAGTGCATATTGCACTTTGCCTCGCTTCCTTCGCGTCGCACGCTTTAATTACACCTCTCACGAAATTTTCAGTACAGTACTTTCGAGTAATAATTAATATTTCAATTCTAGTGTGTCTGAAAGGCAGTCACTTGAAACGAACAAAATTCAAATATTGAGTAATCTCGTCAACTCTGACAGAAATGGCAGCCAGGTCGGTGTTTTACGGTAAAATACCGTCAAATACCGTCGGTGGAACGTTTTGCTCCCAGTTGACGGTACAATGTTGTCACTATTTTTTGTTGATTTACCTGAATCATGGACGATTGAGCATCGAATCCGACAACGTCCGACGGATTCGTTGCACTTTCAAGATTCACCTGCTCAGGACACGCTGGCAGTGGGAGGAAGTGCATCGAACTAGCGATCAGTCTATCCGAGTTACCCTGTTCTGACGATCAATTTCCAATGCAATTTCCAACCTTATTGTCCATTATCATATGCAATATGCCGTTGAAATTGTAGATTCGTGCCTTCATTGCAAATAATATTGCGATGTGAGAATTGCCGGAAACCTGAAGAATCTCGTGAAGAATCACTCAATCAGCCATTACACATGTTGTATCCTTCGAGCGATTGCCTTCTCGCTGTCTCTCTCCTTTTTTTGTTCGTGACACTATCAGAAGGGACTCGTATTCAGATAGCGACCATGCCCGTTGCCCTCAAAATGAGGGAGCAGCTGGCGATGCCTGTGGATAAGGTACGACTAGACTGGCCATGAGAGACGCGTGGATGAACCAGCATCTTGGGAGCTGGAAATGTGATTCATTCAATCTATTCTAGATCGGTCTGTACACACTGGCGCCGTTCATCGCTCAGATGGTGGGCAAGACCATCTGTGGTCCCTTCACAGACTACGTCTCGAGAAAGGGATTCGTATCACTCACTACGGCAACAAAGGTTGCCCAGTCTCTTGGTGAGTGAAGGATAGGAAGAAATGAAATTACAGTATTGTTCAGGATCATTCGGAGCGTCGGCCACGTTGATGGCCTTTGCTTACTTTCCCACTTGCGTCAATCCGGGAAGCGCTCTGCCCATTCTGATCACTTACGGTATGTGTGTATATCTCTTGTGATTCTAATGCTTTCATCACTCATTTTTCAGTCGGAATAGAAAAGGTTAATCCGTATCTGTACAGGATTGGTCTACGCTGGCGGCGTCTGTGGCTTCTTCACGAGTTTGCTCACGATCGCGCCTAAGTACAAGGGTTAGTTTTTATTTCGCTCCTTTTCGCTCCTATCCTTGTCATTGGGTGAAGTAAAAAAAAAAGGTAAAGGTAGTTCCGTATTCAGCGTATTTTTCAACGCGCGGAACATGCGAAGGTTTCTTTTCTCGATGTGCTCGCATCCGTAGCACATAACGGTATAATTGGGTTTTTTTTTTTGGAAGGAAAAGTGACAATTCAGGAACCCTCTCTGCTCTCTGCCAACTCTTCTCGATGCTCGCCTGCATTGCCTCTTCCAATCTCGTCACCACACTCACTTCCATCGTTCGTAATCTTATCACGAATGACTAAATTATATTATCTCAGGAGACATCGTACAAATGGCCGATCGTCTTCGGAACAGCATCAATTCTCCAAGCTGGGGCCGGCCTCCACTATCTATTCTTCGGATCGAGTGAGCAATCTATTTTATTACTTATCATGCAGCATTGTTTTTTTCGGAGAAGCAGTACTGGTCAGAAGGATTGAGCGAGAAGCCCCAGCTTGCGTAATTTTCTTCGATTTTTAGAGAATTCATAATTCATCCTAATCAAGCTTCAGATCAAAATTCGATTCTTATCCGTGTTCAATCGCTTTATTGTTCCCATCTGAATTATGTAGCTTCTTTATATCGTATAAATAAAACCTGTAAAACCTGGATAACCTGGAATCCTAATATATATATATAAAACCTGGAATCGTATAAATACGATTCCAGGTGTTTAGCCATCTCATTTTCATCCATGACTGAACCTGATTGACACGGTGTGAAAGCGATAAATCTTTAAAAACTTAATTCAAGCGACAAAACAAATCAGCTAAAATTATGTAGAACTAATGAATAGAATTCATTTCTGATATTGCCGTATTTGAAAGCAGGAAGATAGTCAATCACATTGATGTTTTCTGGATCTCCACTGAGAAATGTTTTTCATTTTTTCAATTTGGCGAGAAATTCCTTGTGTATGAGACACGTCAGAGTGGAGGCACATCAGATAACACGAGCATCGAACAGCCGATAGCATCTGTTCCCTCGGCAAGGAGGATGGCAATGCGAAAACATCTAGATTGATGATGTGTTTATGATTTTATATATATCGTTTGTGTAGTCGCATGTTTTTTGTGTTTTTTTATCGAATTCAGAGAGCACTCGCTTTATTCGTGCGCTCCTCTAGCATTCCTCAACCTTGCAGTACCGACAGCGTTGAGAAGTCTGCAATTGTAGGATTTTTGAAGAATTGGATGCCATCGACAGACCGCATTGTCAACTAGAATACGGTATAGGCCCAGAATGAAAATAGGTAATTACTTGGTGAATAGTCCAGGAAAATTGAGGTAAGCGTACGTCGAGGCGTGATAAGCTGGCTTTCGTGCGATCACGCACTCGTGCAGCTGAAATTGGTTCTCTTGGTTATATCTCTGATTATATCTCTGACTATGATCTACAATACTGCCAACCTCATAAACTGCCGCGAGAGAAATGAGCTCAGCCGCTCGCCCTGGGGTCATCTGCGCATTGCGAATCGCACCCATTTCTTCGCCATTTGCCTGCATTCTACAACGTTTGTGAACCAACGGGCAGTGCTGACCTCTCCGACAGTCGCAGTGAAGGCAGCCTTGAGCATGTTGGGAGCGTAGACGTGAGAGGGGAAGATGATGGACACCTTGACGCCCTTCTCGGCCATCTCGACGGATAGCAAACGGAAGTATTGCTGGAATGGAGGGACCATTGTCTTGGGACACTGTAGGCATACTGTATCTATTACGACGATACAGCAAAGGTTGCTTTGACTACCGTAAGCGCAGCCTTGGCAGCGTCGTAGGACGGCGAGAGAATGACAGGAAGAATCGCTGCGAGACTGCTGACGATTACGAACTGAGAGGGTAGGTCAATCGAAAGTGAAGTTACGGTATGTGGGCCAATCAATCACCTGCACGTTCTCCTTCTTATCTCCGGTAGGATGCAGACCTCGATTTCTGAATGGAAAATTGGTCAAATCAAGTATGCTGTAAGTGGCTAACTTGAGAATGGTTCTCGCTAGATGGGTCGGGCCGATAGCATTGATCTGGAAGCATTCTTCATCGAGGGAAGGGTCGATATCCGTCCATTCTGCACGTTGAGATCGACCCGAATTGAGGACGACGATGTCGACCTGGAATGAAACAAAATGTCTAAACATGTGACGAGAACCGATCGTATTCATCATATCCCAGCTCCGAATAAATGAAACCTTTTTTTCGAACATCTCATCAGCTTCTCTCGTTTTCGCTTCCATCTTTGCAAATTCGACGATATCCAAAGGGAGAATTTTCACATGGCACAATGGGTTTGCATCTAGAATTTGCATCTTTTGAAATGTGTTCGTACATGAGTGGACTTGCTGATTACACTCTCAAACGTTGCTTCGTCTTCTTCAAACTCGAACCTCTGCATTTCTGTGCAACACTCTCAAGTAATTCAATGCGACGTGCCGAAAGAATAAGGAAGGACGAAAAGCGAGCCAATCTGTTATGAGCTTAAATTATGTGCGTCTGAAAATGAGATCGAGAATCAAATAATTGGAGTGACCCAGGACGGAATAAAACTTGAGTATTCAGTATTGACTGAGAAATAGGAAGTTACCTCAAAGCAATGCCTTCTCCAATACCCGAAGAAGCTCCGACGACCCAGACCACTTTGTCCCGATAGTGATCGGCTAGAAATATTGCGAAACGTAAGAAATGAAACGATCTCGGGTTCACAATGCTCAGACTCAATATCAACTTTTTGAATGGGTAAACGAACCTTCGCTTCTTCTCCCGAATATCTTCCAGAAGAAGAGATTGAATGATGAGTCAGAGATGGCAAAGAAGAGAGCGACTAGGAAGATGGCGCAATAGATCAAGATCATGATCTACCAATCGATAGACGGACAACGAAAGAAAGGGAGCTTTCTCTCTTATCCGAGCCAGTTATGCGATGTTGGGAGTAGTGTTCAATGTGGCACGTGTGTGAAATGGCACAACAGTTGTTTTCTCACCTTTTTTTTCTTCCCTCGCCTGTTAGCCAAAGTCTAAAAATATTTCCTCCTTTTCAGGCGGTATCTTGTTATTTTTAACCCTCAAACTGATCGAAGACCAATGACGAATTTGCAATTCTGGATGTGAATATTTATGAAGTAATTGCCGGAATGAAACCCATTATTCTAGCGATACCGCCGTGACAGCGGATTTCCTTCTTCCATGCCTCCAAAATATTCCAAATACGTTACGGGAAAGGTGTTTTCACAGACTTCCGAGATGAGTCATCATCGTCATCAGGGGTGTGCAAAAATTTTTCGATCTCTCATTTCGCAATGCTCTCTCGCCGGTCAGGAATAGCGAGAGAGCATTGCGAAATGAGAGATCGAAAAATGTTTTGCACACCCCTGATCGTCATTACTTGGATAGTACGATGTTTGTCTGCTTTTCTCCCTCTCCTGTTCACCCATCTCGTCAAATTATCAATACTCTTGAAGCTGCGAGTATTTTCTCGCTAGAATGAAGTGATAAGAGCAGCGGTCATCAACCTAAAAGGTAAGCCTAATTTCCATTAGTGCTCTCTCGAAGCACGGAAAGTAAATATTTGTCATGATCTATTGCGAAAGTCGGTCTTCCCACTGTGAGAAAACTGAATTTTCACAGCCTCTTCACTAGATTCTGAGCATTCATTATTGTAATGCTTTCGGAATTCGAAGCTGCTCAGTTATTCGGAACCAACTCATATCTGAAAGCGGTTATTGTAAATGCTAATATCGGTGAAATATATTAAATTGCAGTTACTGGTCTTCCGCTTTCTGACATCGGGAATCGGACTCGTCTGCTTGATTGCATTAGAGAGAAATCAAAAGTAACGGACAGCTTTTAGATTTTGTATCAATCAGTTTCTTCAGAAAATTCGTTGCTCATTCATCGTTGAAACTCCTGATCAACATTCATGGTTTCTGGAATTTGCTGCTGTGCTGTTCGACGTTTGCCGAAAGCTCTTTGCAAATCTACGCGCACCTTACAATGAAGTATGTAACGATTTTAATATTTTGATCTCTAAGATCTCTGAATATGCATTTTGTCTTCATTCACTGTGCATTCAGAGATCCATCCGACCTTCTCCTCTCAACTAATCAATGTCTGCTTCGAATGATTCCGCAGTTCTTCGGAATCAGTGATGAGCCATGTAATCTTATTGATGCTTTGAGCCAACTATGCAGGTGCAATCTCTTCAATGATTTTGATGTCATTCGAACGTTTTGATGCTTCTCGAAACGTTTCCACGTACGAATCATCGTCAAAATACAACGGGTTCAAATTCGCCGGTCTTCATGTATGATTTGTTTTCATTTTACTTATGATATTATCCATCCTTAGATATTATTGACTCTCCTCGGAGTCTTCGTTGATGCAGTCAAATACAACTTTCCCACTCGTGTTCCTCACTGTTGTGTCGCTTCAGTTGAAGGAAAGAATATTCAGACCGTACTTACCGTAAGAGAACCAGCCCAGCTTCAATGGCAATAGATCGAGATTAACAGGGAACTGTTTTCCTCTGCGCGCTGTTCACAATTTATTTATCATTGAAATTGCTGAAAAGGAATCAATTATTGCACGATTCAGAAGAATCACTGGGAATGACACTCTCGGAGAGGTCAGTTTCTTCCCTATTTAAAATATTCCAGTTACTATCTCTCAGATATCAGCTCAGTGAGAACATACGGGTTCTTCAGTTATTGCTACCGATCGTGATGTTGGTTTGTTATGCTTAGTGTTCTATAACATATTTCCCAGTTCCCACACTTCGATTACTATGGCTGGCTCCGTTGGATATTTTTACTTTGAGTTCGGAGGATTCCAGAAAGAATATTACCCTATTCTAGAGGTACCAATACTATATTTCTCAAAGTCATCTTCAATCATTAGGATACAATAAACATGGTCTTTCTTCAAGGAGTCGCGATGCCGCTCATCTTTCTCCATCGCTACAGGTTCTCATGAATTTGAGAGTTTACTTCAGCAACATTTACAGGGGAAAACGTTTTCTGGAGAGTCAGGCTGTAATCACTAACAAAGCTCGTGGAGAAAAGCTTGTTTCTGCGCATGATCGTGTGATTATGAAAAGGTGGTAGTGGTGTTGACCATGTTCATGGTTTTGTTGATAAAATTCATGTATAATCACCATAAGATTGTATAAGAAGGGATGTGATAATATCATCGTATGAGAAGGGATGTGATAATATCATCTTCCACACCATCATTCCATTTTTTCAACATTCTCACTGACATCACCTATCACTCCACCTGCTGAATTAGATAGGCATGCATTCTAAAATCAGTCTCTTGAAGAGGTACCAGTCTCTTGAATTTCACTTTTCGCAAGAATGGAAACAACAATATCGACTCTTGGTGATAACTTCCAGCAGGTTTATCCATTTTCCCTCTATTTATGATCTTTATTTTTCAGTCCGCACTCCTCAACGTTGTCGACATCCGTCTCACTGTGCTTTTTGTCGTAGCAGGAATTCTCATCTTTCCCTTTGCATTTAATGCATATTCTCGAATGATTCGACTCAAGGAGTTTCGCACTCGTCCCATAATGATCCTTTTCGTATTGCTCGGAATAACTGTAAATTATTTCTTGAAGAATTTTGCGAATAATTTACAGGATTTCCTCGTCTATTTCTTCCAACTTCTCAATGTTCAATTCGCCAACTGTCCGTCCACTTTATTTCTTCTATGTCTGGCTACGATCGACGCCTATTCCTGTATTTTACTTCTTTTTTTTAGATAAAACGATTTTGAATTTCGCAGCCCTATCTCCGACTGGGTGCGGAATTCAGCAAATCAGCAATGTGGGCTACCGATTTGTGCATTGCTCTGAATCGACTTCTAGTGATCATGGATGTCCAACTTCTGAGAAGAGTTCGGAAAACTTAATTGTCGAGCAAGATAAATTTTTATTTCAGATCGATCTTCATTTCCACGTTTTCTTTTCTCTCTCTTCTCTAGCACTGCAGCTGCAATTCCCTTCGCATGGAGTCACTATACGTATACAGAAGTAAACATTCAGCTGAGATATTTTTGAAATCCAAACCAATATTACCCCGCACCTTTTAGATTCCAGTTGATAACGGACGTTTCGCGTTTCTACCTGGAATTCCGAAGGCGTTTCAGGTAGAAATTTCAATTTCTAATTAAAAAAAAATAAACTTCTTGAGTGGACCAAAACCGCTGCCGAGTTGCACCAATCAATCTCTGCATCAGTATCAATTGTGATCAATATCATCACATGCTTGGCTCTTTATCGGTTGAGAAAGACGACAACGAGGTCCGTGAATTCTAATCCGGAAAAAGGTATCAAAAATTAGATAATGGTTATAAGATAAATTGAATTTAGGCCTTCTCATAACATCATTCGTCACATTTGGTGTTCAATTTCTGTATGATGCCGTATTGGTTGGATCTCTCACTTTCGAGGGAGAAAAAAGTTCAAATTAAAGTTCTTTGTTACAGAGACTTTTGCATGTGATCGAGTTCGTTGATCTCTCCTACTCTCTAACATTCTTTCTGATGCTCAACCACCGTACCCTTCTGGTCCCTGATTATCTCGGCGCCAACACTGAGAAGGTATTCGATTAATTTTACCAAAGATCAAATGTCAATTGTAGAGCGGTGATGCCTCGAGTGTCTCTTCTACAGTCGTTGTCATCATCGACTATTGCGAAGAAGGAAAATGCATCTAATCACGATGTCTCACAAATGCCCATCAGGACGATTCAGTTAACTACCGTGTGAAGAGTCATCAGACCGTCCTGAATACGTTCAAATGTTCCCATTGTGATGACATCAGGCAGAAATTATAGCATACATTTTTTATCCGTGATGAGATCATACAATCATACAGTTAGGCACAACTCTCGTCCGAAATTATTAAGAGTGATTTTTAAAAATCGTCACAATGATCAGTGAACTTCATGTCAACGTAATATTCGTTGGACTTGCGCCTATCGCCCTTAATAGAGATAGTGCATAGCCGTCGCTCTTTATCTATCTTCAATGATGCCCAGTCAGGGGAATGTTTTCTGATCGACATCTGAAATATATTCAACCATGATCAGCGAAGTATAGCGTACAAACCTCTTCGAAACATGCGAGCTCGCTGTTTTGGGGCATCGCAGAGATGGCGAAACACCAGTTAATATATCCGCTTGACTTCTCGAAACCCATCTAACAATAAAGTCACTGTCAATTATGATAATTTCATAATTTCTCACCTTTATCAGTTTCTTGAGCTGACTCACAGTGAAAACGAGAGTTATCATGAAGAAATGCAAATAACGACCGATTACAGGAAGAAAATCATCCGTGGGAGTATAATTGGGAGTACTAAAATTTTATATTGAAACTAGATAAAATAACTGTATGTAGCAACTTTCACAAATTGCTACTCTTTTCTTCCTTTCCCATCCATGATCAAACTCCACTCTTCGCGCCTACGTGCCAAAACAGAGTAGATCAGAGATTGACCACTCTGTCGCTCTTGTTTACGTCTCGCATCGATCCATTCCCTCGCGCATTAGCGCTTCCCTCCCTCTCTCCTCTCCTCTTCCCACTTCACTTCTTCACCTTCCGTCCCAAGCGACACCCGCGCAAGGAGTCCTCGCTCATTAGCGAGTAACCACGACTAAGGGCCAAGACCCTAATCCATCCATAGATCCACACAGGGATCACAATCATTTCAGGACATCAGGTCCTTCCAGTAGCCGAACCACACAGAGTTTCCATCTCTGTCCCATCTTCCGCCCCTTCCCCCCTTTTCCCCTCTCATCTTTTTGTGTAGTAATAAACTCTTAGTAATTAGAACCCTTGTCCCATCCACAACACAATCGTCGGCTACCGTATCCGCACAAGATCACACAGGCGCTCTAAGCTAATCCCTGCTCCCTGATTACTGTACTCCCTAGCGGTGGTAGATCAGGCGAGTATCGTGGATAGATAGTTCGCATATGGTGCATCTACCATTCAAGAACCCAACCAGAATTCCGCGTGGCAGCAACAATCCCATTCCAAGTGATTTCATCACTCCATCCAATCACTGAACCAT
>LS591894.1:73904-88818 GCA_900490775.1 Pristionchus maxplancki | reverse complement strand
AACACGGGTCTCCTGTAAAAGTGTAGGAAAACAAGCACTTTATTCCACCAGAAATATTTCGACGCTTCCGATTTTGATGAAAGTTGGTCAGTAGGTACCCTGGGATGACTCTTTACGATTAATCTAGTTGATTTGGCAAATTTCATAATTTATCGATTTTTTTGATCTACCACTTATAATTGTCATAACTCACTTCATTTTTGTCGTACAACGAGCTAGTTGTGGTTTTTGGAATCGCCACACTCAGTTTTACAAATACCTTCAGTTGGTCACATGTCGAAAATAACTTCTTCATGGTGAAAATTACGAAAAACCTAATTATTGACCACAAAATGGGCTTTTTCTCAAAACTTTTTCACTGTGGCCACTCCGTTTTATTGCTCAAATCGATTCTCCAGACAGTACTTGAGGTCGCTATGAAACTCGTTTTCCATCAGCCTGGCCGCCCACTATCGATTTACTACATAGGCTCCCGGACATAGTCGTTTTTTCCAGAAATCTTCAATTGCTCATATCTCGCTTCAAAATGGTCCAATCAGGATGTTTAAAAAAGCAAAATGTAGCTTTTTGTGAGACGAAAAGGAAAGGTTTTACTGACTGAATACATAGGAATAGCCGTTTTCAAGTAAATTTATGAAAACCATAAAAATGTCATATTTTTGCTGGTTTTACCCACTTTTCTGGGTCAGCAAGTTTTCTAATCATTCTCAAACATGTTTAGTTGATAGAAAACAATCAATAAGCTTAAGTATGCCTGCTCCAAGTTAAATACCACAAGTATAACACCGCAAACCAGAAACTCAACCTACATGTGAAAATTAGATCCTTCTTAACTAAGAGATCTTCGGAATAACGGCAAGCTCTCGCAATCAGAACAGTGAGAGTTGCTATACAACATTTGTCGCATAAATAAAGCGTGCTTGAGGATGATTAGAAAACTTGCTGACCCAGAAAAGTGGGTAAAACCAGCAAAAATACGACATTTTTATGGTTTTTATAAATTTACTTGAAAACGGCTATTCCTATGTATTCAGTCAGTGAAACCTTTCCTTTTCGTCCCACAAAAAGCTACATTTTGCTTTTTTAAACATCCTGATTGGACCATTTTGAAGCGAGATATGAGCAATTGAAGATTTCTGGAAAAAACGACTATGTCCGGGAGCCTATGTAGTAAATCGATAGTGGGCGGCCAGGCTGATGGAAAACGAGTTTCATAGCGACCTCAAGTACTGCCTGGAGAATCGTTTTGAGCAATAAAACGGAGTGGCCACAGTGAAAAAGTTTTGAGAAAAAGCCCATTTTGTGGTCAATAATTTGGTTTTTCGTAATTTTCACCATGAAGAAGTTATTTTCGACATGTGGCCAACTGAAGGTATTTGTAAAACTGAGAGTGGCGATTCCGAAAACCACAACTAGCTCGTTGTACGACAAAAATGAAGTGAGTTATGACAATTATAAGTGGTAGATCAAAAAAATCGATAAATTATGAAATTTGCAAAATCAACTAGATTAATCGTAAAGAGTCATCCCAGGGTACCTACTGACCAACTTTCATCAAAATCGGAAGCGTCGAAATATTTCTGGTGGACTGCGTTCATGCACTCTTACAGGAGACCCGTGATAAACATACCTGGCACCGCGTGACGGGCGAGTAGTACATGTACACTTCGTAGTTTCTGCAAAAAGGTATTTAGAAGTGTGTTTTTAAAAATTGTTGTTTAAAAACAACCATTTTTAGAGGAATAACGTACTCTGTGCCACTCATCTCCGGATCAGTCGCGCCCAGCATGTTCGGATTGGCCGGCCAATGGTAGTGGTAGACCATGAAGATGTTCAGGGCGGAACTTACGGCGAAGATTGCTGCTGCTACTGCAAAATATCGAGTAAATAACGATTATGACGCCGACTTGCCGATCAATCCGAGTATTCGTTTGAGCGCCAGCGGAATGATAATTAGCGGAGAGAAGAAGAACATTTGGAAATCAGTGGCGAGGTACCAGCTGTAGCCGAGGCACTGTAACAATGTGGATTAGCAAACGTCGCCCGAAAATCCTGATACCTGATTGTCATTGTCGATGATGTTGTGGAGGTAGGTGAACTCGAGCCACCACGTTTCCCTGAAAACAGGATGTTCAATGAATCTTCCTATTCTTCGCCTTGTCAACATTTCTATTGAAAAACTCACCGGCACGAGTCGCTCTGATTCTCCAGTGTAATGTTCACAGGCGAATTTCGATAAAATTGCTTGTAGACAAACGTGAAGAAGAAGACCATCATGAAGTAACTCGGGGACAGTCTCAACTAATAATTTTTTTCCATTTCTCATTCCCTATCACCTCAAGAATCGGTGCACGTAAAACATCGCCCAGGCCTTGGGCGAATTCGTCTGCTTCGGATTGCGATTGAAGCTCTTGAACCTGGAAGTCCCTCAGTGCTGTGTTGACAATGAGGAATTATGCGAATGTGACTCATATCCAAGGTTCACACTTGAAGATAGCATTCGTAATCTCTGACTCACCACAGGAAGGTGAGCAATAAGCCTCCGACGAAGAAGAACGAGTCGACAGAGAAGAAGGCGTTCATGATGAACTCGGTGGTGAGATCTTGAGTCAACGCCACGATGTCGAGAGGATTGGCTGCAAGAATTCGAACTGTTCAGAACTGAATCAGCATTTGGAAACAGGAAAAATTGGATACATTGTGAAAACCATTAGGATAGCTGATGTTAGATTACATGGAAATACGATAAAATGACAACATACCGACCACGCCGGGAATCGTGCCCGCCAGATGTCCCAGCACCACCCAACACATGGAAAAGAAGCGAATGCAGTGGATCGGACCGATTTGGCCGTCCTAAAAGCCTCTGATATTGATTAATCAAAAAAGCATACCTTCTTCGCCCCGCTTGTATCGAAAATCGCGGCTACATTTGAATAGAGCGAGAAGCTCATTAACGCACGCCAGAGGGTACCTGAATCATGTACTATTTTACAATTCGCAAGAGCCGCAACCTTTCGAAATCGTCCGGTCGCTGAGATAGTCTGACAAGAAGAAATCAGCGATCCCTGACAGTACGCAGAGTGCGAAGATGCCACCCATTATCGAGCTAAAAACTCAGATCTTCAATCTTTTTTCGAAATAAAAACTTACATTGTGACATAGAAACCCGTGTCCAATGGCGGTATGGCATCGTTTGTACGATGAATGCGACACACCGGATTATGTGTTGCGCTTTCGGCAACGTTCATGATCATTGGTATGGTGCATTTCGAAATAAACCTGAGATGAACAGTCGCTCGAGCTCGGCGCTCGAGCATGAAGCAGGCAAGCATATTCCGTGCGACCAGACTGAAAATTGTATTTGTTTGTGGTAAAGAGAAATATGCTACCTGGCGAGCAAGAATCGTTCCTAGAGTTCGCCCGCAGCAGGAAATCAATGTCCACACTGAATTTACGATTCATTTCACCCACAAACGCACTGGTTACCGGAAATAGTCGGCAGCAAATCTTCTTTCCCTTCCCGTCAATTGCACATCAACTTGGACACACTCGGAATAATGACCGACAAAATTGAGATGTCCTTTGAGAATCGCAGGCCCTACGCGGCCGGCCGAGTCGCGCACTGCAATGAGATTCGGAGAAAAAATGCAGAGACTAGGGTGAAAAAAGTTTACTCGGAAGCCAGGCTTGAGCGGCGAATTCGGGATATTCAAATTGGCCAAATCGTGCTGCGATTAGTGTACGCATGTCCTGAAAATTTACTCAAACGTGCTGAAAATTGACTTTTCCTACCTCCGCGCAGTCGGGATTCAAGCCATCTTGTCTGCTTGCGTCGACAACATCGAGGAAGTCATCGAGTCCGAAAAGATGGTCTGAATGAACCAACGATTCTACGTCGTCCTGGTTCTCCTCAACATGGAATGTCATCCAGATTCTAGAACAGAAGGCCTTACTTGAATTGTCCTGGTCCATAGGTTGCTGCGTTCTTGCAGCGTCCGTACTTGCTGGAGCACATTCTGAGCTTGGCAAGGGAGGAAAAAAGCGAGTGCGATGAGCAAGAATCGCACCATCGTTATCACACTGGCTAAGGAAACAGTGTGATAAGAGGACGCGGCAGGATGAGAGATAAGGAGGATGACTATCCGAGGATGACTTGAAAGCGATCGAGTGATCTCCATGATACCATGAACCCATGATTCATTTTCGAATTCATAAAATGAAATTTATTTCCCGATACAATTTGCATACACTAAACAGCAATAGCAAATGTACAGATGCAGAAAAATAAGGATTCGGATACAATCATTAAGGGAAAACAACAAATACTACAGCTGGCAGACAGAACATGATCATTCATATTTTATTGCTATTTGTCAAAATCTGCTCAGTCTTCTTGAGTTGTTGAAGCTTGAAGACGATTGAGTCGAAACTGTAGATTGTTTCTGCCGACGAGAGAATCTGCAATAACAACAAAAGTAGACTAATATATTATGACCATTCACAATAGCTTTCTAACGTCTTCGCGGACAGAACTGCAGAACAGAAGCAGCAAATATGCGGGCATCGACGAGTAAATGTCAGCGATGACGAGGAGTCGAGCGTAGAACTTGCGAAACTCTGCCTAAGAGACTCTTTCAATGAAGGTGCAAAATTTGTGTCCACCTCCCAATTCACCTTCCATACAAACGCATAATAGAAATAGCCAATGTAGATTAGCTAAATTTATTGACATTAAAACTAACATAAACTGCTAAACCTCGATGGAAACAACTGATAGAGCGATATATAAAAGCGAGGACGATTGTTTGTTGTCAACAGAAGCCTCCTGGGCAATAGAGACAACTGAAGAACTACGATATGCCTGGATGCAGTTTGCTTTGAATCGTAGTGAAATCATGCTGATACCTTCAAGTGCGTTCGAAACTTGATGAATATGAGCATATAAATGCAAACAATCACAATCAAATTAAACATTGCAAGAACGAAGCTTTGAAACCAGAAAGTTTTCACTTCTTCCGAGTACTCGATCTGAAAGGTAGTATTCCCATGCGTAGCAAACTCGCTAGCATACCACCGCGAATAATCGATCGCCAGGATATCGATGCCAATGTGCCGCAAACGTGGTCGAAATTACTCCAAGAGCAAGGCTAACAACGAATTGGAATGTGAAATGAAAGTAGAGATTAGTGCGGCTCCAGATCTGAAAAAAATGTGAGAAATACTCACTGATATTGTACACACCTGATCGTGTTTGAAAGGCAGCAAAATAGCGCTCGCTCTGTTCAAGCACATCAGCACATTGCACCACCCTTCAGCGGCCCGAGTAAAGTGCATGAAGAAAAAGACACACTGAAAAACAGTTTTCGAAAACACCCACGATCCAAATTTTACATGAACAAGTATTTCGGAGAATTGATAGACATCAGTAAGAAAACCAAGCGAGGGGATAACGATAAATATGTTATTTGTGATAATGGCGGCGATGGCACCGAAAAGTGCAACCTGGAAATGATTTGTATTTGTCATTAGTGCGAGCCTTTTGTACATGCTTACTTGGCAAATGGTGAAGAATCCATTCTGGGAATAACTTTTGTTTCGAAATAAGACTAGCAGCACAATCGCACTGGCAAACACTGATACCACGCTGTAGATCGACATTGCACAAGTCAGATAAAAGGTCCATGTATTCACGTATTTATCATCAGAAAATGCAGGCATTGCAACCATACTGTATGTGAATGAATGATGGCTACATAAAAACGAATGAAGTTGTAGTAACTTGTATTCATATGGGAAATCATAATTTGTTTTGCTACTGAGAGCTCCTTTTCGACCAATGAATGAAAAAGTAACAGCAAAAAAATAGATTGAATATGATTGTTCGCAGTTCAGTAGAAGGGATCTACATAATTGTAAAAAGCTCGGCTGACGCTTCAATTTTGGTGGAAATGTGTTGAATTCTTCTGAAATTCGAATAACGATAAGACCTATGGTAATTATTCTTACAGCAGCTTCCGAATATCATGTCGGACTGAACTGCAGAATAAGAGAAGCAGATAGGCGGGCATTGTAGAGTACAAATCCGCGATGACGAACAGACGGACATAGAAAACGCGCAAGTCTTCCTTGAATTTGAGTTTTATGATTTTAATAATTCATTTATCCATTTTGAGAAATTTGAGCTAACCTCCCACATGTCAATGATTATGTAATAGTAGAAGAAATAAACGGCGTAGATTAACTAAAAGTTTCCATAAAAACAGTACTATGTACTAGATAGAATTTCTAACCTCGATTGATATGACAGCACAAGCGACGTACAACAGCGACATGGCTTGTTTATTGTCAACTTTGTTAGTGCGGTTAGTTACTGATATGCTCCGATAGGTCTGATATGCGATATTCAAGAAAGATTTTTTTTAAATGACCTTCAGTTGCTCTTGAAACTTTATGAGGATGATTATGTAGAAAATGAAGATTGTCAAAACCGAAATAGTCATCGCAATGAATCCAATAAGCCATGAAAATTTCACTCCGTCTGTTTTCTCGTGCTAAACTCAGAATTTGCCTTATATTTATTTTTTTGCTGATGACGTACCACCATGAATAACCTATTGTTGGGATACCTCTCCCAATGGGCATTATACAGAGTAGACAAATAACCGAGTGAAATACTCAGAACTAATACGACTAAAATAGCCACTGTGAGGTGATGACGTCTCCAATTCTGCAAAACAGAAAATATTAGAAGATATTTGAAGATGAGAATAGCACTTGTTTGTGATCGAGTGGTTTAATGATGGCGCTGGCTCGATTCAGACAAAGCAGTGTATTGCAACCTCCTTCTAGCGCTCTCGTAAAGTGAGAGAAGAAGGGAACACACTGAAAAAATAGCATCAGGCAATTCACCGAATTGACTCGAACATGCACGAATATTGCGTGGGATGAATACAGGTCGTGCAGATATCCAAGTGATGGAACCACTACGAATACGTTGCTTGAGATTATCGCTAGTACGTCGGTGAGAAGGATGATCTGATGATTGAAAAGAACTGATGCAACCAGAAAAAAAACGTTTCGCTTGCTGGAGTACATCGATGTAATGGAACTATATCACTTGTTTACCTTATAAATAGTGAAGAATCCGTTCTGCGAATAGCTCTTGTCGCGGAAAAGCACAATCAGAATGAGGGTAGTGATGAAGACGCTGACGAGACTGTACAACGACATTACACATGTCAGAAGAAGGGTCCATGCAGAGGTGAAATCGGCTCTGTCCATTGTCGGAACGTGCAAGAATCGTTGGAAATGGATCGAGTGAACAAAGAATGTAGGCGGGTACGCTTTTCTATAGGCAAACCAACAAAGTACACGCCAATTGTGTGCGTGTGGGATCCAGTATAACACAATAACAGATGCATTTGTATATTGGTATTCTTAGACATTCATTAGATCTTCGATAACAATTTTGTTGTCTGGTTATTAACCAGAGCTCTCATCAATAGAGGCAGCTCCAAAAGTGGAATGGATAAAACACGATGCGTTAGTCTAATTTGTGATCTCTTTATGATCTCAACGAATGATGGCGACATAAAAATGCATGAAAACAAAATAAAATTATTATGTATTATGTATTATGTATTATGTAAAATGTATTATGAGAAATCATGATTTGCTTTGCCACCGACAGTTTCTATTGACCCCCCTAAACTGACCCCTCAAAATGATCAATGTTCGACACTGAAGGCAGCATAAAAGAAAACAGACAACAAGAGGTTAGATCCATGATAATTATTCGTAGTCCGGTTAAAGGGCTGATACGTACAGTAGCGCCGGAAAGTTTATTTTTTCGCTGTAATTTTTTAATCATGATAGTTATTGAGCTAATTTTTGGAGTGAAGATAGGTAATCCATCTGGGAATATAACCGTGCGGTGTTACGAAAATATCTGGTTATTGCGTAGTGATGACGCAATCAAACAGCACTTTTTTGAAAAATTCTACTGCTAAGGAGAATGTCGCATTGCTTACAAAAGCTTCTGAAGTTGAAGGTCTTGGTATAGACTACTCTGAAAAAAAATTTGACTACTCTGAAAAAAAAAATTGATGAAGAGACGGCGACTCATACTTCGAGCTCTATTGCTTACCTTATAGTGAAGAATCCGTTCTGTGAATAGCTGCTGTCGCGGAAAAGCACAAACAAGATGAGGATAGCGACGACGACACTGACAAGACTGTACAGCGACATTGCGCAGGTCAGCAAAACGGTCCAGACAGACGTGAAATCGGCTCTGTCCATTGTCGGTACGTGTAAGAATAGATGGAAATAGACCGAGCAAACAAGGAATGTATTTCACTACGCTTTATTCCAGGTATATCAGTACAACCCAGTTTGTGCGCGTGTCCTGTATAACAAAATAACAGATGCATTTGTATTTTGATATAAGCATTTATTCATAAGATATTTGTTCCCACCTTCGCTGTCATGTTATTCACTACAGCTTTCGCTAATAGGGGCATCTGAAAGGATATAATTCACAACGCTTGGTGTAATTTGCTGACTCGGTGATCTCTTCTGTGTCCTTGCCGAACGGCTGTTCGAACGCTTTTCGAGCATGCGAGGAGCAGCCAGATTGGGAGAGTTGAAATGAGATCCAATGCAGTCGTAGTCAGCATTGAAGCATTTCTCCATGGCAGCGGAAGGTAGCTGTAGGCGAACTGCAATCCTCAAAATTTCCCGAAATATCGCGAAATTGGACGAACTATGATACTTGCGTAGGCGAGATGTGTGAGAAACATTATGACAGACGCGATTGCGAGTCCTCTCGAATACTGAAGCAAGCAAAAGTGCATTTTTGCAACATTTTATAGTGTTTATCAATGTAAAAAATTAGCATTGCAAAAGATGAACATACTTCGCTCGACTGCTTTCCCCGTTTTTCAATTATGCTGACCACAATGCCAATGTTGCAGGCAAATGCGAACAGAGTTAGAAACATTTGAAAGATCACTGATGAAGTTTTAGCGATCTGTAGTGTATGTTGAATCGTATTTGGAGTTCAATTTTCCTTACTTCGACTAGCAACGGCGTATGTTGATTGATTGTTGAGTAGAAGAGAAAAGATCCTTTGGTCCCGCGAACCGCAGCGTAATGGTACCTACAGACATGGACTTTTTAGCGAGATCATCACTCCAACCTAGTAGGTTGAACCTACCCGGCCAGAGCGTCGGGAACAGTGAACAAGACGGGAACTATAATTATCACGATGAGCCCGATACGAGTAAATGTTTGGTGCGCCTTAATGAATTGTCTTTAACGAAATACGGAAATAAGTATTGAAAATGCGTGCTCACTTTGTTGTATTCGACGGGTTTGCGCACTGCCATCAGCCGATTGGTGGAAATTAGACAATCAGCTAACAGCTGTGCACGAGGCGTGACTAGCGCAGCTGAGCAGATCTAGAAAAACCTTTTTGCTGCTCGAAATGGATTATTGTATACCAGTGTCACCCAAGCGCTATCGTTGAGAGTTGCGTAAAATGGGGCGAACAATTCGAACAAAGGCAGCCGATAACGAATAAGATTGGCCAAATACGCACAGATATCCTGATAATAACATTGATTAGAAAAGAAGAGACGTGGAAGCGGCCAACAACGAATCCTTGCGCGACGAATATTCGGTAGAACGCCGAGTCGCGGAATAAAGGAAGTCTGACAGTGTTTCATTGTATCGATGATTTTAGAGCACTCACCTGAGTAGGATGCTGTAAACATACAAAGCAAAAACCATAGTAGGAACGCCAATGATCAATGAGCAAATGGTCGAGTAGGGTTCCAATACGTCGAATGGAACTGTCGAATTGAAAATGATGAATTTTGTTCCGACGAGCCATGGTTCGGTCATTCAAATGCAGTTTGTTGAAGATAAGAGAAGGAAGCTGGCAAGGAGACAGAAAAATCTAAAATGAAATTGAAATTTTTTTCTTTCTCGAGCCTAGAATTAGGTCAGTAGCTTCAATTACATGTTGCGCTTTTCTCTTCCTTCAAACAGGATAATCATCAGCGCATATCACGACGACAATTCGTGCATTACACTCAATAGATTAGAGAAAAGCAAGTGAATAAATTTGTGCAAATTCCATTTATGCAATACTATCGTCATATCTTGAGAACTAGCACAGCCGAGTTCGATGTCCCGACGATCGTTTTCTTGCTTCAGCTGACATATTATCTGTGAAATATCTAGGCCATCACAAATTCTTTTCTCGACTATTCTCTCAACTCACAATTGAAGTGGTTCTCGATAGCTGGGCTTCGATAAAATCAGGATTATAGTGTGAAATAATGTGTGGGTTAATTGATAGCAGAACAACCCGTTGTTGTCTGAATCGAAATTCGAAAAACACAGTTGCACACTTAAAACTACTAGTTCATTGAGCATTACATTTTTCTTCTCAAGGGTGACTACGAATACGCCTACACGAACAGACATACAATTAACAGACAGTCAATTGAGTTTGTATTATTCCGATGAATAAGATAAGTATGAAGTATGAATAAGTAGTTACCGCACCCATAAACTATACAATGATACGAAAATCAATATGAAATTGCTCGTAAAAATGCAAAATGATGTCATCGATAATTCATGTGTTCATGTGATTTTTGTTTAAACATGCCACTTGAAAGAATCACTTTATTGCTAGCATCGATAAACATCCAATTCAAAATACAGGATCATATAACACAGGTCTTCTGAGAGAATGCATGAAATTCGGAACCCCCCTTCACAAAATGTTCAACGTGCTCCGATTTCAATCAAATTTTGTGGGGTGATGTACCCACGGCTTGGGAAAAAAATTCTGACTTGGAGAGCCGGAGTTCTTAAGAATACCTAAATGCCGGCTCTGTAAAGGTCAAAAGTTCGAAAAATCATAACTTTTGTTAAAATTGAGCTACAGGGTCGACCAAGTGCTCAAAATACTCCCCATGAAAAACTCAACAAATGTCCTGTTGAGACCAATTAGATTCAATAATTAGTTTTTTTGAAATTTTTGAAAAAGTGATTTTTCAAATGAAAAAGTGACCTTTCTCAAAAAATTTCCACTGAAGGCGGCGAGATAGCTTCAGATTCGAAAACTACGACATTTTTTACTACGGAAACATTTCTCAAAAGATAAATCGATGATGTACTTATTTCTTTTTTTTGGCCTCAAAATAAGAATTTTGAATTTTTTCGCCGAAATCACTTGTCTCATATTCATGTAATATCGTAATTTGGTTACTTACAATTAATTTTTGTGTCAGAAATCTGATTCAGAATAATAATTCCAGAAAGTTTGATGAGGATTGGACAAAAATAAATTTTTTGACTTTTTTCACAATCAGATTTTTTTCGAAAAAATATTTTTTCCCTCAAATTGTCCCAAACGTTTAAAATACTTTATTTATGATCAGTTAAAGAATTTCCAATCAAAAACATGATGATTTGAAAAGAAAATCCGATATTACAGCGATCCGAAAATTTCACAGTGAAATTAACTTTTTTCTAGGAAGAGTTAGACCTCCACTTTCTTCACAGAAAATGTTTATCTCGTCGAGATCTACAATATTCATTATCACATGTATAGGTTTGAGAAAAAATTGCTTCTCTGGAACTCAAAAATCGGCATTAGAATGTGGTACCATCCAAACTCCCTGAAATTTTCGGATCGCTGTAATATCGGATTTTCTACTCACAAATCATCATGTTTTTGATTGGAAATTCTTTAACTGATCATAAATAAAGTATTTTAAACGTTTGGGACTATTTCAAAAAAACTAATTATTGAATCAAATTGATCTCAACAGGACATTTGTTGAGTTTTTCATGGGGAGTATTTTGAGCACTTGGTCGACCCTGTAGCTCAATTTTAACAAATGTTATGATTTTTCGATGTTTTAACCGTTACAGAGCCGGCATTTAGGTATTCTTAAGAACTCCGGCTCTCCAAGTCAGAATTTTTTTCCCAGGCCGTAGGTACATCACCCCACAAAATTTGGTTGAAATCGGAGCACGTTGAACATTTTGTGAAGGGGCACATGCGATCTCTCAGAAGACCTGTGATAACAGAGACTATCTGAGAGAATTTAGATAGGGCCGTACAACGATTTTTTAACCTACGCTCAAAAAATGTCCCCAGGGGTACTTTTTGACGTAGAGTTCGAAAATCGACCTTAGGAAGCCGTATCTCTAACCCCTCATTCCCTGCATACTCCACCCTGCCAGGGGGTAAATGCAATTTTGCGAATGGAGCTCAAAACCCCTACAAATTATATATCATCTTGTAGATCTCGACGAGACAAACACTTTTTGTGATGAAAGTGAAAGGCTAACTCTTCTGCGAAAAAAAATATTGCGGTCGAGAGTTTTATTTTTTCCACCGTGAAAACTTTTTTGTCGGCCCGTGCAAATTAAACTTTTTCATTTTGTTCGCCGTCCTTTTTTACCCCTGCGTACATTTTTTCACAAGGATATCTTTTGGGTAAAGTTGTTTCCTGGCTCGTCGAAAGAGCGCAACCTCGCTTTTTTCTGCTTTTTCGGATTTTTGAACTCGAATAGCTTTTGAATTTGCATTTACCAAGAGCAGTTTTTTATTAAAAACAACTAATATGGGTCGTAACAATAATTTCTGAGAGTTGGACAAGAATCCAAGCGAAAAATATTTTTTGAAGAATCTTGATTTTTTGGCGTATTTTGAGAAATTTTTTTGTCGAATTTTTTTTCCTTCGGATTCACTTCCAACTCTCAAAAATTATTGTTACGACCCATATTAGTTGTTTTCAGTGAAAAACTGCACTTGGTAGATGCAAATTCAAAAGTTATTCGATTTCAAAAATCCGAAAATGCTGAAAAAAAGCGAGGTTGCGCTCTTTCGACGAGCCACGAAACAACTTTCCCCAAAAGATATCCTTGTGAAAAAAAGTACGCAGGGGTAAAAAAGGAGGCGAACAAAATGAAAAAGTTTAATTTGCACGGGCCGACAAAAATTTTTTCACGGTGAAAAAAATAAAAGTTTCTACCGCAATATTTTTTTTCGCAGAAGAGTTAGCCTTTCACTTTCAACACAAAAAATGTTTGCCTCGTCGAGATCTACAAGATGATATATAATTTGTAGGGGTTTGGAGTCCGCTTCGTGAAATTGCATTTACCCCCTGGCAGGGTGGAGTATGCCACAGGGAATGGGGGGTTAGAGATACGGCTTCCTAAGGTCGAGTTTCGAACTCTACGTCAAAAAGTACCCCTAGGGACATTTTTTGAGCGTAGGTTAAAAAATGACCCTGAAGGAAGTTTCTCAATTCTCTCAGATAGTCTCTGATAAGTCGCTGTCAACTACTTTTTTTGCCATTCTGGGATCGTTTTCGAAAACCTCTACAGAAACGCCAATATCTGAGGTCCATTTGATTTTGACATTCTACAAATTTTTCATTCTGTCAAATCTCGGTGTCTTTTCACTGTTGAATCGTAAAATATTTATCAATTCGTACTTCATTACTGTACGATGTTTTCAGGGTAATTTCAGTTCCTTTTAGCTTCAATGGTTTGCCTCTTCTGAAAGTCCGGCAGCCACGTTTTTGCAAGAGGATCTGAGAAGATGCGGATTAGGCATGAAAAAATCTAAATCGCCTTTGATGTTGTCTTTCAAGGCAATGAATAGCAATTCGGGTATGGAAAAGAGTGCCCATACAACTATTCGGAAGAATATGCGATACTCATCCTGTAACAATCAATGATCCTTGTAGAGTCATACAAGAATGCATTTACCAAGACCGATCGATGATTAGCCATTTCGGAAATTGCTATAAACTTATGAGACGAATCGCGAGAGAATCACCCATTTGAGAGGCCCCGCGGCGGTAGCAAAACATATGTCCTACCCGCCCACCAAGTTTATCTAAGGTACTATGAACGATGCTCTTTCAAACTGCGTTTTCGGATTTTTGATATCGGGTCCCATTTTCGGGTTACGAAAACTCGGACAACATTTCGAAATATTGAAACTCATTCCTGGCTGATGCGCCGGTGCGGAGCGGTCGGGTGGCCGACATTATGGTGCCACTTTGGCGATACCGATTTCCGCAGAATGAAAGTATGTTTTTCTTAAAGCACCTATGTATGGCTAAAAAATATCCAAAATTCAGAAATTTCTGAGATAGGAAAAAAAGCCCGCACTTTTGTCCGGCGGCCCAAAAATGATTTTTTGAAATGATATCGCAAACCACTCCATTTCATCACAAATGTGCTGAAAGTTAATAAATACTAATAGAAACATTCAAAAAATTTCATTGGAGCACTTTGCAGGTCCATCAAAGGGTGAAAAATCGATATTTTGACCCATGGTGACCTCCATTTTCAAAATCCGATCTTACGGCAGTCCGAAAAAATAATTGCAAAAAATTTCAGACCAATGTAACTTTTTCTAAGAAGAGTTAGGGCTTGACTTTCTTCACAGAAAATGCTTATCTCGACGAGATCTACAATATTCACTATCACATGTATAGGTTTAAGAAAAAATTCCGGAGGTACCACATACACCCTGGTTCCGGAGTGGGTGTCATGGGGTCTGGGTCGGGTTTGATGGTACCGCTTCCTAGGGTCGATTTTCGAGTTCTACGTAAAAAGTTACCCCTACGGCACTTTTAAAATCACTAGAAAGTTGAATGGGCTCCAATTTAGAGCACTTTGAAAATGGAGGTCACCATGGGTCAAAATATCGATTTTTCTCCCTTTGATGGACCTGTAAAGTGCTCCAATGAAATTTTTTGAATGTTTCTATTAGTATTTATTAACTTTCAGCACATTTGTGATGAAATGGAGTGGTTTGCGATATCATTTCAAAAAATCATTTTTGGGCCGCCGGACAAAAGTGCGG
>LS591894.1:47170-73366 GCA_900490775.1 Pristionchus maxplancki | reverse complement strand
TAGAGCACTTTGAAAATGGAGGTCACCATGGGTCAAAATATCGATTTTTCTCCCTTTGATGGACCTGTAAAGTGCTCCAATGAAATTTTTTGAATGTTTCTATTAGTATTTATTAACTTTCAGCACATTTGTGATGAAATGGAGTGGTTTGCGATATCATTTCAAAAAATCATTTTTGGGCCGCCGGACAAAAGTGCGGACAAAAGGACAAAAGTGCCGGACTATCTCAGAAATTTCTGATTTTTGGATATTTTTTAGCCATACATAGGTGCTTTAAGAAAAACATACTTTCATTCTGCGGAAATCGGTTTTTCCAAAGTTGCACCATAATGTCGGCCACCCGACCGCTCCGCACCGGCGCATCAGCCAGGAATGAGTTTCAATATTTCGAAATGTTGGCCGAGCTTTCCTCTTCCTAGTTCGCTTTTGGAAAAGTTTCTATCATCATTTTGAGCCGAGTTATGATCATTTTGGTATAGCGAATTTCGCGAAAAACTACCGTATCCTCCATCTTTGACCTACCGTAATCCGAAAATGGGACCCGATATCAAAAATCCGGAAACGCAGTTTGAAAGAGCATCGTTCATAGTACCTTAGATAAACTTGGTGGGCGGATAGGACATATGTTTTGCTACCGCCGCGGCGTGGGTGATTCTCTGGCGATTCGTCTCTTATAATGAAAACAGTAAGTTATCGCCACTCCAACATAGGAAACGGTGAAAAACAGAAGGAGCAAGCGGCATTTGATTGAGATTCTATAAATAATATAACTCACAATTCCATAATGCCCAGACAAATCGAACATAGTACACATCGGCCCATAGCAGAGCGCACCAGGTACTGGGTACAAAGCAATCGGGCAGAATATACATCCGCAATTGATGTCGACAAGTGCGGTGAAAACCTCAATCAAATTCACTCACCAAGGAATAAAACAAACGGTTAAATACTTGAAGCAGTAGAAGATATCTTGCAAATGGTCGGCCAAGTTTTCGTCAAGATCAGATACGTGGCAAGCGCGGAAAGCGTTTGTGTAATCAAACCAAGAGCATGCTGATAAGCCGGCATCACAGTATGCCACATGGGATTTAATGAGAAATTCGGCATCTTCCAAGATTTCTTGCTAGCAGCGTGAACACTGTTAGATGGAGCTGCTTTTTTCTGTTGGCTGTATTGTCGTTGTACATTATCCCACACAGTTGAACACGTACAATTTTTTCAATACAGAAGTAGACAATGGAAATATGGGGCACGACTTGATATATTTTAGACAAAATTCTATGTGTTCGGGTGATGACTGATGTTTCTGCTCGAACATCGTCTCTGATGTTGTTGCGTGTAAAAAGTGAGGATTAGCTACGCATCCCAGGTCCTGGCAAGATCACTGAAGTACACATTCGTGACCATACTTGCATCTGACGTCGAAATACATGGTCGATTTTCGATTGACGTCCTTTAAAATTGCGATAACACCGATCAATCTCTGATTTCCCACCATCTCCGTAGACCGAGACTTGTAACCACTTTGTTTTTCCATGTAGGCTGCGAAAACAGGAGTACAATAACGGCGAGGAATATTGACCTTGATTGGCATTGTCTGTTATTTTTACACTCTGACGTACGTCACATGCAGCGTTTCGAATATCTGACCATGCAAAGAAGCGATGCTAGGATTCTGCAAATAGCTTATACTTAGCAAAGTTTACGCAGCATTACGTCATCATGAACCGCAACCACAGTCGCGTATGCCCCAAAAACGGATGAGATTGACGCTACGAGTGCGATATCTCGCAGAACCTCAATGCGAATTCGATCGAAAAAATTATGTGAATAGGCTTACTCTAAAGGCCCGAAAGTTCTCGGCGATTTGAAATTTGCTAGAAAGCGAGTAAACTGAGCAGTTTTCGATGCGATCAAGGTACTTCCAGTTTATGCGATATATTATTAGCGCACCCTGCAAGTTATTCATTTCCAGGTAAACACTCGATAATGATTGATTGACTCACTACAAACAATACTGCGTAAAGAATCATCGTATACTCTAAGACTGCCTGCTGCGTTTTAATAACACTAACACCCGGGATTCCTGAATAGAATACGTGGCCTCTAACGAAAAAATGGAATGTGGAATACTCACCGAAAGTAGTAGAAACAGCGTTTAAAAGGCATGTCAAAATTATAGTAATAATTGTGTAAGTCGAAATGCCACATCTTTTCGTTATCTGAAAAGATATTTGAAAAAAACACTCTCTAACGTTTCCGAGACCTCATAATTACTGATGAATACAGTAGCAAAGCTGCGTTCGATAACCTTGATTAATTCGGTAGAACTCAATTTAGTTGCTCTCTAATGTCAACTTACAAATCCAAAGAAGCAGTAAGATCCTATGTAAATTTCATAAATTCGAACGACAGACACAAAAACCAGCCAATTTTTCGAGAAAGAATAATCTAAAATCTAATATTATGAATTGAATCAGAGCATGCGTGTACCGTTTATTTCAACGATTTCGAACTGATAGAGAAACAGAAAGGCACGGCAGCCGAATAATACATACGCTTGAAAATGAAAGAAACAAACTAAGCGCATCATGTTGAAATGGTATTTGGTAGACTGCAATGCACAATATTTCCTGAAACACCGCCACTTTACCTTTAGAAGGATCGGCAGGAATTTTGAGACAACCATAACGAGTAAAAGCAACGTGATGATTTCGATTAAGAATAAAAACAAAAAGAGTGGCAGTTGGCTTTCACTGATCGCAGAAATCTTGGACAATAAAAATATAAAGCTGCGTTGATAATCATATTTTATTTCACTCCAAAAGGATATAGGAGATACCAGCACTCATCATTGTTCGCTGCCGCTGAGCAGTTGAGCAGCATTCGAAGGAAACAGGGAATAGAATAGTAAAGTAAAGTAGGATATTGTCAGGTAAATATTGATAGACGTTGCACCTGCTTCGTGTCAATAATGGGTAATCGAAAGATACAGCCAGTCGGATGATAAAATGTGTCTGATAACACAATATGAGCGGCTACAATGAGAGCGCGCTATCAAATAACAAGTATCGTCATACAATCTCTGGAGAGAATTATTCAAAAAAATTATTATGCGTTTAACATGTTCGTCGAGCAGCTCAAAAATAGGAAAAAAATTATCCATTCTTAGATATTTCAACAACTGAATGTTCACACATCCCACGCCTTTGCGAGCTCGCTAAAGTACGCGTTCGTGACTTGACTCGCGTTCGAAATCGCGATAGAAGTCCGTTTCTTGACTGTCACCCTTGAATTTCTCGTTGAATAACGGCTTCACCCGATTTCTCACCACTTCTGAAGTCCTAATTTCGTTGCAACTCTGAATCTCCACGAGGGCTGCGAGTATAGTAGAACAACGACAGCAACGAGTATCGACCTGAGATGAGGAAATAACAACCTTCCCATCTCCCTTCCCATACCAATTCGTGCTTTCCTCACACCTACACCTTGTCTACCTAATGCACCTGTTCAGGAAGTACTGAATGGAGCACTAAGTGAGAAAAAAGGGAACTCACATGGCATGAAGCGTCTCGAAAAGCTGCCCATACAATGAGGAAATGCTCGAGCTCTTATGAAATGCAATCGTTATTACATTTATGCTTTTTCCTTTCCAACCTCATTAGGTAGGACAGCGAGCGCAACAGCTATTGCAGCAGGAATGTTGAAGATCGTTGCGACAATGGTTACATGTCGGAGCACCTAGCAATAATCATATTTTGCGACATGAAAAATAAAAAAAAAGATAAATTCGTATTTCACTTTGAATGCTCGAAAATTCTCCGCGAGCTGGAACTTGCTTGACAATGGATAATTAGTGCCTTTCTCGATTCGGTCTTGATGATTTGAGTTTATTCGGATTATTGTAAGAGATAACTGAAAAAGTTAAGAATTTAGTTTTATGCAACAAAAAAATTAGAAAAAATTACTGGTAGCGATAGAGTACTGGCAAGAGTTGCGTAAACAAGTACGATTCGCTGAGAAATTACAACACTATAACCGGGAAAACCTGAAAATTCCTCAGAAATCAAAAACAAAATTACTAAAGAATACGTACCGTATGTGCTGAAAAACGCGTTGGAGAAGCATATAGTTATAATGGCAAGAACAATACATCTTGAAATGTAAAGCCGCTTTTCTTTCTGAGATGTTGACTCGAATTAGACTGGAGAAAATGCGATCAACCTCGTAATTGCTTATGTAAACAGTGGCGAATGTGCGTTCCACAACCTAAGGTTCATGTTTTGAATAGAAATTAGTTTTTCAAGCTCACTAGTCCAAAGAAGCAGAATGATGCAGCATAAATCTCGTAGATTCGAATTATTGTTACAAGCTGCAGCGTTATTTGAGTGAAAGATAAAGTGTCTAAAATGCTCGATTCTGAATCTGAAAAAACTTCTCACTCTAACCTCCCACAGGAACGATCTCGAACTGATAGAACAAGAGGACACCACGACAAATGAGTAAAACAAAAACATGCAAATGAAAGAAATAGCCGATACGCATCATGTTGCAATGAAATTTCGACGACTGCAAATTAAATTTATATTTTCGGCAATCAGTTTTACATCAAATTCTCACTTTCCGAAGAATCGGCTGAAAATGAATACCGATAGTGAAAAGTAGACAATGCGCCACAAATTCGATTACGAAAATGAAGAGATAGGGAACAAAATAGGTCGCATGAATTGATGAAATAGTAGACAGAAGAAGCACGAATCTAAATAGTTTTAGAATGACTAATTAGCATAATTAGCGTACCTGCATTCGCGATTGTCCGCCGTCGCAGCACAGTTGATCAGCATCCGTGTTGTCGACGGGAGGGCAAGAACTTCGGTGAAAGGTGAAGATGGCGGACTTTCGCGGAAATTACAGCATACGAAGCAGCTGCTTATCGATGTCTCTCACTCTCTAGGAAAAAGATTTCGTATACATGGCAATTTGAATTCGCCAGGGAAAGAAACGTTGAGAAACCATCAATCACATCGTGTAATAATGTGCATTATGATCAAAAACTATGGTTGTGTTCATTTCAAAGTGATTCTAAACGCTCACTTATCCGCGATTCCGCTTCGCCGGTGGCGTAAGAGATATAAATCGTGGCAGTTAATTTGAGAAAAGGTAAATGCGAAAAACAGACAATTGAAAATAATCAAATGCACGTAAGTATGTTCGGTCTATTTCCATGTTACTTTATTTAATATAATAGATCACGAAAAAGCGATCGTTGTCCCTGACTGGGGCTCGATTGAGAAGCTTTGCGGACCTCTCACATCAGTCGACGATGTTCCGAAAACAGCGCGTCGAGTGTGGAAGACATCGATAATTACTCTGAATAAACAAGTGGAGATTTGGAGAAAACGAAAAAATACCCATCAATCGCATGCAGCGACACCCACGAGAACGTCATCGCGAAGAACAGTTGCCAGTCTGAAATTGGTGCTGTTGTTAGTGGTTCCAGTTTCGAGCATTACTGCACTTTTCATGGCAATTGGGTGAAATTGGAATGTGTTACAGTAAACTGAGTGCATTTTCACTGGGCGATTGGCGTTGGAGGGTGGCTATGGAGTTCTTAGTCGATGTGGCGAGTTTCGAAACTCACCAGTCGTCGCATAGCGAGATATCACATGGAAGCACAGCACGGCCATCAGGAAGGGGATCGTTTGGCAGAGCGACTGAATTAATTATTTTAAAATCTCATTTTTTGTGTTTCTTATGATCCACCTGAACGAAGAAGAGCACCTCGAGCTTGCGCCTTCTCCGTTGTTCGTGGCTCATTTGCGCCGAGTGAATGTCCTGTCAGCCTTTATTTTCGAAAAGTCAAGGTTGGGTTCTCTACCGCGTTATTCTTGCGTAGTTTGGACAGCGCAATCACATCCATTGTCAAAATAGCGAAAACTATGCTGATGCTGGGCAGAAAGTCAAAGTAGCTGAAAGGATTTTTTTTTAAATCGAAAAAAGAAGCGCTTACAATCCGAAGAACTCTCCACACGCTGTCTCAGCGAACTCCCACAGCGCTACCTCGGATTTGTAGAAGAAATAGCATTCCGAACCTGACAATGCCGACCTATTTCAGAACATTCGAAACACTCACTCCAAAAGTATGGCAGAATCTCAATAGTGGCACAGGCCCACACAATCAACAACAGAGTGACACTCTTTTGAAAATCGAACATCATGAGGTACTGAAATCGGTCAGTTATCGATATTGTCATCCGCATACCGTACCTTCAACGGATACAGTAGGGACATCATTCGATTGAAGGAGACGGCGAGATGGGTGTATACGCTACCGTAGAGAAAGAGGAGGGCGACCTTATTTATTTATTGATTGATTTACATTTAAAATTAAACAAATTTAAACAAATTATCGAATACCTGCCCGACCGTCTTGCCCGGCTCACTATCGAAGACAACTGTGGTATTGCTGTGGAGGGAACTGAAATGGTGATGTTTTAGAGTGCGAAAAAGGAAACTCACGCCAGAGTCTTTATCGAACACCATCCACAAAATATTAGACAAATACCAAGATTTGCTGAAGCCAGTGATACACACAGTGCGCCGAATGTGTTGTGTAAATATCTGCAAACAAGTCGATTATCTTTTCACAAATATCGCTTACTTTGTTCTCTTCACGGTTAGTAGCGCGACCAAGTTTGAAGTGATTCCGAGAATAGAGATCTGAACAATTTTTTATTTGACAGATAACTACAAATTGATCACCAGCAGGAGAATAATTGAAGCACTGACGAGTTGGATCATTTTTCCTCCTATGCTTCTGGAATTTGGGAATTGGAGGAACGCTGAATAATATAAAATTGAATAAAGAATAAATTACTGATCACGTTACTGGTTGATTATAGCGCATCATTTATCTGAGAAGTCACGAGGATTAAGCAAAGTGGTTACTCTTATCACATAAGGTCAATTTCTTATCGTAACATCAGAGGCGGGAAACTAAGCTAATGCATTGAGAGAGATTTCTAAGATCTGCATCAGACCAATCTCTAGTTGGGTAGTGAGCTCGCACTTCATGCGTCCTCTCAGATGCCATCTTGCAGCGAGGCGCTCATCCGGAAAGGCCTCGCAGAGGCAAATAAGCCTACAACGTCACAACGTGGGTGTGCAATGACTTTAGAGTGTAACAGTGATGCCATTCGATCCATTAGGTGATGTCTAATGCTGCGAACAGCGCCTCTGCCTAGTCTCATTCTCTAGTCAGATAAATCGACTAGATGGGTCGGAATTAGGGGAGGCGAGCAATGGAATTAAGAGTTCGTCTCCCTCTCATTCCGACCCCTCTAGTCGATTTATCTGACTAGAGAATGAGACTAGGCAGAGACACTGTTCACAGCATAAGTGGGCCGGCAAGTGAGTGGACCGAATAAAGAAATTGATCCATCTGCTTTTTTCGACTATGAATGTCCCATAAATGCAACCTGGCGACATGTTATTTGTTTTGACTGTTTGTATCTGCTACAGATGCAGCAGCAACAGCCGTGCGGATTCTCAATAGACGCGTAATCACCTGACGCCGCAAATTTATTGATGGAATCTTTGATGAGTAAGGAAATAGATTAACCGCTATCATCAAATATTGCGAATGCTTTGACATTCAAATGCTTCATGTGCTGACGTATTGTGTCTGAATGGCACACGCAGTAGTCTGTGTGGGGTTGTAGCGTATTCTGACGCTGGCACAGCCACGATTCCGAACATTTACATACATGTATAACCAAGCAGTAATCGTCAATTGTATTTGAATCGAGTTTGAAGCATAGTGGAAGAATGAGCTCAAGTTCCTTGTGTGAGCTTGTGATAGATCTCTCCGAACAGACAGCTGTGCAAACTGCACAGAATGGAGTGTAGTGCGCACTGATCTCGGTCGGATTGAACCCACGAGGTGGAATTATTACATGGATTTTACTATTGAAGGAATGATAGCCAGATGGTGAAAGAGAAGTGTGTGGTCGTCTCGGAGACTAAATAATTAAATGAATAATAATACCCTTCGTTCTCTCATGTCTGGGTGCAAGTCACCATCAGCACTCATGAGGCAGGCATTTTAGCAACAGTTTTCACTATTTACAACTGGAGTCAGAGAATCGACTTGATCTTTTCGCATCCATCGACAAAAAGGATAGCAAAGTGTAGTGAAGAAAAAAGAGAAATGCACTCATGATCGAGAACAATGGAGGCTCCACGCGTCTGCTCAAACGGAGACTACACCGCCCTCGGGGCTACCCAGGGCAATAAAAGGGATCGAGGGACGAGAAGGCATATCATTCAATCTTCAGCAACATGCAATCTTCTCATCTCGCCATTGCCGCTGCCTGCCTCGCTGTAGTCATCTACGCCCAGTGCACAGGCAATGACCACCCGACGTAAGATCCTAATTTTGTTAGAAAGTACCTAGTAAATGTATTCAGATGCGCCTCGTGGATCATCAACGGTTTCTGCACGAATTCGAACTACACGACTGAGATGAAGAAGAACTATTGCGGCGTGCAGTGAGTGTCGTTATTCCTTCCACCAGTCGTATCGCGCGCGGCACTGAGCACGACCTAGCTTCACAATAGTAAAGATCCCTTTCCGATGTTTGCGCTAGAGCATGTTGATTACGAATCGAAAAGCTTCTAGGCCGACCCCTCCGAGAAGCCACGTTCTCTCATGGATGGCCTCTTAGGTAGTAAGTCGACCTCGATCGAAATAGTCAACTTCTCAGGTGCGGTCTCTGCAATCTGGGCGGCACGCAAACAGCTGCTGGAGGCGGAGCATCGCTGGTCTCGTGCACGGACAAAAACACCAAGTATTCCTTATTCCACCTTTTTCAACATAATCACGAATTACAGTTGCGCCACGTGGGCAGCCGGCGGGTTCTGCACCAACGCCACGTATTCGAACGCGATCAAGCTCCTGGTGAGAATTTGGCCAATTTCGTCGCCATTTTAACGCCAAAATCCTTGCAGTACTGTTGCAACACGTGCCGCCCGGTGCTCACTACCACTGTCGCGCCCGTCGCCGGCGCTGGAGGACGATAATTCCTTATTGTTACACTGATAATTGCCCAGGTGTTTCTCGATGTACGTACCCATTGCAAACTGTCTGCGTCTTGTTCCATTATTTATTCATAACATAAATATTACATACATTCAAAGTGGCATCGTATCGTGTTTGCATTAGAAATCATAAATGTTTGTATGGGAAGTGCTAGAGGTGGAGGACCTCCGGAAAAGCAGTTATCGTGTAGCTACCGTAGCTACAATCGTCGTCTTGTGGTCTGCACTGTAGAAGCGAGCGCGTGTGAGAATGCCCCGTGGGAGGGGAGCAAGCACCGCTGTGCGAATTCGCTCTAAATTGGGCTCTGGATGACCTATGGCTATGGATGATATGGATGAGGCGGGCAGTCTTTGGCAGAGGCAACATGCTCTTTTTTTGTTCATTTGAAATGAGGTCAGTATGTATATTTCTCTTTTGCATTATCAAAAAAGCGTATATTTTGTAAAATTTTTCGTAACCAAAGCCACTCACTGCTCGTAATCAGCAAGCACCATGGGTTGACTAGTGCCATGAAGAACGAGGGGATGTAGAGCAGATTCCGATTGGTGTAGAAGAGTTTCCACTGCGAGTGAATTGGATGGATGCATTAAGCTCTTGAAAGACCCACATTTTTGGCGAGGAGCGAGTACTTATTGATCATGTAATACGCACACATGGCACACAGCGCGATGAATAAAGCGAACGATGTGAACATCACAGATACTTCGTTTCTCCACAGCTTGTAGGGACTGAAAGGCGCTTCGATGCTCAAATAATTTGTTTACAGTTTACCGATTGCGCAAAAATAGGAAGATCCTGGCGTAGCAAAGCGCCGAGCCGACTGCTCCCGCAGTTGAAGTGACGATCATGGCGTTGGAATTGAACTAAATTGAATGAGGAGTAGTAGAGTTCCACATGAAATGAGTGTGTGCAATGGAGCGACACCAACCTCGGTGCTCCACGGGTTTCGGATTCTTGTGATGGTGCCGTCGTCCGGATCGTACTCGTAGCGACGATATTGTTGGAAGAGTAGCACGTATCTGACAGGGATTAAAATCACAAATTTTCTTCTCTAGACTACAAAAAAGGAGAGAAAGCTCGTTCTCTCGACACCAGAAAATGTTATCACGAAGTAGTACTCACGCAGCGTATGCGAGTGGGGGCATCGCGTGGACGATGACGATGGTCCTCGTCGATGTCGCCGCGAGTTTCCGAGTCAGTCTGGAGACCGGATAGCACAGCTGCAGCATCCTTGTCAGCGACATGAGCGTCACCCCGTAGAACTAAAACGAAATACGGGTAATCGTCTCTTCATTTCGCACGCTCTCTCGCCAGTCTGACCGGTGAGAGAGCGCACGATATGAAGAGACGATTTCCCGTATTTCGAACTCTACTCAAACCTATAGCTCACCTGGGCGAGAAAGCACTGCCATTTGTGCGCGTACTGCAGCTGGGGAAGAATGGTGCCGTTGATGGCATGAAAGAACCCGTGGAGACAGGGCCAGTCCTGATTTGTCTCAATGTAAGATTGCTTGCAGGCCAACTTTACCTGAGGAATCTCAAATATAAAGTATGCGATGACATAAGAAATGTCGTAGATGGCCTGGAGACATTTTTTTTTGTCAATCGCAAACAGCTTGAGGTACCAGACTCAGCGTAAGTTTGTAGAAGATGGACGAATAAATGGTGGTTCTTCGCCAAATCTGAAATTGACGTTGTGGAGTGCATTAAATTAGACTGAATCAAACCTCTCGAAGGACTCTGTAGTACAGCAGCAAACTGATCAATGTGATGGGAAGAAGGGCAAAATAGCGATCCGGACGAGGCATGAGTATTCGAAATTCGGGGGTGAGGAATAACGTGAGTCGTGAAATGTATAGTGTGTCTACTGGGCACACGGTTGATTCATTCGCATCATATTAACATAGTTTAGGATACATGGAAATGTATGCGAATGTCCCCTGGAATACGAGGGAGTGCATCTGACTACGTGCGTTGTCACGTTTCAGGGTAGACTCTCGTTTCAGCAATATTATGATCATCTCATCAAACCGATCACCAAAACAGCCCTGAGATTCATCATGCATCGACAGCGGGATGCCAAATATTGTAGTTTACGATTTTTTGGGGGAGTGCAAACCAATAAATGAAATAAAAAAATTAAAATCAAATGCTAAAAATAATTTTCAATACTGAAGGAACACGTACCGCTCGGTGCTCACTTAAACTGCCGCTCCGGTCGTCGGCAGGCAATATTGATTTCTAGTTCTATATTTTTTTCCTAGGTGATTATCACCGTACTCATCTGATTTCACTCGCTACATGTTCCACAATTTATTTATCTCATAAACATTGAATACATCTAAATTCATAATATATTGCATTGGCAAGACGGAGAAAGCCTGCTGTTTCTGCAGTACTATCTAGAAGAGCTTGAAAAACGGGTCACTATTTCTTCGTTTCCCCCACTCTCTCTCGAGAAAAAGTTGACTGTCGGAGAATGTGCGAAATGACAAGACGGTGACCTGCATTTCTCACCAAAGGATCTAGTGTGGGCCTGTGTTTTAGATGGTGAACGTGGCTTGCGTTCCCCTCGGTTGTTGTGCTCCTACAGCAGTGACGTTGGAGGTTTCTGTGCCGGAGAAGCGGACGCTCGCGAGAATGACTCGGGGAAGAGGAGCGAGGACCGCTTTTCGAATTCGCTCTGAAAGTTACTCTCGATTCTTATTTCCAGAATCTTTGTCGATTATTTTTTGCAGATTACGCTACTTTTTGTCCGAAAGACCAAATAATAATAGATAATCGCTCAGTAGAACAATTGAAATACGCACTGCTCGTAATCAGCAGGCACCATGGATTGATAAGTGCCATGAAAAACGAGGAAATGTAGAGGAGATTCCGGTTGGTGTAGAAGAGTCCCCACTGAAAATTGACTATTTGAATAGTTAAACCCCCTGAAATACTCACATTTTCGGCCAGCAACGAGTACTTATTGATGATGTAGTACGCACACATGGCACACAGCGCTATGAATAATATGAATGACGTGAACATCACAGATACTTCGTTGCGCCACAGCCGGTACGGCCTTGAACTTACACTTGTTAAGGCATCAGATGTATTTGGCCTACCGATTGCGCAAAAAGACGAAAATTCTGGCGTAGCAAAGCGCCGAGATTGCCGCACCCGTCGTTGAGGTGCCGATCATGACGTTGGAATTGAACTGAATTTGACGAATGGTAGAGTCTCTCGCCACTCGATTTAAAGGTTCGGACACATCAAGCGATTTTACAGTCGAAAGCGACTCGTTGGTGGGCCGACTTGCTGAGAGAGATTTGTAGAGAGAGAGTGTGTGTGTGAAATGAAGAGACGAGAGATCAAACCTCGATACTCCACGCGTCTCCGATTCGTGTGATCATACCGGCATCCGGGTCGTACTCGTACCGACGCCACTGTTGAAAGACCACAACGTATCTGTCAGAGGTTGTAATTCACAATATCTATCAAAAGATTTTCAAAAAAAAAAGAAAAAAATGAGTTAAAACTGACAGTGCGTAAGCCAATGGCGGTACAGCGTGGATGATGATGATGGCAAGTGTTGAAATGGAAGTGTGCATCCGCGTTAGCGTCGAGGACGGATAGCAGAGTTGCAGCATCCGCGACAAGGACATGAGTGTGACGCCATAAAACTGAATGAAAAGAATAATTGCAATCAGCTTCTATTCATACCTGGGCAAGGAAACAAAGCCATTTGTGCGCGTACTGCAACTGGGGAAAAATTGTGCCGTTCATGGTATAGAAGAAAGCGTACATTCCCGGCCAATCCTAATTTAAAAAAAAAAAAATTATTGATGCACAAATTTACCTGAGGAATCTCAAAGATAAAATACACGATTACATAAGAAAAGTCGTAGATAGCCTGAAAAGACCATTTTGAAAAGAATAGTTTGATGCTCACCAGACTCAACGTCAATTTGTAGAAGATGGAGGAATAGATACCGTTCCTTCGAATAATCTGAAATCTCACTTGAGCCACAAAACTGGAGAAAAAATGGGTGTTGTCCAAATACAACATTATAAGGCACAAATAACGGAGACATCAAACCTCTCGTAATACGCTGTAGTACAGTAACAAACTAATAATTGTGAAGGGAAGGAGGAAGAAGTAGAGCTCAGGTCGAGGCATATTTATTATGATGGGGAAGCATAATGTCGATGAGTAGTGAAAAGTAGACACAATGATGACTCACCAAATTCATCATTCCAGTTTGTAGTGATTAGATAGCTTTCTACGGGCATTGTTCTATCTTGTTGTTCATTATTCGAATAATTGCATAGTTCAGTTACAATTTTAACTTTTAAAAAATCATTCCCCGATAAAAATTACCAACACATTAGGTGTGTATGCACTGCAATAGAGTGGAGTTGATGTGTCTACGTGAGATGTTGTCATCATCGAAATTCGTACGGAGATCGCATTGCAGAAATGTTAATCCAAATGCGTCATCATAGCTGTTTGATCTTCCCAATGATTAAAAACAACCTGAGACAGAATAACCAATCTTCATGCAGGAAGAGCACGAGCACCTCTTTACAACACTTTGAAAATGTAAATGTCCTCTTTACAACACTTATGAACGCAACATTATTTGGCAGGCCAACTCGAAGGGATGTCTGGAATCATGCGGTTCTCTGGCAAATCGCACGGAGATCACAGGGAAGCCTTGATTACGATCGGGAAAATTCGCAGAATGGCAAACCTGAACCCACGCGCCCAAGGGTGCACATTATGCCGACTTCTTAATTGCACTCCATCTGTTCTACGTTTCTTGCTCAAAATACGGTAGTGGAAAAAATGAGAATTCACATGATCTTCGGCTTTGGAATATAGTTTTTTCTGGGAATGTTTTCTGGGAATTTTGGTTGATAACCGTGAAAGCACGTGCTGATTGTCAGCCTTTCATGGACAATTCAAGACGCCTCATCAGTAAGCCAGGTGATCTGATCACTTCATTCTAAGCGAATATCAAAAATAATATTGGGTCGGCCGAACACTTTTCGTCATTTCTTGATATTCCACTGTTAGACTGTAGCAGACAAATGACTGAATTCAATTAGTGACTAGTCAGCGCAGGCCGGTTTCTGATCAGATAAAACTTCTAATTCACGTCAGTTTCAAGTCAACGGAAATGAAATTGAGCAGAAAATGCGAAATTTGATTGAATAAGTGACAACACAAGACTAGAGTGGATAAAGGAAGAGTGAAAGGCAGGGTCTTCCTCTCCGCGCGGCGAGGAATGAGAGGGAGAGGAAGAGTGAGAGGGAGAGGATTAACTCTTCCGGAAGGATTCGAACTCTTCCGGAAGAGTAAGATTGTAAAAGGCGCGTTTTGGGCTGTTTTCGAGCTAATCGCTTGCAAATAAGGTTGGTATTTACCTAGGAAGTATCAACAAGTCATAGACGATGCTTTTTGCGTAGATTTGAGACGATTTTGACACATGGAAAAATAGCGATTCTCCCGAATTATCTCCTCAATTTTTTTGCTTTGAGTGGTTTCTGTAGTGCTCATACATGCTCCGGGTCAATGCAGCCCATGCCCCTTTCCAGCTCCTCTTCTGTTTAGTCACTTGACTCCGATGCCGTAACCCAGACTACCGTACTCCGTTGCCGAATCTTTACAAACTTTACCCCACTCCTGGAATTTTCCTTCCCCTCGACCATTTATCTCCCTATTGTCATCAGGGCCTCGATACCGTAACCCACGGAAATGTATCAATCTACCGTACCCGGACAATCGTACCCCGATCGATTATCTGTTTATCGTCCCCCGTCTACCGTAACCGGCCATAATAGCCATACTACTGTCTCGTTTTATTGACCCGAGTATTACACCGTTACCGCATCCCACTACTGTAAAAGTGGGGGCACGGTAACGTGTAAAAAAGTCTGGGTAAGATAGCGGAGTAGGGTAGTATGGGTGACGCAGCCGGTTACGGCAGTCTAGCTACAGGACGGATAACTCTAGTCAGGGCATGGTATCGGTATACGGTTGTTTAGGCACGGTAGTCTGGATTCAAAACCGGGGCATACTAAACAGTCTGGGTAAGAAAACGGAGTGAGTTATCTTTAGTAAGTGAGTCCTTTTACACGTCATTACAATGGAAAATCGCTCAAAAAATGTACAAGGAGTTGCATATGCAAATCAACTTACCCATTTCTCAAACCCAAAGCAGTTGCGCTACGATTGGTAAATCTACCCTTCCGGAAGAGTTCTCACTCTTCCGGAAGGATCACCGCTCTCCCCCAGTCTTCCGCAAGGAATAATCCCTCTCCCCTCACTCTTCCCTCTTCCTTTATCCACTCTACACAAGACGCTAGACTGCAAATTGAATGCCGTTGTAACCATGCGTTATCCTTCTTCCATTCGATTCACATTTTCTTTTTTTAGTTTGCCTTTTCAGCCTTTTTATCTATTCAATTGCATGTATGTACCTTTGCAGCAATTTCAATGGACGGCATCGACCGATACCACTGGAATCTTGCCCGATCCTTCTTCAGTCTCTCTGCATTCTGCTCCGTTGTTGGAATATTCGGCAACTCGCTGATATTTCTCGTAACTCTCAAGACAAGGTCAGTTATCATTTACCGATGAAATAGTCCAATCGACTGGTTTTCAGATCGATGAGGTCCACCTGTAACATGCTCATTGCCATTTGTGCGATTGGCGACGTCCTCCATCAAGTGGGGGTTTTTCTGTCATTTTTTGACTAGTAAGAACGATTCAGTGCGGCACACTGATCCAACTCCCACTCCTATTTGATATTCACCTCGAAATCGACCACGACCTCTGCGATGTTATCATGGTTCGTCCATTTCTCAATCCCTCTTCTTTTCAGTTTTTCAGTTCCCCCCCGAAATGGGCATTGCCCTGGGCGGCACGTGCATTCTGTGTATCGGCCTGGACCGAATGATCTCGGTTACATTCCCAACTCGCTACCATACTCTCGACAAGCGGTACTATTACCTGGTTAGTTTTAGTTAGTATTCGCACGCTCATGTTTATCCTTGACAGTTTTTCTCAAGCCTCATCAGTGTGTATTGCGGCTATCTCTGCTTTCTCATGGTCGTCTTCCGAGTAGAGCGGTGAGAAAAGACCAAAGATTTTGTACCTCTGTGAAATTCTCAGATAGTAACTAAACAGAATCAAAAAGCACGTTTTCGAATTGTTAAAAAACGGAACTGACAAAATGCTTGTCCGGGCTCATTGCCAGTCTATCTAGACAATTATGTTTGGAAGTCGAAAGCAGAGCCTCAAGTATCGTTCGGGATTCAAAACGTCGTCAATATTCAGTTCGTCTGTGACACACAAGTCGTCTGTGAGGTCGTCTCTCCCTACGCCGGAGAGGGCGTCGTCTGGTTCAACTACTTCAATGTCGCCGTCAACTGCACGTCCGCTGTCGTCTATTCAATCACTTGGATGGGCCTGAGGAAGCAAGCGGGTGCGTTTCCAAGCTTACCTCCACAGTTTCTTTTCACACACAAACACTAGCTCGCAAATCAGTTATTTTCACGTAGATTATGGTCCAATCTTCCCATACAAAGACCATTTCAGACGCTTCCATGATGCGGCGCATCGTGCGCTCTCTCTTTATTATCGTCGCCGTCGACTGCAGCGGGTGGCTTCTGACGCCCGGCACGATCATATTCCTTCACCAGCTCGACCTCAGTGGTTTTTGAAATTGTACTTCCGAAAATCATCAACAAAAAAACAATTCCAGCGCAGCAACTGTTTGCCTGGACCTATCTGTGTACGATATTTATAAATATTTCGCTGTCGATCAAGCTGTTCATCTATTATTACACCAGGTAAGAGTGTGCAGTGATCTATTCCTTCGGGAATACGCTGCATATCCGTGTCACAGAATCCGACTTCTTGCTGAGAATATCCCGTAGAATAACAATAGGCAGAAAAGGTCAGATCGAATAACACTATCTCAATTTCAGTTCGGACTACCGCAGCGCACTCAAAGGACTGCTTCCGTTTTGGTCAAGGAAGAAATCCAGCGTCCGATCGAAATCAGTCACAGTCACTATTCAGTTGTGAAATCTGAATGCTTTTTGTGTATCAGTAGTTCATTCATTGTAAGAACGCCGTGTACAATATTGTGAAAAAAATGTTGCAAGTGATTACTGTTCTGTTGTTTGCTGTACATGATCAACGATCGCATCTATTCTGCGAAGATTAAGCTATGCAGTGTATTCCCGCTGGGCCTCTGTTTTCAGGGAAATGATCAACTATTTTTTCGATATGTTTTCGCTGCTTATCGTCATTACTGTTAGCTCCGCCGACTGTGCCTTACCGTACTCCGCTCAAATATCGTAGATACTCGATAACCCGACTTAGAAATTTGTGAACATCGCTTTGTTATATCAGGTTGTCCGGAGAACTGTTGAAGAGGCAATGATTGGAATCAATCGATACTACTGGAATCTCGCTCGCGCATTCTTCAGTCTTTCGGCTGTATGCGCAACCATTGGAGTAATTAGTAATTTCCTGATTTTTCTGGCTACAGTAAAAACGAAGTGAGTATGATTTTTTCTGCTTATTTTGCGATCGTTTCAGAACAATGCGGACTACATGCAACTTTCTCATTGCACTCTGCGCGATCGGCGACATTTTTCACCAAGTAAGAATCTGTTTTGAATTGTATTCCCGATCAACTAATGTTCTCAATCAGTTTGGCACTCTAACTCAACTTCCACTCCTTTTCGATATACATCTACAAATCGACAGTGATTTGTGCAATTTCATTATGGTATCTCAGTTTCCCTATTTTTCCTAACAATATGTTTACTAGTTCCCGCCAGAGATGGGCATTGCTATCGGTGGCACATGCATTTTGTGCATTGGCTTGGATCGAATGATTTCAGTCAAGTTTCCAGCTCGATACAAGATATTTGACAAGCGCTTCTATTATCTGGTTCGCGTTTTTGAATGATGATTTTCAAATGCTTTCTAGTTTCTCGCTTCTCTGATGCTCGGTTACTGTTCTTATCTATGCCTCATAATGGTAATTTTTCGTCGGAAAAGGTTGAATTTATCCCTAAATATCCAAATTCGAAAGCATCTTCTAGACTGGTCGTTTGCGAGGTGGTTTCACCCTATGCAGACGAGGGCGTTGTCTGGTTCAATTATTTCAATGTCGCTGTTAATTTCACGTCCGTCTTCGTGTATTCGATCACGTGGAGGGTTCTGCGCACGCCCGCATGTTAGTTGGGGGCGTGCGGCAGCATCTGACATTTTCAAAAACCGTTTGACAGATGCCATAATGATGAGGCGGATCGGCAAATCACTATTCATTATTGTCGCAGTGGATTTCGGTGGCTGGGTTCTAACGCCTGGAACGATTATATTCCTGCATCAAATGGATCTCAACGGTGAATACCTCCACGAGGAGCACTAATAATACCGAATAATTTTAGCAGAACAATTGTTCGCATGGACGTACCTGTGTACGATATTCATCAATATCTCGCTTTCGATCAAGCTGTTCATCTATTATTATACTAGGTGAGAGAGGGTTGTGCTTTGATTTTTAAATTTTTTTAATTATAAAATATTGTGAAAAAATAGACGATTTCTCTGGAGACAAATCGTCTAGACGAAATCGAGAGAGGCGAACTCCATCTCATTCTCACTATCCTCGAGAAAGACCATTCCTCCTTTTTGTGGAGAGTGAGAACGAGAGGGAATTCGTCTCCCTCGATTTATCTAGTCGTTTTGCCAGAGAGATCTACATTGTTGCCGACAATGTGCGCAGCATGATTCATCTTTATAACCGTTTTTTATCTCAGCTCTGACTACCGAGCTGCATTGAGGAGTCTATTTCATTTATCGCCACAAATCACGAGAGTAATGGGAACCACCGTCACGGAGACCACACATATGTAGTTCACTTGACGAAGTTTCAAGATAAATATTTGACAGTTAAAAAAATCTTGTAATGTTTATCCGATCTTGGAGGGCAAGTCGGCTTGAGGTACACATCCGCAATCTCTCCAACCTGAATTACGCCCTCACATCTATGATGAACTTGCACCTGCTCTATCAGGAACCGAGTGGAGTATAAACTGCAAAAATTATTGCGAAACAGGTGGTTTGAGCCGTGGGCGCACCAAGAAAGTTTGGGGTAGATATGGCCTGGTGCTCTAGTGGGTATAGTTTAGTCGAAAAGCATCACGTTCACACTTTATCGATCAGAATAGTTAGCTTGTAATATGTGGGACTGTTGGGGATAGTTAATGGGATAATCTTTGGACACATGGGTGGAGATCACACGAATGGGGATTGGGGATTATCGATCAAAGAAAATGCAATAAATTACTTGGTGGAATCGGAATTCGATTTGTGATGTGGGTGCGATCAAGTTCTGGCTTTGAATGATACCGTGGGCTTGTGTGGCATAGAGATTGAATATTTTGGAAGGAGATCTGGCACAGAATAGATTAGAATTACAATTACTCGGGAAATACTCCCGGTATAGTGATCTGGTGGGTAAAAAAAAGCCGGGAGCGTGATGGGAGATGTATGCATGAACAGGAATGAATAAACGGTGCATGAGATCGAGGAAAATGAAGGTGGTGTTGATGTTTTATGATTTGGATTTGTGGCGTTTGATGCACTATCACAATCAATTGGGAAGTGTATGTAGTCGGTGGGGATTATATCGATGGATTAATGAAGGAGGAGTGGTTCAGAATCTGCCATAGATCTCGTTCTTCAGATCCTCGACCATCAGACGGCGAGCGCAGAGAACCGTGCGGAGGCAGTGCACGTAGAGGTAGAGGATGGCGCCGAGGGCGATGAGCTCGTCCCACTTGTAGAGGGACTGCAATAAATGACGTGTGATCAGGGCCATGGCGGGCCTGTGGTCTTTTCGTTGCCTCCCCTCAGAAAATGATTTTTTCGTCTATGTTTTTGTCTGTGGGGACTTGAACAGAGTTCCACTTGCGGAGGGACTGAAGTGGAACAATTAGTAAAGCAGTGAGTGGGCGGGTCTGCGATATACAATATCGTTTGTCTCAAGATAGTTGGAATGGATAACGGCGTAAAGATATCCGAAAATGAATTTCGTTAAAGAATTAGCCACCTGCGGCACGTGGTCAGCGAACCAGATGATGATGGTGAAGAGAATGCACAGCACCTGCGATTAATTAATTGGAAAATATAAAAAAATATAATAAACCCCTTCCACCCACATTAAATTCTGCACTATTTGGGCACTAAGCCCTTGCTTTTTGGATGGCTCAGGAATTTATAAATTCTGAAGGGGAGCAAATTGAGATGGTATCTTGCTAATCCGAAGAGACTGTACGGTGAAGTATCAGCGCAAACCATCGAGACATGTGTCACATCAAAATGCGCTGTGGAATGCGCCTAATTTCCGGCGGTAGTTTCTGTGATGAAACTGCGATCCACAGTGCGTTTCGGATTAGCGAATTGAGATGGTATCATGCTGTTTCGAGTGTGCAGAATGCGCAGCAAACGCGCAAACCGTCGGACTGGGGAATGTGCTGCCGATCCCAGACGTTTCCGTGGTCCAACGATGATCTACCGTATGCACCTCACTAAGGTGGTGTTTTACTGACTCGAGGGCGCGTCTCATTGGCACTTTTTCACTTGCGTACTGTCCCTTTCGCTGCTCCGGGATGTTTCGCTGCTGCGATGATCTACAGTACGTGCAGACAGCAACCATCCTCAAAAGATGCGCATTGAGTGGAGACTAGACCGGGCCAGTTGCGCACTAGAACATCAGCACACCATCGAAACAGGCAATGCCATGAAGGGTACAAGCGCACCGCTGCGGAGATTCGAATCTTTAGACTTCTAATCGCACATGTGCATCTCGGAAATGTCATGTTGTTCATTCGAAAAGTCGTTACAAAGATGATAGTCGAAGCAGAGGAGGTCACGCTTACAGTAACTGGACATTTGCCCTGACCTTATCGTCGCCTATCTCTAAGCGTAAGAGTACTCGAGTACAGCGCAAGTCATCATCATGAGATGAGGGACTTGTTTGCGCGCCTTCTCGAGTCTCCCGTGGGCTGAGATTCTCGCTAATCCCTTATCGATATCATCATTATCGTACTAATCTATGGCGTATCTACGAGTTCAATGTCAGATGGAAAGTCATCTTGAAGAAGGAGACAGCTAACAAGCGTAGTGCTGAGAGAAACGCGAAACTCGCAATCAAGTGAGCGTCAGAGACACGAGGAAAAGACACCTAATTACCACTATAATTACCACTATCGGTTGACTGTTTTGATTCGATGACAAACAAAATTTTCCCCCGAATACCGAGAAATTGCACATTGTTTTCGCTTTCCAAACTACCTTTCCACACGCTTTTCTCAAGCTTTGCTGCTTAGAGTAACCGTGCGAAAGCAGATAAAAAAATACCCCACTGTCACGCGTCTGTACCAGCCCGGGAAGTAGTCTCTTCGAGAACCAGGATTTCCCCCTTCCGGGACCGTCAAGTAGCTCACCACAGTCACTAGGAAGGGCGTGAGAGCCAGTGGTTTGCGTACGCGCAGCGCCCAGCAGCCGACTCCGGATGCGAGCATTACGACGAGTGCCAGAAGGGAGCTGACGATCGAGGAGCCGAGTTGGCCGGCGAACTGAAGAGATCAAAGATCAAAGATCAAATTCTATATTATGGAAATGAGACGAACCAGGCACCAGAGCAGCTCGAAGAGTGCGAAGGAGCACGCGCCGCTCGTGTAGATGAATGCGAGAGTCTAAAGTGGGTCGAAATCTTGGGTAATTTCAAAGTTTGTTTGCCAAAACTCTTCGCATTTACCAGCACTTTTCTCATGCTGACTAGAGTATGCGATTCCGCCGTTTTTGGCACGCAACTGATTTACGTCAGTCAGCCGGATGTGTTTTCCCGGAACCTGAGAATGCTAGCCGGGAATTAGCCAGCTGCCGTACCTTGGGCTCCGCACCGAGGGTGCGCGGGTTGCGGAACCAATAGGCCAGTTGGTCGGGCGCCGTTGAGCACCAGGCGGTCAGCGGGGCGCGAGATGGAGGCGGGAGCGGGGTGTTGGGCGACGGCTTGGGCAGGGACATCGGGGGCATTGCCTGGAAACAATTGTAGGATTCAACAGGAAAAAGTGGTCCCTGGATTTTGTCTCAATGATACACAAGATTGTAGCGAGCAGGAAGGAAATTATCGAAAAAAAGAAAAAGAAAAAGTCTCAGAAGCCCGGCAACCATAGAAGAAGCCTTGCAACAGCGCAGATACGTGCCAAATGAGCGGCAGTCATGCACAAATAGTGATGAATATGCAGCAGGAGAGAGATAATGACTACTTACTCCTCCTCTCCTTACATCTTCCTCTCCACTCACCCAGGCAACCTAATCAATGCTCAAGAAAGAGAGGAGAGAAGAGCGTTTCTCGACTCTGAGAAGAGCAGAAAGCTAGAGAAATCTCTCCCAGGGGGAATTCTCATTGCCTACCTGTTGTCAGGGCAACAAAAACCGCTAAGTGAGCTAAGAACGCTCGGGAAATTGGCGACCAACCTGAAAACAGAGGCGGTCTGTGAAAAACAAAACCGCGTAGCATGAGGAGGAGACGTTAAAGTTCCGCGGAAAAAAGGATCAGTTTCAGGAATTATAATTCAACAATAAATTAATAAATTGGAATAGAAACAGGAAAGATGCGATCAGAGAAGCAAGGGTGTTTTTCTCGTGCACTTCACTTTCTTTCGACTTTCGATATCCGGAAAGAGATCCTAAAGATCGCAATCGCCGAGTACAAAAGAGGAGAGCGGGTGCGGCGCACCCACTAATTTCATGTTTCGATGCTGTCAAGGATAGCCGTGGCTTCAACCTCGTACAAGATGTTACTTGAGCATGGAAATGAAGAGCATGAGGGGGAAGATCGGCAGGTATTTGACATCTTCGCATGCCATCTTTTCATCCCCCACTCCTTTTAGGCATCGTTTTGCGGCGCATTTACATAACCGTTGCGCTCTTTTCGCCTTGAAACCTGAGCTTGAATTGCTTGTCTTTTGACGCCTTTTTGGACCTTTAGCATACTTTTACGCGAATTAAACTTGGTGAAAGCCTTCAGGCGATGCACCGCCGTCTGACGGTCGTCGTCTTCGTCCTTCTCATCCTCATCCTCGCTCTTCCGATCGTCTACGTCGTCGTGGACGTCGCCACGGTCATCCGAAGGGACTTAGCCTATGAGGTGAGAAAAGCTTCCTTTTGATGTGGAATATTCACTGGGATCCCTTACTCCTCGTATCTCGTTGTCAGTGTTATTGTTAGGCATGCCATCTTTCTCAGTCCAAAACGGACAATGCGCTTATCAAGCAAAGTTCCGAGTTGGATCGCTTCCCTGCGTCTTATTTATCGCGCTATGCTGTGTTGTTCAATCACTCCACTTCCATCGACTGGTTTGGGTGGGAAAGTCGAGATAAGTAGATTAGACAGAGGAAAAGGGAGATTGCGCTCGAAAACAACTATAAATCAGAGTGAACGTCGCTTTGAATTTACTGATTTTCGAAAAGATGGCGAACCAAACTTGACCCATTCCTTTTTTTGTGCGTAGGCGTATATAACCACTACATTCGATTCTCGTTATGAGACGAATCACGAGAGAATCGACCCCTGCTGTGCGGTAGAACAAAAGTTGTTCCTACCAGCTCCCAAAGTGAACCCAAGGTACTTCGAATGATGCTCTTTCAAACTGCGTTTCAGGAATTTTCATATTGGGTGAAAATTTGGCAATACCAAAGATCAAAGATCAAGTATACAATAGGTTTTCGCAAAATGCTCGTCACGGAAATGATCATAACTCGGCTCAAAATCAAGATATTGACTCGATCTAAGTTGCATTAGAGAGATAAAAGATCGAACAACATTTCGCAACAATGAAACTCATTCCTGGCGGATGCGCTGGTGCGGAGCGGTCGAGTGGCCGACAAAACGGTGCCACTATGGGGATACCGATTTGCCTGTTAAGCCACTATGTTTTTTTCAAAGAACCTATGTATGTCTACATAGGTTTATACAGCGATCCGAAAATTTCATCATGAAATTTTTCCGACCTACACAACTTTTTTCTAAGAGGAGTTAGACCTTCACTTTCTTCACAGAAAATGTTCATCTCGTCGAGACCTACAATATTCACTATCACATGTATAGGTTTGAGTGAAAATTTCGGTGGTACCACATACCCCCTGGTTCCGGAGTGGGTACCATGGGGTCTGGGTCGGGTTTGATGGTACCACTTCCTAAGGTCGTTTTTCGAGTTCTACGTAAAAAGTTACTCCTAGGGCACTTTTAAAAACACTAGAAACCTCAGTGGGCTCTAATTCAGAGCACTTTGAAAATGTAGGTCACCATGGGTCAGAATATCGATTTTTCTCCCTTTAATAGACCCGTATAGTGCTCCAATGAAATTTTTTGAACGTTTCTGATGATATTCGATCACTTTGAGCACATTTGTGATGAAATGGAATGCTTAACGTTACTTTTTCAGAAACTCATTTTTGGGCCGGCGGACAAAAATGCCAGCTTTTTTTTATGCCATCTCCGATTTGTCTGATTTTTGGATATTTCTTAGACATACATAGGTTCTTTGAAAAAAACATAGTGGCTTAACAGGCAAATCGGAATCCCCATAGTGACACCGTTTTGTCGGCCACCCGACCGCTCCGCACCAGCGCATCAGCCAGGAATGAGTTTCAATGTTGCGAAATGTTGTCCGATCTTTTATCTTCCTAATGCAACTTAGATTGAGTCAATATCTTTATTTTGAGCCGAGTTATGATCATTTCCGTGACGAGCATTTTGCGAAAACCTATTGTATACTTGATCTTTGATCTTTGGTATTGCGAAATTTCGACCCAATATGAAAATTCCTGAAACGCAGTTTGAAAGAGCATCATTCGAAGTACCTTGGGTTCACTTTGGGGGCTGGTAGGAACAACTTTTGTCCTACCGCACAGGATGGTCGAAAATGGGTGATTCTCTCGCGATTCGTCTCTTATATCTAAAATTCGATACAGCAACCGATCACGGACTAAAAAGTTCTTTCAAATTCTGCTTTTTCTGCTTTCTATCATACCTGTCCCGCTATTTCGATATGCATTGCAAACCGAACCGAAATTCTCCCATCTTCTTCAAATTAGATATCACCAAAATCACGAGAAGGCGAATGCACAACTTGCAGAACCATGAATAGTGAGGAGCAAGATAGGAATGTGCATCCTATTTGTGCTCACTCTCAGTTCAGTGGTGAAACTATCAGAGACTAGTACTGCATTCTTAACTGTGACCAACCCCGTTATCCAATCTATGTTGAGTTGGAAAATCAAGATATCGAGATCGATCTCTATTATGGGTGGCTTCGCAAGAAATCGTCTCTTCATTTCGCGTACTCTCTCACCGGTGAGATAGGCTAGAAAGCGTGCAGAGTGAAGAAAGTAATTTCATTTCAAGCCATCACTATATGAGACGAATCGCGAGAGAATCACCCATTTTCGACCCCCCTGTGCGGTAGAACAAAAGTTTGTCCTATCAGCCCCCAAAGTTAACCAAAGGTACTTCGAATGATGCTCTTTCAAACTGCGCTTCGGGAATTTTGATATCGGGTCTAAATTTCGCAATACAAAAGATCAAAGATCAAGTATACAACATGTTTTCGCAAAATGCTCGTCACGGAAATGAGCATAACTCGGCTCAAAATAAAGATATTGACTCGGTCTAAGTTGCATTAGAGAGATAAAAGATCGGACAACATTTCGCAACACTGCAACTCATTCCTGGCTGGTGCGCTGGTGCGGAGCGGTCGGGTGGCCGACAAGACGGTGCCACTATGGGGATACCGATTTGCCGGTTAAGCCATTATGTTTTTTTCAAAGCACCTACGTATGGCTAAAAAATATCCAAAAATCAGACAATTCTGAGATGGGAAAAAAAAATGGCCCGCACTTTTGTCCGGCGGCCCGAAAATGAGTTTTTGGAAACATCACGTTAAGCACTCCATTTTGTCACATATGTGCTCAAAGTTATTAAATACTATTAGAAACGTTCAAAAAATTTCA
>LS591894.1:20796-37785 GCA_900490775.1 Pristionchus maxplancki | reverse complement strand
TTCGAACCCGCGTCGACGATTGCGTGCTAGAAAACGTGAAAAATGGCAACTTTGGTCCCCGAAATTCAACACTTGAAAAATACTAAAAAATGCGCAAAAGTAAGGCGCATCGAATGAGCAAAAGATTAGCCGGTGCAAATGAGATCTTCAACATCAAAAAAATCAAAAACCTCTCAAAATTGCACTTTTTCATGCATAAGTCATGCACATTTCATCCAAAATGGACGAAAAAATAGCCTTAGACATAACTTTTGATGCTCTGTCGAATGGTGTGCTGCACGAGGGTAAAATGTGAAATTTTTTGGTAGGTCAAAAAGTTGAGCGATTGACCTAAAATTTTGGTGGAAGCCTACTCGACCCATATGAACATCCCACAAAAAATTTCAGCTCTATTCGACCATTTTAAATCCTTGTGCCACCCCCTGTGGGCGACCATCCCGCTCTTACAGAGAACGCGTTTTAAGCTATGACTTATCTTTCATAAATGATCAATGCAAAACTGCGAGACGGACAAGAAAAAAACGAACTCTTTCTCACAACGCAATTAACTTTTTCTTCGGTCGACACCGAACGACACCCACTTTCACTTTTTCTTCCGCATCTCGGCGAAAGATAATGGTCAATCTTCCCATCTTACACTGCGCTATCGAGTTCGCCAGCCATGGAGTGATTGCAATCGCTTTATTATGGTAACACACACTGAGATGAGGTGAGATGAGATCAAAGTTTCGAAAGATCATGGCGTTACAACATCCTCTCCCCGCCGAGGTAGCCCTGCTTCACAGGCACGACTCGGTCTGAAAAAAACTCATTTGTATTTTCGAAAATAAGAAAATGTTACCTGCGTAAACATTCTCTCCGAATCTGTGGTAGACGTCGAGGTTGTGGTTTTGAGCTCCCTAAATTACTCGATAGTTTAGGATCCAGCTTTTGACCTACCTTGTATCCGCCCTCGGCCCATCTCTCCACGGTCTGGCCGGGTCCAAGTCTCTCGATGACGCCATTAGTCACGCGGACGGGAGTCTGCACGCGTCTGAAGACCAAAGATCAATGTTATCCCGGATTACAAACGCCTTTGTTGACCACGGTAGCCTCCGCCGCTCCCAGAATAGCATCAGCCGTTAATAGATTCACCTGTAGATGTAGACCCTGCGGCCGTCGTTCGGGCCGTCATAGTGGAATCTCTCCCCGTGGTCGGGCATCTGCTCTCTCGCCTCGAGGAAGGGCCGGTCCATGTGCATCTCGGGCTCGCGCGCCTGCACCGGCGGGCCCTGCTGGTAGCCCTCGGGCTGCAAATGTCATCGTTTAGCACCAAATTTACATCGATAAACCAGTAAATACCGTACCTCTCCTCCCAGGATGCGCTCCTGGATCACGCGGTAGCGGCCAGTGCGAATGACCGGACCCATGCTCTGCAAAATTCTCCGTTCTCACCATTTTTTGGCAAATTTTCCATCAAAAATATTCGAAAATCGTAAGAAACTGACCTCTTCTCTGTGCGCGGCGAGCGCGGCGTCGGCTCCAGGTGCCACGGAGTAGCTGCCGGCGCCGGCGATATGCGCGCTGACGGAAGAAACGGCGAGAAGGATAGAGATCACTGAGGAGCGCATCTCGAGAGGCGATTGAAAGTGGAGGAGGAGGGCGAGCCGGGAACCTTTTATGCGGTTCCATCGCTGCGCGGTTCTGCTCCCGTCTAACCCCTCTTTCTCCATTGCACATCTTAGCCTTTGCGCGATCTTTCGCCTGCTCTGACCGGTCAGAGAGTGGGCATGCTAAAGAGAACCACTACTCCGGCTCTAGTCTCTCCAGAGCTCTCTGGTCAGCGAGAGCGTGCGCTGACCGAGGAGAGGCTGTGACTACTCTAACCTCTGAAGAGATACTCGGGCAGCGCACGCACTCTAGCCTTCTCTTATATGCTAGAGAGTTTGCGGAGAGAGGAGAGTTGCTGTCAGTTCTCTAGTCGCTGCAGACCGAGAGATATGGGCGGTGCAAGGTCGCGATTGCTGTTGCGTAATGCACCCGCCGTGAACCCAGTACGGCGCAAAACTGCGTATGTCCAAAATCGCGTTGCCAAAAGCTCAGCGAAAATCGAATTGCCCTGTGTGGGATAGATCACGTCCGAAGTGACTGATTAAGCACTCCAGACCAAACTAAGCTAATCATGGGCGGATGAATGCGGTGAAATCCAAATATTATAATGACGTAATTGAGACGGCCGGATATTGACAAGAGGCGTTAGTTTCATGTTGGTCGGGAACAAAAATCTCAGTTTGGGAGGAACACAAATTCGATCGAGACGAGAAAACTCGATCGTGAAAGGAGGGGGGAGGAAGTCGTTTGGTGATTGTAAAAGAGGAAGTACCACGAATTGATATGATGTCGCGAGCTTTTTACCGCCTGCATATCTGTACTCGATGGCTTCTTGAGAGCAGCGATAGTGCTGCTAAATCTTGCAATTCAATGAATTTCTTCTACAATGAATGCCATATAATGCCTGAATTGTTAGCAATCGTCCTACAAATTTGATAAAAACTCCAGGTAAGCCATAGTGAAAACGTCTGTTAGAGTACCACTATTTCAGGCATCACCATTATTTTTTCTGTCAAGGTGATCTCTAGTTGAAGATGAGACACTCCAATCAAGTGGAGCGTTGTAGTCAAATATCAGCGGCATTATCGGCTTCTCTGCAGGATCCTCACTGATTCCTGCATAGATTAGACGCATTTTTTCTACTGGAAGCGAGACCACTCTATGTGTCGCTTCGTGCCTAATCAAACCGCATAGTAAGCCAGTCAATTTTTCTACAAGAAGCCCCGCCTTCCAATATTTAAGCGGTCGCTTGCTACTGTGAATCAAAGCTGCTCCTGGTCGATTCCCGAGATGCATCTCGCTCCCTCCTCTGCTGTGAGCATTTCCTCATTGCGCCTCCGGTATTTTTCGCTGAAAATGCCTTCGCAGAATTACGGTCTCCGCAGTGTCTCCGAAGAAGTCAAGTTCCCGGGCTACTAACTGCTAGAGCGCCGATGCCGCCTCGGCTTCTAACGCTCCCCTTGTTCCAGGGGTATTAGCCGTCCCGGCGCAGGTGAAACGAGTAGCAAAAGCAAAATGATGTTTGAGTCGTCATCTAGCATTACTGAACACCGCAGGCTGCGCAGAAATAGGAGCAGACCCTGCATATAGTAATCTATATTGCGTAGTAGCAGCTTGTATCCACCCCCTGCTTCCCCCACTCAGACATTACTTCCAGATGCTCGGACTACTGCTGCTGCTGGCTCTCGCGGCGCCTTTCACGGCCAGCGCTACACTCAGTGACCTCTCGCTGGAGCTACTGTAAGTTAGCCAGCTGGCCTACCGTAACCTACCGTAACCTCTCAGGGGCGAGGGCCTGATCTGGCTCAATAATGAAGGAACTCCCATCACGATGTGCACGGTATCGCTCAATAATGGATCTACCGTAGTCCAGGATTGCACTATGACAGAGGGAGTGAGTAGATTACCGTACTCTCGGTCAATCGCAAACTGAGTTTTTTTCCAGTTCGGCCCCCGCTCCGTCGGCTGCTTCGCGGTGTGGATGGGCACCCGACTGATGCAGCAGGGCTGCTACTCGGGTCAGGAGGTCAGTAATCGATTGTCTACCGTATCCAGTCTACCGTACTCCTCATTCAGATCTCGTTGCGGGACCAGTGCCGCAGAGGTTCGTGCGTGGCGGACAAGAATAAGGGCGCAGTATCGTTCTGCTGCTGTCATGGAGCCCTGTGCAATGACAACTATTCAAGGGCTTGAACATCAAACCAAAGTACAACAATCAATGTATCCTTGTATCAACACAGTGTATCCACCAAACATGTAGACTACCTCAAATCACTTTATTAGTTCTTTCCTTCCCTTAAACAACGTGTTGTTATGTTTATTTCACGTCGTTTTTTGTGTGGGTATGAATAAAAGGCTTTTCTGATTGATGCCATTTGCCATTTATCCATTTGACCATTAATTGTCAGATATTTTAGAGAAATGATCAGGCAATGAACATCTTTTTCGTGAACATTCGTGATTTTCTCCAATTTTATGATTTTGTATTCACAAATACGGCCTGTCTAGACTGATGTCTCTACATGGTCGGAAAGCTTGAGGATAGTAGCAATGAAAACAAGGAATTGTAAAAAGGATGTGAATAACCGCTGGCTGATCTTCCACTCGCATTGATTGTTCATCACTGCTCCAGATTGTTCTAGACAATTTCCTGATGTTTTCGATAACTGCCCAAAACAATAGTGTAGTCACTGGATCTCTCTTGTGTGAGGCGGTGTGACAGCGATTAAACTTAGAGGCAACTCGGAGTAGAATCCCCGAATAGATAGTCACCTGTTTGTGGTCAGCTATCATCAGCCGAAGGACCGAACATCTCGAACGACTCAGAAAAAGCAATGTTTACTTGCAACGGTGTGCACATTCTCTTCTGAGCCACTGATTTCTCATAAGTTGCAAGGATAATACGACAGGAAGAAGAAATTATGGCAAGAAAAATGAAAGTGTCAGGATAAATCCGACCGATCCGAGGTCCTGAACCCTTCTTACCAATGATTATCGGCTGTTTTCGGGTAGTGGAGCAGCGGTGCCTTGTGTTACAAAACAACGCTTATCCATTTTTATCGTTAATCTTTATCCTTTTTTCACTTTTTTTAAACCGTGCAAATTGATGTCTCCAAGATGGTCGAAAAGAAATTGCAATGGAAGGCAGGAGAAAGTCAGGCTTCGATTTAGCGCACCACAAATATATGAATGTTGGTATTGGAGCCGGCTGATTCGCAATATTGACAGAGTATGCCTCTCGGTGTTTGTGATCACAACTATTTCGGCAAATCGCCTTAGCCAGTGATAAATTCGGCAAATTGAGAAGCTTTACGATCCTCTGAATAAATCAGGTTACATTTTATTATTAGCTATTTTGGTGCGAGGGCGAAGCCGATTGACTTGTGAAAAAGAATGTGAAAAAGTGTATTTTCTATCATTATCTACCATGTGACACATCAGCGGCGGCTGAGTTTTCACACCATTCCAGAAACCACATTTTCTGATATGCATAATTCCGCAAATTTCACTTCCTAGATCTAGGAAGGTCTTCGAGGGTGGTCCCATAGGGTGGTCTTCGACTGGAGAGATCCTGAACGAATCTGATGATTGACGAACAACATGATAAGGGTGATACGAGAAGTCTAGCCTATTTGGTAAATTCAGTGTCAAATAATCCGCTGAACCCCCTTAACCCGTATCCCTTGGTCAAGGACCATAAGTGGAACCAATTGGCACCAGATGCGCAGGCTTTGGACGCCAAATACCATTTTGCAGAATTGCTTACTGTTGGGAAACTCCGGCTTTTTTTCAGTGATGCATCACATTTTTTGTTCGTTGTCTGTGCAGACAATTATTTTTATCTCATTATTGCATGCAATGGCAATAAATATGTGATGATGAGAAGAAGATCTGTGCAGCGCCGTCTGCGGACCAATCAACAACGATTTGCAGACTTTTTCTCTCGGTATTCTGAGTAAATGCTGCTAAATATTGCAGTGTCTACGAAAAAACAGCATTCTCAAGAGAGAATGTGTAGTTGGAAGTAGTATCTAGTTTGATCATACACGACACACCAAACAAGATGTCCAACGTTCAGATGCTGATAATCTAATTGCCTTCTGCTGGCATTCCGAACACCCCAAACAGCTGTTATTCTCGGCCCGAGCGCCTCTTGCTGGTCTTCCGTACCCTTTATACGTCGAGAAGCCGCAGACTTCCCTCGGCCCCGCCCTGCGGTCGAGACTATAAAAACGCCTGCAGCCTCTTTTCGCGGACGACTTCTCACGATTTGCACCATGTCTCCGATACTTCTCTTCATCGCCCTAGCCCCTTCTCTCATAGTATCAACGGCGATCCTCAGCAAGCTGTCGCAGGAACTCATGTGAGTCAGCGATCTGACTCTCCGAACTCCTACCGTATCCCTTTGCAGCGATGATGGACTGATCGCGCGGGACGGAAATGGCGTCCCCACCACGGCATGCATGGTGTCGGCCAAGGACGGATCCAGCAGGATCCAGTTGTGCGCGATGACAGAAGGGGTGAGTACGATAGCCTGTAATCTATCGTCAACTGACTTTATTCCAGTTCGGCCCGCGCTCGGTCGGCTGCTTCGCAGTGTGGAACAAAACCGCAGTGGTGCAGCAGGGCTGTTACTCCAATCAGGAGGTTTGTTTTTTTCTGTTTTTTGTTGTTGTTTTTGTTTTTTATATTCAAAAACGTTAAAAAATACAATTTTGTTCAGATCTCTCTGCGCAGTCAGTGCACTCGACGAGCGTGCTCTTCGGCCGGTCGAAAACACAGGGGAATCGCGTTCTGCTGCTGCCACGGCGCGCTGTGCAACGCATCGCATACTTGATCAACAACAATTCCATCGTTTTCCATCGCTGTTTATAGCAGTTATTCTGTTATTTTTACAGTTAATCTTATCTAATCGATTATTTATCACTTTTTTTCGTAGCCCGTTCATCGGTAGAATGTAATTTGTTTGAACCACAACCCGGGTTTCTGTTGCGGACAAACTGTTGTAGATTTCAGCGTCTTTTAGATTCCCTTGACGCTGACTTTGCATTGTAATGATAAATCATCAGCTTTGATCCGGCAGTGAACTGATGACTGGAATCTGAACATCAAACTAATGATCGAAAAGAGTTGAAGCGAGGAAATGAGTAAATTGGAAATCAGAGTGAAGCCAATCAGAAAAACGGAAGAAGATTAACTTGGATCATCTCAACTACACTACTGTATCGCCGTCACGTCTGACACTGTCTGAAAGAGAACCAGAGGTGTATGTGACAAACAAGAAGAAGTGATTTTTATGAGCAGATGTCTTTGCTTCCGCATTCCAAATCCGCTTTATTATTTACTTTTTGTGGTTCGCAGTCAGATTTATGTATTATTAAAAAATACATTTGCACAATGCAAGTCAAACGCGAAGTCAATACGCAGAAATTCGAAAAATTAGTTACAGAGATTTCATAGCCTACAAATGTTCATGAACATTTCATTTTTTCGGATTGTTAAATCAGCGTCGGCTACAGTTTTCTCCGAACCCGCGGAGCCAATAATTCACATATCATTCTAAAAACAACCATAACGAGACTTTAGCAAAGCTGGCTAGAGCTTCCCACCTCGCATCATCCAGGAAACAGCAACGGGCTTCGATATGTATTTGTATCTTTGCTAAATCCTTTCGCATGTCCCATCTAAAAACGCACTGAAATAGCCTACCGTATTCGATGACTCATTTGTCACGTTTTTGCTTCCTCTTCCTCATTATTGGAATTTTTTCCCGCGATTCTTGGTTTGTTTAACCAGCTACATACAAAACCAGAAATACACGCAGACTGTCCACTGACTGTCAAGATGACTCACACTTCACTTCCAGAGTAATGCTGTGGAAAAATTGGGGGAAGGAAAGAGAAGTGGAAATTTTGGAGAGGAGGAAACTTGAAATTTGAATTCGCGCCTTCTCAGTATTTATTAGGGGTTATTTTTCCCTTAGGAACCTTATAAACGAAGTTTCAAGTCGCTAGCTTCACTGGAAAGCGAATGCCTATTTTAATCCAACTTATATGCAGTCAAATGTTGTTTTTGCCTCATGTAAGCAAACAACTCGTGCAATAAACATGTGTTGATGAGGAGACATTTGATTCACATTGTCTACTCTCCAATTAATTTGACAATGTGTTGCACATGTTTTTCTCCAGCTATGTTTTAGTTAGAAATGACAAATTGCTTGCAGTTGATTTTTGATTATTTTTAGTTGAAAAATGCATGTTCTCCGGCGGCATGAGGCTTTATTTGCAACGAATCTCTCCAATTGCTGCTATGCTCGGCTCGAGCGCCTCTTGCTGGTCTTCCGTGCCTTGTCGCGTAGGCGAGATCGAAGACTTGGCACCTATGGCCCCGCCCTACCAACGCCGAACCGTATAAAATAAGCCAAACATGAGACCGTTTCAGTTTCTTTTTTCCCGTGAATTTGGTTAGAGATTTCGCGTTTCATCCGAATGTATGCGTGTTTATAATTACTCGTTACTTTATTTAAATCAAATTGATTTCAGATGACTCCGCTCCTTCTCCTACTCGCATTCGCCCCCTTCCTCGTCAGAGCGAACGCCCTGAGCGAGCTATCTCAGGAACTCATGTAGGTCACCGATCTGGCCAACCGAACTACCGCATCCCATTTGCAGCGCCGACGGTCTAGTATCCTTGGACGGCGCCGGCGTGCCAACCACGGTGTGCATGGTTTCCCTGAAGGACGAGACGAGCAGGATCCAGCTATGTCCGATGACTGATGGGGTGCGTTGAGTACGATATCTTCATCGACAACTGATTTTTTTTTCAGTTCGGTCCCCGCTCTGTCGGTTGTTTCGCTGTTTGGAATAGCACTGGCCTCATGCAGCAGGGCTGTTATTCAAATCAGGAGGTGAGAAAACGTTTCTTTTTTTAATTTTAGAGTCTTTTTTTGAGACCCTAAGGAGTTGAAAACTGTAATATTTCTGTATTTTAGATCGCTCTACGCGATCAGTGCAAGAAGCGGGCGTGTTCCTCAGATCGAAATCACCGTGGCGTCTCCTTCTGTTGCTGCCACGGACCCCTCTGCAATGCCGTCTATGCCCCGACACAATAGCACTGATCACATCTCTAGTATATCCTCGACAGTTTCCTCATTTATTCACCATGTCATTTGTACGTTGAGCTACGACTGTGATAAACTGATAAGCGCCTACAAATAGAAGGATAAAACGTGCAGAAACAATATCAAGCAAAATTTTAAAAAAAGGAATTGCTCGCTGCCGTTGAATATTTCTGATCACCTGTTTCAGGAGAACTTGATGTGCATTGAAGTTCACGTGAGTCGGAGGTGTTGCTTTTGAAAGAGGAGTAGAGCTCGGTTTTCACGAGATTTCAAGCAATCTTCCAAATGGCTCGGTTTGAAACCGCAGAGCGAAAGCCGCTTAGCGCGGCTCATGTCACAACTCATCCTCTGGCTATCGTGCTAATATCTGTCTAAGACGGATGAGAACGCTTCATTTGGCCGCCGAAAATGTATCAGTCAACACAACTGAGTTTTGTAGTACCAAATATCCTGTCTGGAGTGAAAAACCACCAACATCGACGTCAGGCGGGCAGACAGAATACTGGAAACGTCGTGCATACGTGACTACGACGACGTTTGACGATCGACTAGACAATGAGCCGCGCTATGTGCTGTTTGCAGCATGCATGTGTCCAGAATAGCTGTGTGCACGTGCAACGGATAGTTTTTTACGTTCTCTATTAGTTCTCATTTATTCATTCACCGGAATGTTGTCGGCTGAGATAATGAGACCTTCTGCAAAGGGACTAACAATAGTCAGCAGAGTATGCAGAATAAAATTGAATAGAGCATCCGATGAATTGTGGAGATACGCTCAATAAGTTTCCGGCGGTGATTCATTCCTTCCATCCCTCTCTGTTTTTTTTCATCCAAACCGAGGCACAAGCAGTATCAACGAAGGCGTTGTACGCTTTAAATTCGGATATCTTAAGCGTATTTCCGCCGGATAGAGAAGGCATGTAACGTAGCTCAGTATCCCAAAAACAACTGCTATGAATTATCAGATATAGGATATTTCAACTCACATCTTATTCCTATAACGCTTCTGATTGTGAGGAAGGCATTACCTCATCACAAATGCATTACACATGTAGACACCTTCGTATTTTTTTAAAATTTCTTATCTGACACATGGGAAAGAGCTTTTCTGAAAATTTACTCTTTTCCAATCTCGTTCGTTCGCCGAGAGGATTCGATTGAAAAACTAGTTGAAACCGAGCGAAATCGCTCACGCAAGTCACGCTTCGCGTCTCGTCGATATGTCTAACATTTGATCGACTAGCGCTTAGACACTTCCTCATCCCACCCTTTTTTCTCTCAAAGCACCCATAGATCGTCTGGTCGAACAAAACAGTAACATCACATGCTGATTAATATTCAGTCGAATTGCGAAGACCTGCGCCCCGCGGCATCATTCAGGGTTACTCACCGTAGACGGGGTGTATTTTCTTCTCTAACCACTCATAACCGGTGAGTCGCTTTGTAATGTCATCAACGGCACAACAAATAGTTGAAAAGATCACGCGACATTCATCGATGCGGCATACCGTAGCCCCATTGACAATCATTTTCATGATTTATTTGACATCAATATTCAGTTCAATCCTCCTCCCTGGCAAAGTAGTCCGCCGGCATCTCTGGTTGGTCTCTCAGGGCGTAAGCCAGTAGCCAGGCGAGATTGAGGACGTGCAGGGCGAGGAAAAGGGAGAAGTTGAGCACTCCCCGATTGATGACGTTGACGACGCAGAAGAATAGCCAGCGGTTACGAGGAACGACTGAAAGGCGTTTTTATTGAAAAACAATAATAAAAAAAGCTTACCAGTGTGCTTCCGGTCCTTCTGCTCCGCATCGGAGAGCGCGCTCGAGACAGGGCGGACTTGACTGAAACAAAAATAAAGTCCGGCAATTCGAAACACGACGGATATCAACCACTAATGAAGCTACGAAAGTGGTCCAGAATAGTTCAAAATTGGGATTAAGGAGGAACGAACTTCTCTCCCGTCCACCACGAGTAGCCGGCGCTCGCGGCCGTTGAGAGGGCTCCGTGAAGAGAGACGGAGAGCACGGCGGTGGTGATGATGGTGAGCTCGAAGACGATGTACCAGCCTGAATGGCTGTTAGGTTTCTTGAGCATTATCGTCGCAGCGACTAAATGGGCCATGAACATGAAACACTACAGCAGCCCACACACTGTGCCTCGCTGATTGTTCCACGGGTGCGGAAAATGTGAGAGAGAATGCATTGTGAGGCATTGTGAAAGGCGTTCTTACCCAGGACTGAGATATTGCCCGATTTCGGCAGAGAATCTGCGAGAATTCCGATGATAAACGTAAATGAAGTGAATGCGATCAAGCCGAGATTGACCTGGATATCATGGTTAGGCGGTTTTCGAGTTTTCGAACATTACCGAAACATTGAGATTGTTCTTCTCTTTTCCGAAGAAAAGTCCAAGAAGAATGAGGAACCCTGAAACCGAACTCCCTTGTTAGGATAACGGTATTCCTTACCGAGTAAAAACGCAGGAATGATGATGAGAAGAACCCAAAAGGTTGGACGTCGTGTAATGAGTAAGTCAAAGAAGATCTGGATAAATATTTTTCTAGGAAGTTAAAATCGGCCGAACCATGTGCCGGTATTCCCTCTTGGTCATCTGGGAGTACGAGTACCGAGAACCGTGCAGCTTCATCCTCCATTCACTTGTGTCCTTCAAAAGCGTTTTAGATGGTTAAATGTCGGTTGGTCCTGGAACCTGCTTGACCAGGATGTGCTCCGACGAGTTTTTGCCTACGAAGATGAGCTCAGACTCATCGTAAGCGGGCAGTGCAAAGCAGTAGAAGCACCAGTGCTGATCGAACGGGAAGTCTTCCACCTTCAATGTCGAGCGATATTTGGCGATGTCCTAACGCGGCTAATTTGAGTACATGCTGCTACTTGATACGGTTCTTGAACACCGACAACGAAAGGCAACTTCCAACCGAGTGACCGCGAGCAACTTCCATTTTTGTGTGGAATAAACTCACACTGAATTCACAGATGAAGCTCGCGTATCCAATCATAAGCATTTCTACGTGTCCCGTGCTGTTTAGTGTAACTTTCTGCCCTCGATCCGACGTAATCAATGAAAACGAGGAACTACAAAAATCTATTTGTAAATGAGCCAAAAAGGAAATTAACCTCTCGCAAGCGTTCAGTTCTGGAATCCAGACATCAGTCGATCGAACGTAAATGTAGCTGATGTTTCCGTATGCGGCAGGGTCCCAAGTGAGACGAGGGTCGCGCCAAATCTGATTTTCATTTTTGAAAGATTTTCGAAAAAAGAACTAACCAGCTCCACGCCGAAGATGTGCAAATGCGTCATTTGCACTTCGATCTGAAAAATCGCAATAATTCAGAGAAATGTGGATAATATTCCGACCACATGCGTTAGATGAGAGTAGCGCAGAGTGATGAACACCTTTGCTGCTTCCTTCGTGCGTCCTCTGTTGCCTGAACATAAATGTCGAAATTACATCATAATTACGAAATGAAACCGGTGTTGTAGGGGCTCTGGTGCGAGAAATAATCCTGGAACAGATCGATGTACAGCTTCTTGTTTGCGTTCATGAAATCGACTGAAAAACTAATTTTAGGCTCGATAAAACAAAAAAACCTACCATCATCACTGTCGGATTCCGAATTCATGGAACCAATTAACAGGAAGATCGCAGCGCACACGATAAACATATCGAGTGAGTGATGAGAATATTACCGATATTTTCTACAGAACACGTATGCGCAAGGGAATTGCCAGATAAGAAAGTAGCGAATGTCAGACGAGAGAAAGGTTGCGAACGGAATCGATGGAAAGGCAATTGCCGATTACTGGTTTCTTATTTTCCATTAACGCAATGGAGCACTATTCAATTATCGTCTTCAGCTGTTATCTCTATTTTCATGCTGACAATCAAGTTATCGAACAACGGGAAAAGCGCTTTATTCAAGGAGAACGGTTCTTCAAGTAGTGTACCATCACCACGACTCCTCGTCCCTTGAGAAGTAGTCGAAGGGCATCGGCAACTCATCAGCGAAGGCATAGCACAGCAACCAGACGAGATTCAGCGTGTGCAGGCCGAGGAAGGTGAAGAAATTGGCCAGACCACGGGCGAGAATCTTCTCGACGATGTACTTGAGCACGCGATCCGAGCAGTTCGAGGTGACTTCGACTGAAATTGAGTAGGATAGCTTCGATGATGAGTAGAATTCAGAATACGTTGTACCTGGATGATCGTGCAGTCCATCACTCGCATTGTCCGGTTGGATTCTATTGCTGAAATTGTCTTTGAAGTTCTATGTTAACCCTTTTTCAGATTGTTCAAGACTGATACAGTGAATTGATACCTCTCGCCGGTCCACCACTTCATGCTCCTTCTCGCTGCACTGCAGATCATATCGTGCATGAACACGGATAGCACCGCCACGGTGATGAGCGTGATCTCGAGGAAGATGTACCAGCCTGAAGGGAACCAGATGGTTCGGTGGTTGTATCTCTTCCCGGAGAAACGTTTGTCCCGATTAAAGTTACAACAACCTGATGGAAATTTGCTTTACTGAGAAATCGCTAAAAACAGAGAGAAAAGTCATCCCTTTCTCTTGACGTATTGGTTATTATTTTTCATTTTACCGCAGCTAAAGAAAGAGAAAACTCTGTGCCGACACAGCTCACGCACTATAACCTGTCATTCACATCTAGAGAGCGTGTGTTAATGGTATTGATCTCTGAGAATAGTATGCTCAAGAATCACCGAGAACGGAGATGTTCGACGACTTTGGCAGCGAGCCTGCGATAATTCCGATGATGAACGTCATCGACGTCATCGAGACCAATCCAAAGTTGACCTGCAATTTTTTCAGAAATAGTCCGCATTTGTATTCTCCCGGCAGCCTCTTCTTCACCACTCACCGCGCTGTTGACATCATTCGCGGCCGTTCCGAAGAAAAGGCCGAGTAAGATGAGAAAACCTTGACGCAGAGCTCATTAATGTAATAATATCAGTGAAAATACCGAGAAGATACGCGGGAATAATAATAAGCAGAACCCAGAACGTTGGCCGGCGCGTGATGAGGAAATCAAAGTAGATTTCGCCCTGGGAATAATAATTAAGCGAAAAAACTAACTGTAACTGACCAGATGCTGTATAATTCTGCCGTTCTCCTTGACTGTCCGATAGCGGAACCCGCGCATTTTCAGCGCCCACTCGCTCGTGTCCTGAACGAATCTTAATTTACATCAATTTCTAGAAAAAACAGACCATCACAAGCTGCGTTGAGCCATTGTAGCCTCTGAACACCAGTTCTTGCTCATCATAAGAAGGTAGGGCGAAACAGTAGAAGCACCAGTGCTGGTCGAACGGGAAGTCTTTCATCTGAATCAAAAGGGTTTTCGGCTTGCTACAGACACCGCGATCATTTTATGACCGAGTTCTGATTGTAGCATAGGGACAGATAATTGCTTTTTTCCAGCTTCGTATTATCTCCTAAGCAAAAACAAGCAACGCGATATTGAGCTGATTAGCACTTTTATAGCACATCGTTTAAGAATTTTCTTTAAAGCGATAGATAAAAAAAACTCACGCTGAAATCGCAGATGTAGCTGGCGTATCCGTACATGAAGAAGTCGAGATGGCCGGTGGCGTTGAGCGTCACCTTCTGCATCCGATCCTCGACGACCATCGAGAAGGAAGAACTGCAAAATCATCACATTGTGTTTTGAAAAACAAAAACAACAACAACAACAACAACAACAACAACAACAACAACAACAACAACAACAACAACAACAACAAACCTCTCGCAGGGCGTCACTTCGGGCATCCAGACGTCCGTTTGCCGCACGTAGATGTGGGTGATGTTGCCGTACTGCGCGGGATCCCAGGCGAGGCGCGGATCGTTCCATGTCTGCGGTTATTTGTTTCGGATAGAGGTTGAAATGAATCGCCGTCTCTCCATTTCGCGCACTATCTCATCGGTCAGAGAGACGAGAGAGTGTGCGGAATGAAGAAACGGCTTACTTCGAAATGCACTCACCATGTGCAGTCCGAACACGTTCACATGCGTCATCTGGACTTCGATCTGGAGAGAAAAATCATTTCGACAATGAGCAAAAAGAAATTCTTACGACATGCGTCAGATGGGAGTACTCGAGCGAGATGTGCACCTCGGCAGGCGAGTCGTTATCTTCAGAGGGACTGGCTGAAATAGAAAAGACTGAAACAGTGAAAAAAGAATCGAATACCATTATTGTACGGGCTAGTTCAAATAAAAGCAAATTCCCGAGTACAATATTCAAATACCTGTATTGTACGGGCTCATGTGCGAGTAGTAGTTTTCGAAGAGATCCAAGTACAACTTCTTATTGGCATTGATAAATGAGACTGAACGATCAAGATAACGTCGATAGAACACGAAAAACTAACCATCATGGCTTTTCCTCGACACTGTTCTAGAAAGGAGCAGAGCTGTGAGAAAACCGATGCGGATCATGCCGTTGTGAATGAGAAAATAGCCTCTGTTGTTATGCCTGGTCGTTATTAGTGAGCGCATTTGTCATCTTTACGGGGCGCAAGAACAGCAGTTTATTAGTGCGAAGTGAATGATGAAAAACAATGTGTTGACAACGGGAACCAGGTGCGAACAAGAGTGTGGGAATATTTCGGACACATGGATATAGAGAGAATAATCCCGCCATGTTCGAAAACAGAGAAAATACGTGGGAACAAACACTCCTGGATATGAGTTATGATAATAGTTGTTTTCTTTGCAATCCTGAGCGAATAGTTAGATGCATGACCAAATGGAATAATCGATGATGTTTGGCAGTATTATCCTAGGAACGAATCACTTACGGGGACAGATGTTCTCCATTATTGCTCACGAGTGTCAAACGTGCTCATTCGATGTCTCTCTATAACCTAACTCCCGATATCTCTTCCTCTACTATCAAATTACTTCACATCACGGGAGTAATTTCCACTCTCACAACTACTTTAGCGCTCTATTTCTTGCTATTCAAAACACCAAAGAGCAGCAAGGACTTCACTCGACACCTCATTCATCTTCAGGTCTTCATTTATCAAAGATTCGAACGAAAAGCATGGTTCAGATATGGGTAGTTGCAATGGACCTTGTGCTCTGTCTATTCCTGGCCCCTGTCCCGCTATTTCCGATTGTTGGAGCGATATGGTTTGGAGTTCTTGTAGAAACAGGAGTTGAGCCTCACTATCTCGTGGTGAGTGATCACTTACTTCTTATTTCATCCGATTCATTTGTAAATGATTAAGGTACTTGTACTTTTCACCGTTGGTGGTGTTGCATCGGCAACAAACATTTGTTTTCACTATCGTTATGAAGCGGTTTTATCGGCTTCCGAAGCTCAATCGTCGCCGGTACCTGCTATTATTTTGTCTGTACATTCATGTGTAGTCATTTTCAGAAGCAACGACCGAGAATTCTGGTCCTGCGCTTTGCTCAGTTGATTATGATGTCAATACCTGCAATATTGTTCGCTTTCTTGCCGCCGAAAAGTATTGACGAGATAAAACTAGTGGTCAAGGTAGACAATGCTTTCGGCATTTCTTGTATCATCCAATGATCAGGAACATAGCCAACTATCATGGCTAGCGAATGAAAATTATCATATTCTTGCATACTCAATGGACAGTACCGCAGCGCACACAGCACTTGCAACAATCGGAATAGTTAGTATATCAGAGACTATCTGAGAGAATTGAGAAACTACCTTCAGAGGCCGTACAAGGATTTTTGACCCTATGCTGAAAAAATGGCCCTAGGGGTACTTTTTCATGTAGAGTCCGAAAATCGACCTTAGGAAGCCGTATCTCTAACCCCCAATTCCCTGTGGCACACTCCACCCTGCCAGGGGGCAAATGCAATTTCGCGAGGGGGGCTCCAAACCCCTACAAATTATATACCATTTTGTAGATCTCGACGAGACAAACATTTTTTGTGTTGGAAGTGAAACGCTAGCTCTTATGTGAAAAAAAATATTTTGTTCGAAAGTTTAATTTTTTGCACCCTGAAAAATTTTTGGCCCATCGGGAGTTTTTTTATTTTTCCAATCGATTCGCAATCCTTTTTTACCCCTTGGTACAAAAATTGAGAGAGATAAACGGTGGTAGAAGTTGGTTCGTGAGACGCCAAACGAGCGCAACTTCGATTTTTCGCCATTTTTAGAGTTTTTGAAATCGTGTAGCTTTGCAATTTTGAGTTCCCAAGTCAAATTTTTGGCTCAAATCAACTAATATGGGTCAGAACAATAAGTT
>LS591892.1:125513-152206 GCA_900490775.1 Pristionchus maxplancki | reverse complement strand
CTTGATAAAAGGGGGGAACCTTGGAGTCAACTTTTTATAATTGTACTGATCCTTTTATCTAAGATGTTTTGATGCTTAGGCTTAGGCTTAGTCTTGGCCTCTCATCAATAGGATGCACCCCTTTGGCAAGGAGTGAAGCCTAGGAGGCGGAGCTTGGTTGCCAACTAGGAAAGTTCCGCTAATCTATTTATTTATTTATAAATGTGAATTTTCACATCTTGAAGATATTTGTAAGTAAAAACAAAAGTAATTTTATTTATGGAAAAGGGATGGAAAAGAGAAATGGAACTGTGGAAAAAAAATGAAGAAAATGAAAAAAATGAAAATACCGTAATCTGAGGACAAACTACAAATGAGTGAAGGATCGTTCGGGCATTAGGATCCAGTGAACAAAAAACCGGGAAATAAGCATTTCGATACAGTCTCGCGATCGCGAGAGATTGTCGTTTAATAGACAGTTGACAGATTGTTTCTATCCCCCCCCCCATCCCTCGCTTGATCTACTCCTCCCGCGCTCATGTACGAGGACTTAATTTCATATTGCAGCCCCGGTCCCTGTGCCAGGGGTATAAAACATTTATTGTGAACGATTTTCAGCGATTTTGGGGGTATCTGTTTGCCTGTTCCTCGCATCTTCTAAGATCCCATCAACTCGTTTCAGTCAATAGCTAATCGTGCTAATTCACTAGTCGAATAGGAAGGTAGATCTGTAGATTACAATCTAGCATTCAATCTGCTTTCTCTACACAGAAGAGTGGGCATGTTGATGTTTTTCTCTCTCCATTCGCTATTTTCACCGATAGGTTTCGATCCCGCGACTGACCAACCCTTCTCGTTGTAATATCACTGCAAGTTTTACTCCCTTCACATACTTGTTGTAATCATCCCAAAGAGTCATTCCTAGTTATTTTATAGTTTTACCCAGTTCATTTATATTTTTATCTCACTTCGATTTTTTCTGTAGAATATGCGTTTTCAATGGTTCCTACATGAAACTGAAATCCCACATAGGAAATGAATAATACCATTTGCACCCAGAGGTGTTTTCCACTTCCTCATCGTTATCATATGGCTGATCTTGAAAGCTGATACTCGTTCATTTATGTGCCTCTTGTGAGCAGGGATTGAGTCAGACTTGCGTAGAAATAAAGAGGACGGAGATACCCTTTGCCCTCGTTTTCTGCTCTGATGAAATGTGTCGGTAAAATGAGCAAGATCGCACGCCCTATTCACGTGAGTGACTGTCCCCAATGATTGGAGAGAGGTGTGTTCCAAACAAATCACAGCATTCCTTCCGATCCTGAGGCTGTTTTCGCCGTAAAGGCGCCAGTCAATCATTTTTGATCTACAGATAAGAAGAGAAATCGAGACAAACAAGCGCGGGGGAACACTATAGTCGCTCCCTCTTTCGATCGGCAGATCCCCTTCCCATCTCTCTCGGGGTCACTCGATGATCTACCCTCGCTTCCCATCTCCCCTCCCTCTGCTTACTCGCACGTATGCCCATTTATCTTCGCAGTCGTTCCTCGTTCTTTTATGACTCATGTTTCTTTTCTCTGATCCATCCCTGATCCGTACTCTGTCTATTCTTGTTTGGAACATGCACTTTGTGCTCGGTTTCTGCAATCAATTTGTTCACTGGCCAGGTGAACTTTGCCCCGCTCTCTCATGTTGCGAGAGAGATCGAAGGAAGGAGGAGGGGCCTCCTCCTTTCGTTTCTCCTATTTCCCCATCCCATCTCCCCTATATAACATCTCGAGAGTAAGACTCGTCAGCAATTGGCGCCTTGCTTTCACAATAGTCTCTCTGTAGTGTGCCACATCCACCTATTTCATCGCTCCCATTACCTTGTTTTGATTATTTACGCCTTTCCTCTCTTATCGATCTTTTGCACAAACAACAACCTCTCACTGATTTCGTCCCTTATCGTTACGCGTATTTCTCATTGTGCTGCCTGCAGTCCATAACGAATACATCTTTCCAGATGGCCGACGTCGACTCCACTCCTTCCGTGAATACGACTTCATCGTCCTTCAATCTCTCCACTTACAAGGAGTCCGCCCTTCTCCTTCTGGCATTCCTCGTACCGGTAAGCGGCGTAATGTGATCGCATACTTCTGGAAGATTGTAGTGGCACGAATTGATAGGCAAATTGTTGTAACTACTCTCCGTTTATTGTGCGTGTTGCAGCCCGCGGCGATCGCAGTGAGACAGGGCAAGGTGGATCTCGAGTCTCGTCATCTGGCACTCTCACTCGCCCTCTATCTCTCTGTCATCTGCTATCTGCCCGCCGTCGCCCATGCTTATTGGTGAGTGGAGAGGAGACCGGTCCGTTTGATGACTAGTAACCGTTTGCATCACAGGCTGCTGTACGTGCGCGACAATGGAGGCGTTGAGGAGTGGGCGGGAGCAAGAATGAGACAGGCCGAGGGATTGTGGACTGAGCACGGAGGAGTCGTCAAAGCCAAAGTGGACGAGTACGCACCCAAGGTATGAGATGGATTGTTGGGGAAAGAAAATAATCAATTAATGTCATTGCAGCTGGTCGAGAGAGTCGATCGTGTGCGCAACTACACTACGGAGAAAGTGAACTACGCGACGGCCAAGAAAGATGAGGTAAGAAGGAAGAAGATGATTCTTCTCCTGGTTGTGACCATTGATACTATGGTATCCTTGCAGGCGATGTCCTTCGTGACAGACAAGACTTCGGCTGCATTTGAGCTGTACGATGACGCGAAGGAGGCTTACGCTGCAGGAACCGCCATTGACTGGGCGAAGGAGAAGATGCACGTCGTCGTTGAGAAGGTAAGGTGCAGCTCTGTTGCTGCATAGATAATGATAGTCTAATTCCCTTCCACTTCAGGTGAAGGCAGCCCTCGAGTCGTATCCCCGTGTGCAGGCACTCGTCAATTACGTGGAGCAGCGCGTCCCTCTCGTGCTCGAATTTCTCGGCAAGATCTACGAAACCATTCGCTCCAAGGTACTGTAGACGATATTATCGATTGATTGACTGATCAATATTACGGTAGCCGATTCTCCCCTTATTATTGTGTCTTACTTTGCTTCCCGATCCCCATCCACTCCTGCCAAGTGTTTCTGTAGATATAGAACTGGATTTTATTGCAACATATTTTAACCAAGTTTGTTTGTCGTGCTAATCTGAATCAAAACGATAAAATGTGTATTGAATTTATTTGAGTTTATCTCGCACATGGCAGGGGTGGATCTTGGGGAATGTACACATGTGTTCAACATGAAGTATGATGCCACACAGTGGACTTATTGATGATGCATTCGGTCAGTGTTACAAGAATTGGTTCTAACTATCTACATGTCTTCCCTTCAGCTGCATCCAACCCTGGCTGGAGAACTGACTGAGGGGGCGATGACGGAGCCGGATCGTGATGATTCTACCATCACATGTGGCGACATTCTTGCTTCGATCCCTCGTCCACTCGAAGTGGCCAATGACGATCACGAGGGCACTGAAAGTACTGTCGAATCGCCCAAGAGCAACAGAACGGTGAGTCATACGCTTCCGCTAGGTGGGTTCAGCAGAGGAGTTAAAGTTGATGCTATACAATATACAATATTTATCAGTGTCGCTTTCTGGGCGCTGATCAAGATGGGGTGTCAGAGGGCTGTTCTTCACATTTCAAAATAGTCATTTTGAGGGATGCCGGGTCAGGGGATTGGTCTTCTTTCCTTATCACAGTCGCAACGACTGGAGAGAGAGTTACATTCTTCTGGTTCCCGATAGGACGTTTGATGGCATTGTACACTGATAGATCCCACTGTTGGTCGAAAACGAAGCTTTTGCGTGTTGTGGATTCTTCAGTGAACGCGAGCCCTCCAAACTCGAAAGATCTATCTTTGAGCGAGAGAATCGAGCCTAGATTCTGAGGGACCAAACATCTTAGGTGGTCATACCCATCACACGGCGACCAGTCCGGCTTGGGTGGGGATTCCTTTCTTGTTGAGTCGTTGATCGAGTTGATGCTATATCTAATAGTAAATAGTGTAACCGTATGGGCTGATTACAATGTCTTTCTTGCTTGCTGTCTTCACCTGATGCTTATTGTACTCTTGTTTCTTCAGTTGTCGGTAACAATGTAGTCAATTCAGGACGACATGTACGAGACAGCCGAGGACGGCGATGCGACCATGGACGAATCATTCAACGAGGGAGCCGAAGAACGCAGTCAAGATTTGTAGACACGATAACCATCCCTCCTCACGTCTCCCGTTGATTGTGCTAGACGCACATTATTATTGCTTTTCCACTTTACCTCTGATGCCTCAATTCTGTATCTCTATTTTTTTGCTAATTTGACAACACTTTGATCTCTATTCTGTAATATTGACAAAGATGAATAAATAAGTAGTGAATAAATTCGAATTTTGTGCCTATGGTGCAATGCGGAAACATACACATTCCTTTTTTTTTTTAAATTTTAACAACATTTATCTAGACAAATTTGTTACAAATCAATAACAAATTTGAAATCACGAATCAAGACGGTCTTTCGACCGCCATTGATGGCCACCTTGTTCGCCTTCGTGAGGAGGGCCACGAGCTGGGCCTCGGCGGCTTCCTGGAGGGCTTCCACGGCCGCCGCCGAGACCCTCAGATCAGTCATCGTCGTCTCCTGGACGATCTCGTGGACCAGACGCTGAAAATAGTTAATGAGTGGAAAGCAGTGAGCTAGACCACAAAATGATTCGACGTCTTAATTGGTCGAAATTTCCCCTCGTTATTTATAATAGTTACATATCTCCAAACCTTCTACGACAGCGTGAGCACGCTCTCCATTAGAACAGTCATCGTATACTATTCTAATCCCTACCGCGATATCCTCTGATGCAGTCATGATTCGAATATAGGAAATTTAATCAAGTGCTCGACTAACCGTGTGCTACTATGCCGATATTATTTGCAAAGTATTACCTGGAAGGGGAGCTTGGGGAGCAGCAGCTCCGTGGTCTTCTGGTAGCGACGGATCTCACGAAGAGCCACGGTACCGGGACGGTAGCGGTGGGGTTTCATAACCCCACCGCTCGATGGCGCCGATCGGCGCGCTGCCTTGGTGGCAAGTTGCTTGCGGGGAGCCTTTCCTCCGGTAGATTTGCGAGCGGTCAGCTAAGTGCGGGCCATGCCTGAAGAAAACAATATGAAGAAAAAAAGACAATTTGAAAGTAGGATAAATAACATCGACTAAAGCCGCTGTGATTATGTTACGATAGTCGATAGTCCTTTACAGTATAATTATAGCGAATACCGTATTCGTTTCGCATTGAGAAACTAATTTTAAATGAAGTCTTTAATGTTGTTGTGCAATAATTTAAGCAAATAAATAAACACGATAGATGATACTCTGATTGTGAGATTGAGCACTGAGCGATCCATACTGATAAGAATGCCTTATTGTAGATACATGCGAATACAATAATTTGTCTGTTCATGGCACTTGAATCTGGTGGTGATCTAGTTACAGGAACTGATCATATTCCCACTCTATCTATGCATAGACAGCAATCATTCTCAACAGATATGAACATTCTGTTTATTCTTCATAGCCAAATAAGCACAACAACAAGTTTTTGAAAAGAGAACACCCGATGAATTATGGCAAGAACCAAATTAAAGACGATAATCAAAATACGAGTTAGGCCTTTTGATTATTATTCAAAGGCTCCATTCTCATCGCTTCGTTCATTCGTTTCCTGTAACTGTCGATCGTTCCGATCTCGACTCGTCGAGACATTCCACAGTTGAGATAGTAGTAAAGCGCGAAGCCGAGAGCAAGTGCAACTGGCCATGATGAGAATGAGCTAAAGTATAGGTATATTATTATCACAAGTAGAATTAAGTCAGTGCAATCTTACTCTCCGGAACAATAAGTGCCAGGGAAAAAAGAAATAGGTGGAATTGGGAGAGTGAGATCTGTCCTTACCCTGTAATCAACACAGATAACAGCCAGCCGAAGAGTAGATTGGCAACAATTTCCACTCCGGTGACACTGAAAATCGGCGGATCAGTAATCTTTTTTTTTGATGCAACAGCAAGTTGATTTACATACACTATGTACAAATAAACGCAGCCGGCAAGTAATTCAATAGGTTTTATAAGGGGTTTGAATTATAATCAGATTCCACTTACATTTTGACGCCTCTCTTTGCGACTTCCAGATTTTTATCGGACATGATATCATTCTTTGTCAGGAATGTCTTCATTCCGAAAAGGAAATCTGCTGTGTACTCAGTCCAATCGATCTTTCGCACGTCGAAGTCGAACTTCTGCAAATATTCAGAAATTAGCTTATCTACGAAGCATTATCCTAGTCTGCCTCGCAAATTGCCCGAATATTCAGTATCCAGAAGATGCATTATGTTATTGTTTTTTTCGCTTCATCAAGAAAATCTATGACGTACTATCTTCTCACCTCGACATCTTCCGGATGCATTCGCTCAATGAGCTCAACCATATTATCTGCTCTGTAGATCCATTTCTTGGATACGAACGGAATGAATACTTGGTAGACCTCGCGCACCTTTCCGAACGTTCGCTCCCAGCTGAAATTGACATACATGAATTACTGTTAATGGGAAGTAGGGTTGCCTGACCAATTCCAATACCCAATTAATTGACTTTGCGGCCGCTAAATACATCGAAAAATGAGGAATAAAAGTAAAGCAATTCGGTCAATAGCAATTACCCGAATAATTGACACTTTTCATTGGTATTGGGTATTGAATTGACATCCCTAATGGGAAGCACTTTTCAGAGTCTCTCCCTCATTCATTGTCATCGTAATCCAACAAATTCACAATTGATCACGCGTGTACATCTCTAAATTCCCTCTCTTGACAAAAATTTGAGCGATTAGAGGCTCGTCTCGGTCACATTGTGACAATGAGGAGCTAAATTGATGAGAAAATGAGCATAAGGGCCTGATATAATTGAAATTATCTCTGTTCCAAAACTAATACACAGCGTAGTTGAGACTTTGATCATTAAATCGCAAGTCATCATCTTAACAATCAACCCGCCGATAAAGCGGAATATAATCGCAACAATGACTATAAGCAGCTTAGCGCTGATTCATTGCTAAGCTGGCAGAGTTTCCTGGGTTCTAGGCGGACCTCGACCCATATTGATTGAGGGAAGCCTTTGCTACCACTTTTGACAGCAATCATGTGTAACACTCACAATGGTTTCTTGCCCATCATTCCTCCGAGTTTGTCGAGTGACTTTCCGAGTACGTGGTGCTTGAAGGCATGCAGATTGTCTTCAGCGACGGCATTGCCTCGAGTGCCGACGGTAGGGGCGAAAATGAACTTCTCCAGGGGATACTTGGAGAGGAACTGGAAAGACAAATGAATTTGGTGTGGGATGCAAGTCTAAATATCGCAGGCTGTAACATGATCTCACCGATGCGCAGATGTCAATGTATCGCTGGATTTTGATTGGATTGAGATGGGAGGTTCCACAGTGAAACACGGGCAGCGATCGGTCCCTGCGGGTTATGGGATAATGCTAAAATCCGATGGGAGTGCTCACTTCTGCGCGGTGAGATGTAGTCTGTAGGCTGCACAGACGATCATCATATTGCTGACGACGTCGACGGGGATGACGTCAATCGGATTACTCGAGTCACACGGCATACGCGGGACTGTACCCGTGCCAAACTGGAAGGAACGTTTCAGTGAATGCGACGACTAAAAATGACCGAAAGTAGATAAAAAAGGATAAAAGTGTGCGGTGAATGCACTCACTCCGAGTGCATTTGCGGTGATTCCCTGGAAGGCATCCGCCCAACCGGGGATTCCATCCTTCCAGATTCCAGCGATGATCGCGGGTCGGAAGATGAGAGCGGGTAGATCAGTGCACTCACGTCGAACCAGTTCCTGCAGATGAAATAGAATGAGATCAGCGAACAATCTCTATGGCTTTTGGAGACATGACACGCGTTTTTATTCCAGATATGGAAGCGTTGCTTACTTCTGCGACGTGCTTCGTGAAACAGTAGGTATTAAAGTATTTGTGAGACATCGAATCGGTGATTCCATTCAGCATATCATCCGTCATCCATCCGTGTCCCTAGAGAGAATCTTGATAGACAAATTGAATACTTCTCCGGAATTTCTTGTCTTATGTACTTGGATGAAAATGAGCATTTTCTTTGTGAGAAAGTTTCCTGAACGAGTGCTGACCTCGATGAGTTTGTGTGGGTCGCACACAACGGGGTATTGCTTCTCCTCAATGTCCCCCTCCTTGTCCACGTTCACGTAACATGTAGAACAGTGCACGAAGGACTGTAATGATAATTGCGTTAGACTCTATTTAAATAACATTTTCAGACTAAATTACTGCTGCTCGTGCTCCCAATGTCTCTTGCCATAGATCAGTATTCTTACCTCGAGACGAGGCATCCTCTTGCACAGCCTGATCATCCTCTCAACGCCCTTCAAGTTCAGTTCGATGGCCGATCGAAGTGTGTCGTTGAATCGAACTGTGGCTGCACAGTGAATGACGACTGAACTCTGAAGTTCGCCGATCAATACCGCGACTTTCTAGTACTAATACCTCCTCCAGCACTCTTTTCAAGTTGTCCTCTGATAGTCCCATGTCATCAATGGTGATATCTCCTTCGACAGGAACGACCTTGTCAAAAGCATGCGGGCAATCGGCACGAACACGGTTGAACAGCACCCCCTGCACACATGGAATATAAGAGCCATACGATGTATTTAAATTAAAGATGAATTGAAGATAATATGAAGAAAAGAGATGTAACTCACACTAGAGATGGCAGCCCATCGTTCGTGTGGTGACTTTCCCTTGGCTGGTCGCACCAGCACATAAATACGCTCTACGTCAGGAACAGCGTGAAGGAACTTCTCGATCACCACCTGTGCTGTTGTTCATCAAGAAAGAATGCAAAAGATAGTGTATACCTGTCCGACGAATCCCGACCCTCCAGTGAGGAAGACAGTTCGCCCAGCGAACAAGGTGTTCACTTCGGGCATAGACATTGTGCTGAATGAGGATGATCAAATGAGAGAGGGGAGAGCCTAAGAAGTGAATGAATGATCGCCAGCGCGTCTTATCTCTGGACTAAATAGTGAAGGGGGAGAGAGACTCGTTATCGTTATCCTGCAGATTGATCTTGACGGCTTTTCGCCACAAGAAGTGGTGTCATCGCTATCAATGACGAGCAGCTCTTCTAATCTTCGCCCTTTTTTGTTTGTCGAGTCTTTCTCTCGCGAGCGAGTGGTGGGACGATCTTCAATCTTGCGTGCCGTGCGCGAAGAGAGAAAGCCCTCTCTCATTCGGACTCTTCCCTCCTCACTCTCTCTATAGTCCCTGCCAGTTTCGTGTGATTGCTCGGAGTGATGTGATGATAAGAAAAATCGTTCGAACTCTAGGATGGATGGGGTCATGTACGCAGGGCAAAAAGCAAAAAGCGTCGATGCAGATGCTGACTCACAGTTTCAAGAATTGACCAGTTTCAGTGATCGAGAATTGCGGTCGGCAACAAATATTAGAGTATCAATGACAATTCTTAGGAAGTCAATGGCTTCCTCCCCTTGGCTACTGCCCAGTTAATGATGATGCTTGAGGTGAGTGACGGGTTTCTCTGACAAGAGATCATCCTAGAAAACTGTGCATTGTTTTACTCTTGGTTTTTTTTGTTTTTACTACTCGATGAATATCAGATCTACCGTTTTTTGCTAGTTTCACGTATAATTGAATTAGATTATACTTAAAACGAAGTCAAGACAAAATATGAATAAAATGTCGTATCGCCGCACTGTTAATGGTAGAGTCATGGTTAAGTGAACAATGAAATTTATTCATTATTTTAGTCCAGATTGCGGGACTAAGCGATATGATATGATACTGTATCTACACAGTGAAAGTTGTGTTGGCAGGTGCAAGCAGGTTTCTGCTCTCCTCCGCTCCGCCCTTTTCTCGCTTCGAGTTCGTTCTCGAATGGTTCCGTGATGACTTGTGATCCGCCTAAAATGTAGATGTGAATATCTAGATACGATCATAAATGCTGCTTTTCCTGTAGTGAAATCCTAATACAACAATATAATGAAAAGGGGAATGAATAGACTAGATAAGATGATCTCTTCACCTTAACGACCTGGGCCTCAATATCTGTGTCGGTCTGTGTCTCTCTCGTCATAGAATGTCCACCTACCCAGGAATTCGCCTTACTCGGCTTACGATTCTGAATGTGAAAGTAGGATTGAAATATATGAAAGTAGCTACTTTCTCACCTCTTCGAAATTGCCTGTCATCGCCACGTTCGGATTGTTGAGCATCTCTGAATAATTGATTGTAGAAGACGTTAAGTAAATCAATCGACGACTCTCGGGATTGTTATATCCTGCTATTTTCTACATAACAAGTAAATGTATGATTCCGGAAAGTTTATGAAAACAATCAGAACAAATTGTTGAATGAAAAGTAATTAATCATTTGTTCAATGGTGTGATTGTGCTGGTCTATGATAAGGAATCGCAGAGGATTAGGTTAGATGTATCGGTAAAATGGATAAAATATGAACTACATTTCCTTGGCTGATAAATTATGAACTGCTTTGTGTTCTTCATAACAGCATAGACCTGCACACTGAGATCAGTGGAACCATAATGAGACCAAGAAGGCTACGCTGATAGACAGCAGAAAGTAGGCCAATAGGGGTTTGCACAGGGGTTTACAAAGCTCTTACTGATTAAAAAAGGGAAATTTTATAAGTTGTGCATGTACACTAACCAATATCAGATCTGATCTGCCTCAACACTTCGTCTTCGTCGGCTTCCAACAATGAACTGAGGAAAACAATGGCTAATGTATTTCCAAATATTTGTGCATTACTTTTTCGTGAGATGGTCAATGATGCCAGCTCCATATCCATCGCCCATCACATTGACTGAAGTGCGAATGCGATCACTATAACGTTCTTTTTTAAGTTCGCAAGTACGTGTTTTAAAGCGAACTTCTGCTGCCTGTTCCGTGCAGTGATAAACCACGCTCTATAATTTCTACACTGCTAGTATTTTCGCACTCACAGTAGCCAATCGACAGTGAGAAGCAAGCCCAGATCCTTGGCTGGCAGTCCGACAGTCTTCAGCACGATCATAATAGTGTCCAGACCGGCAGGCACAGCGCCCGATCCGATTGATGCCACAGTTGTCGTCACGCTAAGAATATGTTAATGAAAAGAGAAATTATTCCAAAGGGACAACGCACAAATAATAAAATTAATAGTCTTGGATCAAATGGAACCTGATCGTGAGTAGATCAAGAGCTGTCAATTTGATGTTGTGAAGTTGAGCGATGAAGATGACGGCGACTGATTCATAGAGGGCTGTCCCGTCCTAAAGTCAAATCGATACCATATATCCAATTAAGAAAATGAAGAGTTTCACTGAATTAATGTTCGCGTTTATGTTTATGCCCATCTTCGTGGCTTGCCCACCATAGTAATTGTTGCTCCTAACGGGAGTACGAATCGTGTGACTCTTCGATCGATTTTCAGATTCTCTTCCAAGCAACGGAAGGTCACGGGAAGTGTGGCACCGCTGAATTAAACAATATTTCTTCAGGCATATCTATGCAAACCTCGAAGCTGTGCCGAATGCAGTTGCAAGCGCTTGCAGCATTCCAGTAATGAACGTAAAAGGAGATTTTCTGAAAGTTTAGAAATATTAATATAAAGACTTGGTACACATTTTACCGAGTAACAACAGCATAGACAAAGGGAAGAGTGAGTAAGGAATGAATCATTAGTCCACAGATTACAGTAACTACATACATGGCAAGTACCTGAATGTTCTCATTGCAAGGGCTGTCAGGGTATGAGACTATACAAAAACCTAGAACGAGCAAACATAATAAACCTGTGCAGTTTCACTGAGATTATCAATGTCGACAATATTTTTGACTACAAGTGACAGAATTCCAACTGGGTAGCACCTGACAATTATAATGAGCAAATTATTTAATTCCAGTTTTCTCACCACATGAGTGCAGAGATCCATCGCATGATGATTGCATCTAGCACAATAAAGAAATTGGTCATAAGACGAGCCTCAATTTTTTAAATTATTATTTGCATTTTCTCTACGTAATATATACCTGATCTCCGAGAATGGACAAAATGATTCCAAAGCCGCTGCAGAATACAATTAGACCTGAGGGTACATTAATTATTGAAAGATTAAGGCTTTCAGGCTACCAAGTACGTTCATTTCATAAGTGTATGTTAGCTGGGGCTTGAAGGTCTCTATCAATTCCGTACTGTTTGAAGTAGCGTTTCGAACAAACTTAAATAGACATGTTCGTCTCAATTGAATCAGAGGAAAACTCACCGATCTCTGTGTGATATAGTATGTCTGAACCTGTTGGAACGTTGCTTGCACGATATTTTCAGGAAACATATTTCTGAAATATTGTCATCTCTACTTGACTATTATTCTCTACTTTGGATCTTGTAGGATCCTGTGATGCTTGGATGATTAATAGTTACCTTAACTGATCGAGGAAAGTATCGAGTGTGGAGAGTGCAGTATCCTCGAGTGCTCCATCCTTCTTGAGGGCATCAATCAGATCGGGAGATCCGGGATGGATAGAGTACACTAATACGATTCCAGTCTGCAACACTTCATTTTTGATAACTTGTCTAATGGAGAGTCTAATGGAGGTATGTAGATTGAAATGAGGAAAACTTCTTAGATTAAACAAAAATAAAACTTCCCGTCTATCAATCATATTGATCACTCACCGGGTATTTCAAATGACCACAATGTTAGCTGATTGCATGCTGATAAACTGATACCAAGGATAGATACTCACTATAGTTGCTAAGAATGTAGTAGTGAGATAATAAAGAACCGCGATAGTTCCCATCTTTTGCGCGTCTCTCGCACGAACTTGAGCCAAGGCTGAAATTTATTTGAATTTATCGGTACAAAAATCGTGAGAAATAAGTGATACCTGATACAACAGAAGAAATTATTAGAGGTAGAATCATCATCTCTACAATTTGCATAAATATTTCTCCAGGGAATCCAATGAGCGAGATAATATCATTGCTGGAAAAATTAAAATTGACTTGTAAAGTAAGTATTCGTCATTTGATCGAGCATGTATCATTATGGAGCTAGGAAACTTGACCACACGCTAGGACCTTGGCTCGAAGGGACGAATGACGAATCCGAGGACGACTCCGATGACTACCGATTCGATGGTCAACACCAGAAGAAGATCCTTCTTCTTCGCCATGATTGGGTAGAGAGACTATCGATGAGAGGACGAAATGGCTATCCAATGGGAGTAAGCACAGCCACCTAGGAGAACAGAAGGAAAGGAGACACAACAGACAGTCGCTATCAAAATCAATTGAGTACTGAACGATACCAGAGTCGTCTCTTCATCTTCTCCCCCTCTCTTTGCTCTCTCTCATGAATAATTGGAGAAGTGCGTAATCGGCTCTTATCAATAAGCCAATCGGGGCTCTCCCGATGAGCTCTGACGCAAATGAAGACTTCCGATCAATCGCTCAAGCCAATGTTGACTAAATGTCCTAGTGCACAAGAAGTTAATAAACATACTCTCGCTACAGTAAAGTGGTTGCCTTGCATGAAACTGTCAACTATTAGGGAACAACCATCATAAAAGAAGAAGAAGGAATCGAAAAAGAGACGATTGACGCACGAAATGATGTACTGTGATGGGACGTAGAGGATTTGCATGCTCATTTCGAGGAAATAGCGAGGAGATAGTTATCGGGTTTAGCGAGTGACATAATGCCATTTCTAGAGGTAAACTACCAAATCTCCGTGCCTCTGACAATGAGCTGTATAAAAATGCTTGTAATAAGGAAGCCCGCAGGTAACGTACATTATTTATACTTTATATTATTTTTTTGTTTCTCTCTCCGGATCCCTTCTTGTCAAGACCGTACGCGATGGCGGCGGCAGTGGGCTCGTTGATGATACGAAGGATGTTAAGTCCGGCGATAGCTCCAGAGTCCTTGGTGGCCTGACACTGCGAGTCGTTGAAGTACGCGGGTACGGTGACCACGGCGTCTTTCACGGGCTGTCCGAGGAAGGCCTCGGCGGTCATCTTCACGAGAACCATGGAAGAGATCTCCTCGGGAGTGAAGGTCTTCGTCTCTCCCTTGAAGTCAACCTGGACTTTGGGCTTTCCTTAGTCCGCTTTTTTTTCTAGATTATTCTATCAACGAGCACGCGTGATATTTATGTCGACAACAGTCATATTCACCCAGCACTCCGCATCGCTTCCCTCCACACCGCGTCGCTTCTTATCTTCCACTATTGAGGCGTGGCTCATAATTAGAGAGATTGGTCCGGAAAGGGAAATGGTACTCGATAAGCTGAAACTGTTATCCATGAGCTTGATCCTAAGTTAGCCTCGCCTAATCGTGCAGTGACCAGTCAACAACTGTTTGCTTACAGGCGCGCCCACTAAAATAGATTGATTCAACGATGACAAATCATGAATCGGAACCCGACCCCACCTACTGTTTCGCACCTCGGGCGAAGATCCTCCTATCTGAATGGGTTGAGTCTCCAACAGGTCAGCCACACCCCTTTCATTGACGTCACAGTCATTATCTACGTGGCTCATGCGAGGATGATATAAAGACAGAGGGGCGTTAGCGTCCTTTCCCTTCTATCGATCAGTCTTATCAGTAAAAGGGATGGTGAGAGTGAGTGAGGCACAACCGACAACGCCTTGCATGCCGACTTGCAGTGATCAGCCATCCACCAGTTTTCATGTTCAGGTTACCACTATTTTCAATTTCTAATCTGACAAACATTCTTCAGTTCGCTGGCCAAATCGACTCAAAGTCTTCACAGAGCGAAACTCTTCAAGTTGTAGTGGAAAATGGAATCAGGAAAAGGTAAGCGCTCCTTTCAAGCACACTTTTTCGACCAATTACTTCAGATTTATTCGCCAACCATCAAAAGCGTTCACAGACAGGCTAGACGTTCTATCTAACCGAATAGTAATAAAGGCAGCTGATGTGAGATTTTATTAATTTTCATTGTGAATTATGTTCTAATTTGAAATTGATATTTTTGGTATCTAGATATCTTTTGTTACTCTCACCTGTCATCATTTATTATTTTCTAATGTTTTCCGGAAATGAAGTGCAGTCCATTTATGAGTCATTTAATCACCGCGCCCCTTGCATTCCCGCTCATTCTTTCCAACTCTATCTTTGCCATTGAATCTCACTCTCTCATTGCCTTCTTTTTGTTCTATATAGTCTTGGGGAATATGTATACGACATTATTGGGGCGAGGCACAATTTGCGAATGGCGCGATCACAAGGTGTGGGTGTATTCGATAAGGTTATGATAATGGATCGCAACATATGAGAGTACAATGGACTGATTGAAGTCATTTCAGGGTGAGGAACTGGTCTCTGCTCCGTTACACAGTATTGCTTCAATTAGTTGTGACCGCTACCCCCGCGAGGTAAATTGTTGAAAACCTTGAGTATATGTTTTAAAAAAGTATTCTATAAAACGTGAGGGAAGCTCGTGATGAAATGTTTTCACAATCGTTGTTTTGCAGTCCACTGACCATGGATGTCACATGGTCGGCCTCTATTTCGGCACTGCGAGAAGAGACGAAATGCGAATGACCGTTGTCCTTCTCTATGCAAGAAACGAGGCGAGTCTCTATTTCTCTTGGTAATCTTTTCTTTCTATGAAAATACACTTTTCAATCCTTGTTTATTTTAGTCAGAAGCGCATTCGTTATGTTCTACAATGAACGAATTGTGGATGAGAAGCTATTCCGAATACATCAACAGCTTCCTTTCTCTTAGAAGCGATAGTATCGAGCCAGGCCCCGTCAATAGGAAAAGAGAATTTAGTGTCGTAAGGTAGGCTCGTCGATCTGTGATTATCGTAATGGTTTGAATGATTAGTGACGACTTTGGCATCGCATCTTCCGGGAGGGACTCGCCGGCTATTTTTCCAGAGGATAACACTTTGGACCATGTGAAGAAACTGATGACAGTAGTATGTTTCAATCTTCGAATTGAAATTTCTCAATTAAATTTCAGATTGGAGAGTCACTGCCGAAGCGGAAACGAGCCACATTTATTCAGATAATGAGAAAATTGAGTGGCGGAGAGGAGTCCGTGCTTCTAGCCATGCTCAAACTCATCGAATTATTCGGCATCAACAAAGACAAAGTAGCTGGTGAGTGGAATCATAAGCTTCATTCAGAAAAATGTATAAAACAATTTCAGAATTCGAATGCATTGTTCCGCAGAACGACTTGGACCGATTCTATCAAATATTAGGAATGCACAATATTAGACCGCTTAGTGTAAGCATCGGAAGATCACAATACACTGAGCATGTGAGAACTCAATCGATTCGAAAAGAATCTCTACAAAAACGCCTCTTGCAATGATCTCAATATGATAAACTTTTCTTGGAACTGTGTATTCTTTATGAAATATATTTGCTTCCAACGCAGAAGATTCGATGTGGGTGTGTGTTGTTAGTGACCGGAAGGGGCTTAGTGACTCGATTAGGGAAACACTCCGAGACTGAAGTTGGTGTGTGAGTCTAGTAGAGGAAACAATGGCAAGTGAACCAGATGTTTACTGCGGAAGAAGGAAGGAGGCATTGAAACATCCTCAGTCAACTGATTGCACCCACCACTGATGGACGCTCCCTACTTCTTCTTGAGGATTCTTGTGCTAGCTGCTTTTTCAGAAGTGAGATTTCTCATTTTATTACGATTAAGAGATCATTGAGAAGCTATATTCTTCATGCTGGTTTTTGAAAATTGTCTCAAATCAGTTTGTTCAGTACAATTAAGAGTAGCACAGTTGTTTTTGTATGCAGGCGTGTGCATGGAACTACGGATGCAATGTGGGCTACTGTGTGACAGCGAATCAAGATCCAGCCACGTGTTCATGCTCTCAATGTACTTGCCTAGATGCATGTCTCACTGGATTGCAGTGCATGGCATGTGGGTTTGCCACAAATATTTCCTTTGCATCAACACTGTGTGAAAATAAAATAGAGATTTCGAAGTGTGTTGACTTTCAGTGGTTGACACTCCTGCCTGCAATAACTGTGCGAAAGATCCATGCCCGAATGCAGAATTCAACTGCACAAACGGACTAAACTCGAGGACATGTGTTTGTGATGAAGGACGAACGGGAGAGAATTGCGAGTTCGGTGAGAGAAATGAATGTACCCTACCACTAGTGATTGTGAGTTGAGTGGCCTTTGAGATGCACACAAAATAGCGGAGAGAATAGCAAGATCATTGCAGTTGTCGGCGACATCTGCTCTAGTTACCCATGTCTCAACGGGGGCACGTGCACTCCCGTCTCTTCCAATACCGCATTCTCTTGTTCGTGCCCTTCTGCTTACACAGGACAACAGTGCCAAGGCAAGCGAATTTTCCAGGCAGTTAATCAACAATCTGCTTCTTATAATGCATTGGAAATGACAGTAAACACAGAAAACAAATAGTTTGGATCAGTTTTCTTATTTTTTCCGATTCTTTCCAGTCGCTAGCAATCCGTGTTCCTCCGTAAGCTGCACTCACGGCACGTGTACTCCAATCTTCAATGTGAGTTTGCCCATTTCTCGACCTTAATATTGTCTGCAACGATAAATTGAGGGCACGAGAGCGGTCTGCGTGTGCGCGGATACATGGCAGGGCGCCAAGTGTGATCAGACAACGATGAATCGTACTCACTCCTCTACTTGCTAGTGTTCAATCCTTCGTTGAGGCACTCTATCCGGTAGTCCAACCTGCTATCAACTGCCCTCATCCATCAATTCCACCTCATTCAAAAGCACTTTCGATCTACAGATGACAGTAGAGAAGTGCCAGTCTATTATGATGGCCAATACGGCATATGAATTTTTTGGTGCGTCTATCTTATCACTGAATCAACCAGGAATGGTGCTTTATAGCACAGAGGAAAGTCAGGGAAATAAGATGTTCTGTAAAACAAATAATATCAGTGGTCTCCGGATTCCTTTGCTACGTTGGTACTGATGTAAGTGTGCTCACTCAAACAGCCAGCAGCAGTCGGTGCAACGGAGCATGTCCTGGTATCTATCCTCGCCCTATTATCTCACCAGTATTCAACCATGACTACTCGCAGGCAATTGGGGTGAGAAGTGCGCGGGAAACAACTACGGACTGGAATACCTCTACCCTTACGTTCGTAAGTAGGCTTATTCTAACTTTTTAGAAGCAAATAAAATACGCGTTTTAGACTTGGTTTGATCTCAAGATTCTCCAAATAAAGCAAACACAAAGCATTCAGAGGAGCCTAACGCCTGCAACGCGACACCTCCCCTTTGTAATGCGGCCAAAGATCAGGGATATTGTGTTGAACAGCAAGTAGACCATCGATTGTGATACATCTGATCATACTTATCTCTTGAGGGTGGATACTCCTGTGTCTGCGCTCCTGGATGGACAGCTTCTGATTGTGGAACACGTTCGTTTCATCACTATTCCTACATAGAGTGTGGCCTCCATTTTATCATTGTAGAGGTCAATCCGTGCTCCTCTCTCGGATGCACGAATGGAGCGACGTGCGTGCCCACACTCGATCACTCGACTGCAGTGTGCAAGTGTGCAGGAGGATACTCAGGCAGCACTTGCAATAGTAAGCATGACAGGGGTGCAAAGATGAATGACAATACTCCGCAGACAAGGACGGTTGCTACTTCACTCCGTGCGAGAATGGAGGGGTCTGCAATTCTACCGTGCGTTCCACACCGCGTAGTCACTAGCAGATCTTTCGTTCAGGACACATCCGGTGGATATAAGTGCACCTGCGAACCCTCCTACACTGATGCCAACTGTGGAAGTTAGCACAACGACAGTCGACCTTGATAATCTCTTCTCTTTGCAGCCTACATGGCGTGTTACTCTTCACCGTGTGCACACGGAACATGTCAGGACGGAGCGAGTGGTGTGTACACCTGTCATTGCCAGGCGGGATTCACTGGAGTCAATTGTGATCAAGGTGGGAGAGGTGGAGGAGTAGAAGGGAGAAGTGATTGCAGACATCGACGAGTGTGCGAATGCTGCGGCAGCCAATGCCACTATATGCGAGAACTTTGGAACGTGCACAAATACATTCGGATCGTACTTCTGCTCGTGCATCAATGGAACCTACGGATTCAACTGCTCCATAAGTGAGAAAATATTCGCTTTCTGCATTTTGGTAGACTGACAAATCAAGAATTCTGTTGAAGTTACGTAAATCTATTCAGACCCTGACGATTGCACAATCCACAATGTGACCTACGATGGCGTTGTCTATCCGAACTACTGCGTCGCGAGGGTTTGCTTGAAGGTGTTCGAGAATCTGGACACTACTGCAGTTACAGGATCCTGAGGCGAACTGCACTGATGGCTACGCGACGTATTACTGCACTTGTGGCGTTCATTGGACGGGCGAATACTGTCTGGACGGTGAGAAACTGGAATGGATGAGCATTACTCAAGATGAGAGTTGAGATGTGAATGAGTGTTTGTGGTCTCCTTCGCCTTGCGAGAACTTCGCCACTTGCGTCAATACTCCCGGACTCTATTCTTGCCAGTGCATCAATGGAACATTTGGGTTCGACTGCGAGATCAGTCAGTTTTTTGGTTTAGCAGATCTATGCAATGGATGCTCCTTAGATCCAAATGACTGCATCAATGCGACGCATCCCTGCAATCTGACCGATCCCGTTGCCAATTGCACTGATGGATTTGCCTCCTACACTTGCCAATGCGGAGCAGACTACACTGGAGAGTACTGTGACATGTGTGAGTCATCATAGTTGATAGTAACGTAATCAACATCAAGTCCCTTCCAGCAATCATCATCTACAACATCCTTCAGATGCTCGGGGGAAACGCGGAGAGTGAGGCAGATCTCATTGCGGTGAGTATTCATGAGAAAACATTGGATGAGAATTGATGTGACTGTCGACTGTTCAGTTGATGGAGCAGCTTCTTTCTAATCCGTCGATGACAATCGACATGATTCCCTTCATCGTGGGAACTCTTCCCGAGGCAAACCGAACTGCACTCTCGTGGACAGCAGATGATACTTTCCTGTGGGCGGCCTACGAGGAGAAGGCACTCAATACATCGTGAGTGGGGATGGCAGAGTGTGAAATACCTCTCAAATGGAAAAGAGCAACAGTGATGTGATATGGTGATAGTCGTAAAACGTCCAGTTCGTCAGTCTCATCTATGACTTATCGGATACAAAAAGGTACGCGGGGACAAAGAGACATACATCTTCCACAAGGTCCTTTCCATTGAATGTGAGATGAGAGCAATAAAACATGTGGGGATACTTCCTGTTGCACCCTACAAGAGAACTGTTCAGACTTGATCTCTACGCGTGGAACGACGTAGTACTCGGGAATTGTTTCACATTCAATCACTTCAACAACACTGCGAGATCATATTTGATGAGACAAGACGGTGCTCAGGGAGCTTTGAAAGCCGCACTCAAGATCAATTCTGACGAATACGCGCCATGGATCGACACTAATGCAATCATGGTCTTTGTCCATCCAAATGTGAGACGCTTATTAGCAGACCACAACCATCATTTTTTTTAGAGTGAGACGGTATTCTCCGAGTCTCCTCGCTACAATTGCATGCCTAGCACGGAGGTTGTGATTGAGACAACCCAGGTGTTATAAATTATTAGAAAACACAGCTAAAACATTTTATCCACTGTCTCAATCCCAGACTCGATACACGCGTCTCGGCAAACCGTACGGAGTGTGTGTGACATCTCCTTCCCAAGTTGCTTCTTACTTCTACCAAGGAACATACACTACTGATGTATGTTTGTAAAGAACTATCAGTTACAAGTTATCATTCACAGGGTTGCATCCATTCTTGCTACCAAGTGCAAGTGCAGAAGGCATGCGGATGCATGGACTCTCGCTATCCTGTGCCGGAGAGCGCCAATCTCTGCCAACTCAAAGATGGTACGATCTCTTATCGCTTTTACCTAGAGTACATCCGTGATGTGCTTTAAAAGTAATCTCTGCTTTAGTGAACTGTGTGAACGCCGTAGTTGCGAAGGGCGATGTCTCTACGTGGGCGGATTGCGTCTGTCCATTGCCGTGCAACAATGCGCAGTTCGACTCCTCCTTCACACAAGCAAACTTCGTACTCAATGTCAGATTTACATGATAATTCATCAAGAAGACTTATTTATTCTTACCAACTGTGATGTTGCAGCCATCGAAGTGCAACACATACACTGCTGAGCAGCGACTGAATGATTCTGCTTGTGACTCTCTCTATGGGAAGCCAGACTACGTTATAGTGAGCATTCGCGTGCCGTCGCTCACTATCAACACATACAAGGAGACGCCCGCGATGAGTGTGAGATATTGAGAATTGTGCACGCATTTCTCTCACTTGCAAGATTCTAAATGGAATAGTGAGAGAGACGTTATTCATTCGCAAACAATGGAAAGCGATAGTCAAACGAAAGAGTGTGTGATGTGAGGAGAGACTTACTCTCCCTTTCTCTCCATCAAAATCATCTTTTGGTACGCATGAATCACAATGAGGGTAGTCAATTCCCATTCACCCCAATTTTAAATAGTTGGTGCCTTTGCTGACTCAGCACGTTAGAAGCATAATAAATGGGTGCAAATTTCAGTTCAACACAGTAATTGGAAACATCGGCGGACTTGGAGGCGTTGTATGCGGAATCAATTTGATCACTTTCTTCGAATTCGGATTCTATTTCATCGTTCAACTCCCCATGACTCTCATGTTCAATTGTGAAATCAACTAAATTCATTGCTGCATATTTAATAACATAAATAACCCGGATACATTGAATAAAGTTTGATAATTTCGCAACGTGGAAGTGATATCACTAGATGTTGATGCATTGTGCAGGTGACTCAAGTGACTAAATATTTCTTATCGGACGCTTTCGAAAGTTCGCTCATTCTATCGATCGTTCTTATGAATTTTCTCGCTCGCCTTGGCATCGGAAAGTCTCGTAAAAGATATGAAGAGCTTCCGGACGATGTTCTTCGAATCATAATCTCCTATCTCAATCGAGAGACTCTTCTTTCTTTGATGGCAACTTCAAGAGTGATGCGGAAGAGAATTCAATCTTTCCGAATAGCAATTCCGCGGAGAATCATTCTACAATTTACTGTCAGTACCCGACAACGCGACTTGGTAAGACATTCTCTTGTTCACGCTCCATTACTGACTCACTGCAGAAGTTGTACTGCCATCAATTTCCAGAGGTTATGCACACATGACGATCCCGCGATCTGTCGAATTCGAGCGAAGTCGAGTAGCGGATCGATCGATGTAAGTCAGCGACTACGAAACGTTTTAACTGTATGTTCCTGTCTAGATTCTTCTCACCGAGCGAACATTAGTTTTCCTTCAACCTTCACTTATCGGTCTCGTTGGAAAACCCAAAAATATCACAGCAGGACCAAATATCCAAGAAGTTCTAGAGAAAACAATGAGAAACTCAAAAATGGATCTAGAAAATGTTCGATTTCTATGTGACAGTAAGCCGTTTCATTTCCGATTCGGACAGGAAGAAGTCGACCGGCGAAGAGTAAACAATTTTTCTTAAATTATGAATGCATTCAATTTTATTTTCAGGTACTAATGATATTGGAATCAGTTTGTGGAAGTTGATTTGTTTTGAGCCAGTTCATATGCTTATAGTCGCAAAATAAATATTATCAGGTTCATCAAAGTCAGCAGTTGTAATCTTTTAATCTCGAAGTCGGGAATGCAAATATTTACTGTCGTTTTGAAAACGAGGTTTTTGTTCTAAATTCGACAATTTGATCACGTCATCAATATAGTGGGATTCTCACTTCTGTTCCTCTTCTTTCTCTTCTCTCTTCTTCTTATTCTCCTCTCTCCTATGCGCCTTCTTCATCTCGTTGTATGCTGCCAGATGCCCGTACTCCTTTGGTTGCTGCAAGCAATTGATTTGATCAATCTCTCAACAGCGTCATCCTTACCGTTACCGGTTGTCCTCCAAGTACAGCTGTAGCCGTTGGTTGAACTGGTTGATTCCAATATGGCAGGGCAGGAACTCCTCCAACAAGTATAAATGGTTGATCGGAGAGAGGCGTCCATACGACTTGTGGGATGATGTCTACATTGACAATATTCATCGGACTGAGATCGTTGCTTTGAAGATTCTGCTGGTTGTAGTTCATAAGGCAAGCATCCACGTTTGAATGAAAAAGAAACGTGGGCAAACAGGAAAAGGGAGAGGGATTGAGTGACTTTTGAAAGAGAAAAATAGAGGAACTACGATTGAAAGATCAAAAGTCCGCACTCTTTCCTATTGTATCTAGTGTGATCGCTCCACGAAAATTTTGAGCAATGATGAGTAGTACGAAAGGGAAATACATTTAATAATTTATTTAACATTAATCTGTAGTATGTGAATGCTATACGAATATTCGATTTGAGTAGACTTTAGAATGCCTTTTCCAGACGTACATACTGATCTTTTGGCTTGAGCATTCCCAAGGCGATCGGTTCAAGATCTATTTCTTCTCCTGCACATGGCAGGATACGGTAGTGCTGCACCATCGACGCGAGACACAGGATGAGCTCCACTTTGGCAAGGCCTGCAAAACGCTCCTTTGCTATCACTCTGTCCCATCCTTCTATGTCAAGAAAACAGTAAATGGTCACTTTCGCCTGCACAGGCTCTCTTGCCAATAGAGAAAGGAATCGTGCGTTCGATCATGTCCTGAAATATTGATTGATTCGTAGTTTTGGAATAATTTGCAAGCTGACGGACTGATACCTTTCTGAGAGTCTTTCCATCCTCTGCAAGGTATCTATCGGGATTGAACTTCTCCGGTTCGACGAAATGAGGATCATGAGCCATCACATAATGGAGATCTGCATTGACCATCGTGCCAGCTGGAATCGTGTGACCCTGCAGAGATCCAAGTAATTTCGCGCACGGATATAACAATTTGTTGATGATGTTGTGAAATTGACGGTTAAGTAAACTTCCGTCTCCTCTGCTCACCCTGATTGTGGTCTCCCTCACAGTCTCCCTGTAGACATTATTGCTGAGGACGTTGCCGAACCTCTGGACCTCGAGTACGCACGCGCGAGTGTAAGGCATCTAGATTGGAATCTGAGATGTGAAAGATGACTCGTCCTCACATTAGTCTGATCGTTGAGCGAGGGAAGTCTGTTGGTGCCGACGACAGCATGGATCTCTTTGCGGAGACGATCCTCAAACGAGTGCGTGTAGTTTAATCAGAGATAGTGTCGTATTATTGCCCTTTGATTCATTAGAAAGAAGCTGTCTACCTGAACTTCTTGATGTCCTGCCATGAACAACATCGCCCATCTGAGTGTCGTCATCGTCGTTTCGACGCCCGCGAGGAAGAAATCAGAGGAACACGCGTATAGATTAGGCTCACTGTAAGTGGATCAAAAAAGTCGAAACACTTCCAACGCTGCAACGTCTGTCGCTACTTATGATGTGCTTACGCCTAACTCCGCTTTCATTTAAAATAGTCAGAATAGGGTATACTGACTCAAGCGCTTTGTTGGTAAGCATCCTCTGTTTGTATGCTTGTGCGAAACAGGAGGGTTCTTCGTCAGTTGAGTAATTGTCCAATGCTTGATGGATGTTATCGATGACGAACTGTTGTACCTTTCAAAAACATATTTCACAAAATATATATTTATCTCAAGCCGTGTCCTATAAAACTCAAAATGGATAAATGGTCTCCTATCTATCAAAGCATCGAATGACACCCTCAGAGTGGCTCTATGGAGATATTTCACCTTCTGTATGACCTTCTTATGTTTTCCATATATGTGCCATCCGATGACTGGGATATCGATGAGAAAGGGAAGAGACATTCCGATAAACATTATCTTACTCGCGAAGATACGAGCTATCAACTGCAAAAATACAAAATTACACCAATTCTGAATCTGTATCTTTGTGAAACTCACTTCATTCAAGTCGGTGACGAATTTGAGTAGTGGTCCACTCTCTGTGTACTTGTGACGGTAGCCAAACATGATCTCGTTGATCACATTCACAACCATCACCTGCAGAAAAGACTGTAGTAGTCAAAGTTGCAACACATTCAACATCATGCGGTAATCTAAGAGCTTGTGATACCTGAATGGGCCAGTGCAGATCGACCTTCGATTTGTCTTTTTGTTTCTCCAGATGCTCCAGCATGTCAGCAACCGCTGATTGCACCTTGAGAAGCAATACGAAATTTTAGAAAAAAATTGATGACGTATTTCACTAACCAGTGTCTCCTGCACGTTCTTGCCCATTCCGAAATCTCTGAGAATGGACAGTGCTGCTCTTCTTTGCTCGCGCCAGTTGTCACCCACAGAATTGATCACGCCTCAATGAAATTGCTCAACTTCTTCTGTCACACGGAGTTCAGCGTTTCTTCCAGATGCGAACCTCCATTAGGCGCGAATGCGAAAAATTCGAACATCTTGTTTTGTGGTCTCCCGATGTAGTCGTCTCCTGAATGAACAATCATTTAAAAACTCTGCAGAACATTTCGAATAACAGATTCCCTAAAACGGGGCAGAAGAATGTACCATTGTCAATGAACGCCTCCTTGATGACTTCATAATCCCTCAAATGAACGATGGGCGAAGGAGTGAAAACTGTGGTAACTCCATTGAAGTTCCTGCTGAGCTTCTCGAATCCAACGTGTTGTTGGACGAAATCAAGCTGAAGGAATGAATGACAATACTTGCGACTTTGTAACTCTAACCTCGCCATGATTCCCAATGAAGGGAAGTGGTGTGGGTCCCTTCGGGTAACGAGCGACATATCGATAGTACTGGATGACTGCGTAGACTAGAAGAGTCACCACAGCGAGAATGATTGTGAGAAGCATCTGACCAAGAAACATGCAAATGCGAAAATATGAAATTCTGCGCACAATATCAGCAAAAAAACGTGAGTCTATGGCCTAATTCGAACTATGGCGAGAAGAGTAAGAAGGAGCCATACTGGAGAAAGATAGAGGACGAGCTGATTTATATAGGACCGGCTACAGTTAGGACGTATAGATAAATTCAATTGTTCTCTCTCGATCATCGACTACACCTAACGCGTAACTCTTGCACAGACAGGGCACCATCTAACTCTCTCATTCCGACATGCTCTGTCATTTGATCTGACCTCGATATGACGAAGAGGAGCATACAATTGGCGAAGGTCTCGGTCATCGTGATCAGTGGTCGACGTTGGGAGAGCACACTCAAGACACAATCTGCGTTTAGTGAGAAGATCAAGAAGACGAGAAATTGTACACGACCAAGCACCTTTTTATCTGAAACAGAAATTCTAATGGACAACGATTGTAGGCTACATTGTGAAAAGAATGAAGGCAATAAGAAGAGACGGATGGATACGTATACCTTGGGAGGGAACTACGATGCGACGGCTCACTCAAGACGGAGCTGTTGAGAAGGAAGAGAGCAGCGTGGGCCGCATATGGGAGCATTCGCGAAGTGACGTCAAATCTTAAAGATGACAAGTTACGTGCCTCGCTCTTCGACGCTCATGTCCTCCCCGCCCTCTGCTACGCCTCTG